>WNWU01000059.1:2242736-2303081 GCA_012654045.1 Ptyas mucosa | reverse complement strand
CCTTCCTTCCTTCCTTCTTCTCTTGTCCATCTTCCTTCCTTCCTCTCTCTCCTCACCTTCCTTCCTTCCTTCCTCTTCCCCCATTCTCCTTCCTTCCTTCCTTTCTGCAGCCTGCAGTTGTTAAGTTAGTCACAGTCATTAAGTGAATCTGGCTTCCTCATTGACTTTGCTTGTCAGAAGGTCACAAAAGGGGATCATGTGACCCCGGGACATTGTGACCGTCATAAATATGGGCCAGTTGTCAAGCATCCGAAGATAAATCACATGACCATGGGGATGCCACAGTAGACATAAGTGTGCAAAATTGTTGTGAGTCACTTTTTTTTAACTTCGGTCACTAAATGAACTGTTGTAAATCAAGGACTACCTGTAGTACCAAAGCAAGTTACCCCCTAAAGGATGTGTGTGTGAGAGAGACAGAAAAAACGAGAGAGAAAGACACACAGAGAGAGAAAACGAGAGAAAGGCAGAGAGAGAGAGAGAAAACGAGAGACAGAGAAAACAAGAGAGGGAGACAGAAAATGAGAGAGACAGAGCGATACAGAGAAAACAAGAGACACAGAGAGAGAGAGAAAAAAAATGAGAGAGAAAAAAGAGAGAAAACAAGAGAGAGAGAAAACGAGAGAGAGAAAACGAGAGAGAAAGACACAGAGAGAAAATGAGAGAAAGGCAGAGAGAGAGAGAAAAAAAGAGAGAGAGACAGAGAGAGAGAGAGAAAAGGAGAGACAGAGAAAACGAGAGAGGGAGACAGAAAATGAGAGAGACTGAGCGATACAGAGAAAACAAGAGACGGAGAGAGAGAAAATGAGAGAGAGAGAGAGAGCGCGCAACCTTTCTCAAGTGGTCCAGCGTTTCTACCGCTTCAGCATCCCAGATGATACCTGTGGATAAAAAGGAGACCCGTATTGACGGTCAGGACACAAGAGCCCCATGCGTAGGGATTGTGTGTCGTCCCCACACAAGGGATGGCGCCAACCCTCCAGCGAGGCCCGCCGGTCACGAGCCTGAATTACAAACCAATCGAATCCGTCGCAGCCAATTGGTAAAGTAATTGGTAATTTTAGCTGGACATCCATACGCCGTTATCGGGATGCTGGCCACGAGGGTTTTTCAGAGGCACTTTTGTTTCCACAAAATGGCCCTCGTCGTTTCGGGGAGGAAGACGGGGCCTCCCTGCATCGGGGTGGGGGGAGAGCAGCTCCTGCCCCTCGTCTTCAGTTTTCTCACGTCAGACTCGAGTTACGGCTGCCCTGCACTGATGCGTCTTCCGGATAAGCCTTTTTCTGAAATAAGTTCCTTTCGGCCATTAAGTGTAATTTGGGTGCGCTGTCAGTCCTGGTAAGATAATTGCGTCTTGTTTGGACGAGCCCAGCGCTAAGAAGCTGCACATTGTTAGGCTGGGACGTTTAAAAACTTGTGGGGTTTTTTTGCAGTTCCTGGCTCAGTTGCATTTCTTAGTTACACAGTTGGGGTTACGAGGTGTTTCTTTTGGGGTGCCTTGCCCTAAAGACAGGGGTGAAATGCTCCCAGTTCGGACCAGATCACCCCGATCCAGTAGCGATGGCAATGGGTGGTTCGGAGAAACAGTAGCAAAAATCCCTGCCCCCCCCCCATGCCCAGCTGAGCCGCGCAATCATCAGAGGCTTTTATTTTTACTTTTAAAAGCATTTTTTCTACAACCTCTTCAGGGGAAGGAAGGAAGGAAGGTTGGATACCTCCTTCATTGACAGAGCTTCTGGACTGTTTGGTTTGGTCTGGCTCTGAAAGGTGAAAAAAAGAACATTGGTATGGGAAGGAAGGAAGGGAGGAGTGTGAAAGAATGAAAAAAAGAAAAAGGAAAGAAAGAAAGAGTTGCTTTTTTTTGTTAATTAGCTCATTTTGTTTTGCTTGCATTCAGTATTAAAATCTGCCCCCCGCAAAGAGCCCTGTTCTTCTGAGGCCACCTCATTAGGACACCCCACTTCCTTTGAGGGCTGAGCGTAGCTTCCAAGGGCTGCCCCTGCAGAGCAAATAATACTAGCCCAGAGATGAGGAAGCTAAGAGGAAGCCCAGTAGAAGTTTTCCCATCCTTGAAGGGTGCAGAGAGGGGTACGGGAAGGAGGTGCAGATTGATTCTCCGTAATGCTTGAGGGAAGGACAAGAACCAGTAATGGGAACTTAACAGAGAGAAAGATTTAAACTCAAAATAAGGGAGGTTTTCTGACTGAGGCAGCCATTGAGCAGGGGAACAGCCTGGCCTTTGAAATCGGGAGGGCTCCATCATTCTCCATACTCAGTTTTTCCAGCGGCTGAGTAGCTCGACTTGAACCATTGGTGCAACCAGGAACTGGATGAGTTTTGTGCCAGTTTGCGAAAGAGGGAGTTCTCCCGATGCTACGGCCCATGCCTCTTACAGGGTTATTTATTTTTATTGTCGTTCCACCACCACCGCCCGTTATTCCTTTATTATTTTATTTTGTGGCTGATAACGTTTCTTCTTCTTTCTAGGAGGTGCTGATGATGTTAGACAATTACGTGCGGGATTTCAAGGCCTTGATCGATTGGATTCAGTTGCAGGAGAAGTTGGAGAAGGCCGATGCTCAAAGCAGGTGAATGGGAAAGATCTTCCTTCCTTCCTTCCTTCCTTCCTTCCTTCCTTCCTTCCTTCCTTCCTCTCTCCCTCCATCTTTCCTCCTTTCCTTCCCTTCTCTTCCCTCCCTCCCTCCCTTCCTTTCCTCCCTCCCTTCCTCTCTCCCTCCATCTTTCCTCCTTTCCTTTCCTTCCCTCCTTCCTTCCTTCCTCCCTTCCTCTCTCCCTCCATCTTTCCTCCTTTCCTTCTCTTCCCTCCCTCCCTTCCTTTCCTCTCTCCCTCCCTCCCTCCATCTTTCCTCCTTTCCTTTCCTTCCCTCATTCCTTCCTTCCTCCCTTCCTCTCTCCCTCCATCTTTCCTCCTTTCCTTCCCTTCTCTCCCCTCCCTCCCTCCCTTCCTTTCCTCCCTTCCTTTCTCCCTGCCTCCATCTTTCCTTTCCTTTCCTTTCCTTTCCTTTCCTTTCCTTTCCTTTCCTTTCCTTTCCTTTCCTTTCCTTCTATCTTTCCTTTCCTTCTATCTTCCCTTCCCTTCCCTTCCTTATAAAAGGATAAGACAGCTTTGTACTAATGGCAGGGCTTCCCATTGCATTGCAACATCCAAGGAGCGAGGTGCTATTAATTGCAAGGGAAAGAAAGGCGACTTCTTTGCTGAGCATTCCGCATGCTTTGCAGGCCGACCTCGCTAGCGTGGGAAGTCAAGAAGATGTCTCCAGGGCGTCATGTCATTCCCAGCCCATCGACCGACAGAATCAGCGTGACCTCCAACGCCAGAAGAAGTCTCAATTTCGGGTATGCAAATTAAACAGCTTTTACGATTTCAAGGGTGAACCGGGAGGGGGGGGCTACGAATGGCCAAACGGAAGCTTTTGGTAGCTCAGCAAGCAAGGAGATAGTAATTTTGTTTACCGCTTCCCAGCTGCTGATTCATCACCTGGTTGGGTGGGGAAACTAGGCGAGTTTTCACAGCCACAGAGTGACCCATTGAGGGTTCCCTCGGCACCTCCGTGGGGTGTCCGACCGTGGGAACTTTGAGAGCCATGGACTTCAACTCCCAGAATTCCCAAGCCAGCATGACAAGCCCCAGAAGTTACAACATGCAGAACGGGGCAGATGGTTTTAATGGCCGGAGATCATGAGTTTTCCTTCTCTTAGAGGACCTCCTGCGACCGTTACCTCGAACCGTCTGGCTCCTTCCGGGGTCAGCTGGGCAGATAAAGTCAAAGCCAGCCACCCAGGAGCAGCTCCCCATTCGGAGAAGGCGGCAGCCCAGGGCCAGGGGCCTCCTGCAGCGCAGAAGCCCTCCCGCCGAACGGGCAAGTATTTTTTCCCCTTTCCAGTTCGGCCGGCCTTGTTTGGGTACCCCAGTCCTTTCCAAGCAAGGTGTGCCTTGTCGACAGAGGCTGCATTTTAGACATCAGGCCTAAAAAACATAACGTTATATAAGCCATACAAAGGGACGCGGTGGCTCAGTGGCTAAGACCCTGAGGTTGCCGATCGAAAGGTCATTAGTTCAGCGGTTTGAGTCCTTAGTGCCACATAACGGGGTGAGCTCCCGTTCCTTATCCCAGCTTCTGCCCACCTAGCAGTTCGAAAGCAGGTAAAAAATGCAAGTAGAAAAATAGGGACCACCTTTGGTGGGAAGGTAACAGGGGTCCGTGCACCTTTGGCGTTGAGTCATGCCGGCCACATGACCACGGAGACGTCTTCGGACAGTGCTGGCTCTTTGGCTTTGAAACGGAGATGAGCACCGCCCCCTAGAGTCGGGAACGACTAGCACACATGTGCAAGGGGAACCTTTACCTTTACCTATGGCCATACAAATGGAGGTCACGTAAAAAGCTCGCAAAATGCATAGAATTAAAACGAAATGACGTTTCCTCAATACAGGTAGCTCTCAACTTACAAGAGTTCATTTAGTGACCGTTCAAAGTTATAACGGCGCTGAAAAAACTGACTTACGACTGTTTTTCACACTTACGATCGTTGCAGCGTCTGCACGGTCAAGTGATCAAAATTCAGGCACTTGGTCACTGACTCGGACTTACGACGGTTGCAGTGTCCCGGGGGTCATGGGATCCCCTTTTGCGACAGGCACAAGTCTGTGGGGAATCCAGATTCACTTAACAACTGGGTTACTCACTTAACAAGTCTGGCAGGTCATAAAATGTCAGGCGGAAACTCACTTAACAGCTGTCTTACATAGCAACAGTAATTTTGGGTTCAATTGTGGTCGTAAGTCCAGGACCAACCTGTACCTTTTACACGTGCTATATTTCTATGATCTATTTTATACCTGTTTTTCTTGCTCAGTGTCAAATGTTATATGTTTAATAGATAGAATAGAATTCTTTATTGGCCAAGTGTGATTGAACACACAAGGAATTTATCTTTGGTGCATACGCTCTCAGTGTACATAAAAAGAAAAGATACGTTCGTCAAGAATCATAAGGTACAACACTTAATGATAGTCATAGGGAACAAATAAGCAATCAAATCATATTAGGAAACAGTCAATATAAATCGTAAGGATACCAGCAACAAGGTCACAGTCATACAGTCAGAAGTGGGAGGAGATGGGTGGTGGGAACGATGAGAAGATTAATAGTAATGCAGCCTTAGTGAATAGTTTGACAGCGTTGAGGGAATTATTTGTTCAGCAGAGTGACGGTGTTCAGGGAAAAAAATTTACAAATAATTATTTATAATTTGAAATTGCTTCTGACACGAATAAAGAACATTGGGATCTTCTCTCATCTTTCTGTGCCTCTTCCCTGGCCTTTTCAACTTCTACTGTTATCCTGTTTCTTTGCTTACTTTAACCAGTAACGTAACTTTGAAAAAGAAAAACAGTAGATTTAATTTGGGAAAACGAAAGAGAGAGAGAGAGGAAGGGGAAAAAAAGAAAGAAATCTTTGCTTTTTAAATATCACCTCCTAAAAAGCACCCCACCCCCACCCCCAGTTTAAAAACATCTCAGGGGGGTTTGAATTTCAGAATATGGGGAAAGTTACAAGCGGTCCCACTGGCAGCCTGCTTAGCTAACGTCTTGCAGACAAAGCCGATAGGTAAACCAGGGTGTGTCGCAACTAAAGGCTACGTTAAAAGCGATAATGGACGGACGGCTTCCTTTTGGGAGTAGAGGTGACCCCCATAATCCTGTTTCCGTTTCTTCTGCTGAAAATACATCTCTGCTTGAAAGCAGGTGATAGATACGGGAAGGCCAGAGAGGCTTTAGCAGGCGTTAGCCCAGTGGTGAAATGTAAAATTTGGTACGACCGGTTCTGTGGGCGTGGCTTGGTGGAGGGGGGGCGTTTAATGTGACTGAGTGGGCGTGGCCAACTTTTTTTTTTTTACTTTTAAAAGCATTTTTTTACAACCTCTTCTCTCTCTGTCTCTCTCTCTCCTTCCTTCCTTCCTTCTTTCCTTCCTCCTTCCCTCCCTGATACATGCACACTAATGGAAAGAGGCTGTTTCAGGGAGAAGGGTAGAAACCCATCCTCCACCCACAAGAGAAAGACCCCCTTTTAAATAGATGCTTTAGTTACAGAAACACCCCCCCCCCCAAAAAAAAAGCTCAGCAGGTCTCCTGTGACTTGGTCCTGCCATGTCACTAATAAGGTTAACCGGACAGTCCTTCCAGATGGAGCCCTCTGAAAGGCAGCACATCTAAATAGCTTTTAGGCCAGGGGGGAGGTGGGGGGGGGCTCAGCCCAACAGATGGTCTGTCCCTCCCGTGTAATACAAGAGGAAGCAGAGAGGGGGGAGCTCGAGTGCGGTTAAGAGAGTTGTCAAAATAATCCCGTGAAATATTCACGGACAAAACGGGACAAGTAACTAAAGCTTGCGATATATCCGGGCTGGGGGGTAATGTGTGGCCTTCCTTTTTTTTAAAACACTGGTTTCTACGTTGCGGTAAGTGGCCATATGGTGGCCATCCCATTTCTCCTGGTCTGCCAAGACATCTTAGAGCAGGGGTCTCCAACCTTGGCAACTTTAAACCTGGAGGACTTCAACTCCCTCCCTCCTCCTCTTCCTCCCGTCCTTCACCTTCTTCTCCACTCTGCAAACCTCACTCCTTTCTACCCCTGAAGATGTTACCTAGTTGGATCACGAAGTGCTCCAGGCTTAAAGTTGCCAAGGTTGGAGACCCCTGTCTTAGAATCCCAATCTAAAATACCTGTTGGAGTTGAATGAGGATCCTCCTTTGGCTAAATAGCTGATACCCGTCAGAAAACAAACCTTGTGGGTTCTGTGACAGGCTTTTTTTTTTCCTTTTATGCATGAATATTGCTCCCTATACCGGTTTCTCCAAATTAGAACAGAAGAGAATTTTTGTAACTCTGAGGTCCTTGGTGCTTTCTGAACTTGATGGGTTTCTTGCAGATGTTTCCTGACCCAACTAGGGAACATCATCAGTGCTAGAAGGGAGTGGGGTGTGCAATGGGGAGGAGGGGGGAGGACTGTGGGGTCCTTGGTTCTCTCTGAGCTTCGCTGTTTTTCTTGCAGACATTTCCTGACCCAGCTAGGTAACATCATCAGTGCTGGGAGGGAGCAGACAGTGGGGTTTAAATTGGTCTGCTTACAGAATCATAACTGGGCTAGTGGATACAAAGTACAGGTAGTCCTTAACTTATGACCACCATTGAGCCCAAAGTTTCTGTTGTTGAGCAAGATAGTGGTTAAGTGAACTGTGGCCCATTTTACAGTAATTTTAGTGCCCGCTGACTGCATAATTTTATTTTTACCCCCTTCGTCTAACAGACAGTGAAGGCAAAATATTACTGAGTGTTTCCTTCGCCCAACACTGTTTCCGCTGCTAAGTTTTCCTCCTGATTTCTTGGTTGGCTTTTCCCATGTAGAGAGGAGAGATGCTGAAGGCTGGGAGACCGTCCAGCGAGGGAGGCCCATTCGATCCAAATCTTCTGCTTTGGTCCCCAAAACCACTTCGTCTGCAGAATCATCTCACTTGAAAGATGACAGCGACAAAGAAAACGTCATTCTTCCTCCACCGGTCCACAAACCAAAAGATTCATTGACCGAGGACAGCACGTCGAAAAATGTGGATCCCATCCTGAAAGACCCTTGCCATCAGTGTGAACATCCGCTCACCGAGAGGACTCAGGTGAGCATCACTCAATCTGCAGGGATTTTTATTTTTTTTTATTGATTTTCTATTAAATACATTTCTTAGTGCTTAATAAACATCGTGTTATCTGGGTATTTAATTTGCTTGACAATACACATTTACATCTTCATCTCCACCCCTTTTTTCCAACCATTGGTAAAATAAATTCCATGTTTGATAATACCGTGTTTCCCCAAAAATAAGACCTCCCCTGATAATAAGCCCAATCGGGCTTTTGAGCGCATGTGCTAAAATAAGCCCTCCCCGAAAATATTTAAACGCATGCGCAGCCGGTCCCCGTCATTTCCTCTAGTTAGGGTTTGTTTTTTTGATTTGATTTATATGCCACCCTTCTCCGAAGACTCAGGGCGGCTTACAATGTGTTAAGCAATAGCCTTCATACTTTTGTATATTTTATACAAAGTCAGCTTATTGCCCCCACAATCCGGGTCCTCATTTCACCTACCTTAGAAAGGATGGAAGGCTGAGTCAACCTTGAGCCTGGTGAGATTAGAACTTGCAGCAATTGCAGGCAGCTTGATGTTAATAACAGTTAATAACAGTGCTTTAGTCTGCTGCGCCACCAGGCTTTTTGGGGAGACAAGGACAGGCTTGGGGAGACAGAGCTGGAAATCAGGTAAGACGGCAAGAGGAGCCCCGTCTTGCTCTACGCGCCCCAAAATAATGACTTCCCCGAAAATAAGGCCAAGTGCTTATTTCAGGGTTCAACAAAAATATAAGACAGGGTCTTATTTTCGGGGAAACACGGTATTCTATACTTTCTTTCTCTTTAATTTTCAATGTCCATCTATCCATTTCTGCACAATCTAGTATCTTCCTGACTATCTCTTCATCTCGCGGTATATCTTCATTTTTCCAGTATTGTGCGAATATAATCCTCCCTGCTGTTAAAGAAATATAATCAGATACATACTTTTCTTATCAATTTTTTTTCTGATATTATACCTAATAAAAACAGTTCAGGTTTGAAATCTGCAAGTTTATAAAGTCTGCAGGTTTTTTGTTTTTACAACGCCTGTTTGGCTGTAAGATGGGCTGTGAGAATGAGTGAAGTAGGAAAAGTGAGATTTGGAGGCAAAATATTACTGAGTAATATTTTTTCAGAGGAAGAAATAAAAAGATTGAATTGCCTTGAGCAATTTACCCACAGCAAACAAAACTCCAAGGCAGGCAGATTCCTCAAAGAATAACTTTATTATATCGTATATAATATTATATTATATATATCATATTGGCACAGATCTGGTGAAAACCGACTCTGAAGGTTCCCATGGTTTTCACCTAATTAAAAGTAAAAGTTTTTCCTCAACCCCAAACAATCAGTCACATGGCCCAATCAAGGCACTGTCTGGTTGCCTGGTGACATCACTCCTCCTTCCTCTGGCCAGGTGTGAGATTCACGTCCTTGGTTCCCAAGAGAAAGCATTTTATTTTGGCTACAAAACCCCAGCTATCTCTAATCCCTCCCTCCCTTATCCCTCAACCCAGTGGTGAAATCCTCCGTGGATTGCCACAATTCGCTACCGGCGCATGTGTGGTGTGCGCTAAAAGCACGCTATGCGCACATGCATGCACACTGTGCACCAAGAGTACGCTGTGTGTGCATGCACAGTGCGTGCTTCGCACGGAAAAAGGAGGCTTAACAAGGTAAGTAGAACAGCGAGGGGGGGGACAGCTGTGCTGCTCAGTTTAGCTTCACTGGAAAGTAGGATTTCCTGCTTTCTAGCTGATATAAACCGCATGGCACAGCTGATTGTTGGAAATACCAGTTCGGACGAATTGGTAGCTTTTTTTACCTGCTGGTTCGCCCGAACTGGTGCGAACCGGTAGCATTTCATCCCTGCCTCAGCCCCAGTGTGGCAACACTGAAGCTCCAAGACGGTTCCGGTCAAGTCAGCTTCAGGGTTGGCAAATACTCCTCGGAGTATCTCCGTTGCTCATCTGTCCATCTATCCCACATTAGTTCACAGGCCGGGCGTTGGAAGACCTCAAGGTCTCCGAGAAGATCGTTGGACCTTTGCTACCCGTTTCCGAAGTGCCACTGGTTCTCATAGACGTCGAATGCAACTCCGAGAGTCCACAGGTGGACGGCCACGTCGCCTCCATCGCTCCAAAAAGTGATGAAGCAGAAAATGTCAAGAGCGAAAGCGAAATGGACCCTGCAGATATTTCAAACGTAAGCACCTTCATCTATACCAAGGGGTCCCAAATATGAGACCACCAAAAAAAACCACACCCCACCCAGCTGCTTTCAGTAAATTCCCTCACTTATTCATTCATTCATATTTCTATGGCTGCCCATCCAAGTCAATGACTCTGACTGAGTCAGATTAAATTATTACGAGCTCCTATTTATACATTCCTGTTTTCCACGAAAAAAGGGAGGGAAGGAAGGAAGGGCACTAGCACTTAGACTTATATACCACTTCACGGTGCTTTTACAGCCCTCTCTTAAGTGGTTTACAGAGTCAGCCTCTTGCCCCCAACAATCTGGGTCCTCATTTTACCAATCTTGGAAGGATGGAAGGCTGAGTCAACCTGGAGCCCGTCAGGATTGAACTCCTGGCAGTGGGTAGAGTAAGCCTGCAATGCTGCATTGTAACCACTGTGAGGAAAAGGAAGGAAGGAAGGAAGGAAGATAGCAATAGCATTTAGACTTATATACCACTTCACAATGCTTTACAGCCCTTCTAAGCCGTTTACAGAGTCAGCCTCTTGCCCCCAACAATTTAGGTCCTCCTTTTACTGACCTCGGAGGGATGGAAAGCTGAGCCAACCTTGAGCCGGTCAGTATCAAACTGCAGGCAGCCGGCAGTCAGCAGAATTAGCTGCAGTACGGCATTCTAACCACTGCACCACCATGGCTCTTAAAACATAAGTGTAAGGACCAGTTGTAAGTCACTTTTCTCGGTGTTGTCGTAACTTTCAACGGTCACTAAACGAACAGTTGTAAGTCGAGAACTACCTATATCTTTCACTGAGCCCCAAACCTGTAAAATTTATGAGATTCACGGTGATTCTTACCTGGATAGTATTGTTCCGATTTGCCAGTCTGCTTTTCTAACCTCCCGTTTCCCTTTTGCAGTCCATGGCTGAGGTGCTCGCTAAAAAAGAAGAGTTAGCGGACCGCCTGGAAAAAGCCAACGAGGAGGCCATCGCGAGCGCCATCGCCGAAGAGGAGCAGCTGACGAGAGAGATCGAAGCCGAGGAGAACACCGACATCAACCTAGAAACGGACAACGACAGCGACTTCTCTGTGAGTTTGCAGCTTGTGGTGGTGGGGAAACTTGACATTGATGGAGGGGCTCTTTTTCCAGAGCCCTGGTCGGCCTCGAAAACACAACGCTGGTCTTTTATATACTATTTGACATTGAAGAATAGCTGAGCCCTCACGCTGTAATAGGGGAGCCAGGAAAAATATACAAACCTATTCTGAATCGTGAGGTTTCCTTTTTCTGAACCGTCTAGAAATTAACTGCTTGTTTCCCAAAGTCCGTAGAGTTTTTCCGTCCCCCAGCCCAGGTCATGGTTGTCCCAAAGGTGCTTTTTCAGGAGACTTCCTTTGTTTTTTCTTTTGAAGAGGTGAAGAAGCTTCTTGGATGAGAAGCAAAACGTCTTCAAAAGAAAAAACAGGAAACTCCAATTGCCTCCTAAAAAATAAGCACCTTTGGGACAACCATGGCCTGGATGACTGAGAATCTCTACAGACTTTTAGCTACACAATTTGGGATGAACACCCTTGGAATGGTGTGGGAGTCCGAATGGATTTCCAGAGAAAAAAATTGCAGACTGCAGGAACCATTTGCACCACTCAGGTGAGCCTGAGGACACAGGTAAACCTCCAAGTGCTTCAAAGACCCTCTAAAAGGATGCAAAGGACCAGCTGTCTGCAAGGAGTAGAAATCCTTCCCTTCCCCACCATCCAGTCAGAGCTGAAGAAGCTTCTTGGATGAGAAGCGAAACGTCTTCAAAAGGAAAAAAACCAGAAAGTCCAGTTGCCTCCTGAAAAAAGCATCTTTGGGATGTGCTTGTTTCCCAGTTAGAGAATTCATGTGGCGCTCTGGGATTTTCAGGGAACTGGGAACTTTTGGGAGAAGAACATTAGAAACTGGAGATTGATTTGAGGACAAATGCTTGTTCTCGGAGAAAGAGTCCCTTTTGCCCGATTCCCTACCATTTCAAAAATAGGGCTTAATTGTGATTAGTTAAAACAAGCCAGAACATGGGTTAAGATCCTCACTAACAGGTACTCCTCAACACGTAACCATTCATTTAACGACAGTTTGAAGTCACCGTAGCTTCAGAAAAAATGACTTACGACCTGTACTCACACTTAAACCATCCCATCGCACCTGTAATTAAGTGACTGCAATTCAGGCATTTGGCAACTAGTTTGCATTTACGACCAATTGCTTCATCCTGCAGTCACGTGATCCCAATTTGCCGCCACTTTTTTTTGCCAATTTCCCACCCCCAAAAATAAAAAAAAATCACTTCTTGGGGAAACTGGATTCCCTTAACAATTGTGTAATTCGCTTCGCACCCAGGCAATTAGCTTAATCGCAGCTGTAAAAAATTGTCATAAAAATGAATCTGACTTGACTTACGACCCCAACAATTTAGGGCAGAAATCCCAAGTCTTAATTCTGGTCATAAACTAAGGACTCTCTGTCACAGCTGTTGTTCTGGAGAAAGTGGAAAGGAACAAGGTGAAGGGGAATTCCTTCTACACTGTTACAGAGCACCTGAAATTCTCTTTTGCATTCTGGATTTTCAGGCCAGCCTGGGCAATGGCAGCATATCCTTCTGCGGCATTTCCATGGACTGGAATGATGTCCTGGCAGATTATGAAGGTACAAATTCTTTTCTTGAACCAAGTTCTGTTTAAAAGAGCCAACATTTACAGTTCATTTGAGAGCCCTGTTTTTCATCATCACCGTCGTGCAAGTCTGGCCAGTTATCCTGGATAACGGGATCAGCTTCGGCTTCAAAAATCCGATTCTCTGGTTTTTTCGCAGCTCGTGAATCGTGGCGCCAAAATAATTCCTGGGGAGACATCGTGGAAGAAGAACCAGCTCGCCCACCGGGCCACGGAATCCACATGCATGAGAAACTCTCTTCTCCGTCTCGCAAGAGGTCTCCACTTTTTAAACGTTTTGATTCCACTATTTGGGGAAAACTATGAATCAGAAATTGTATGAGTAATACCCCGAAAATAAGACATCTCCTGATAATAAGCCCAATCAGGCTTTTGAGTGCATGCGCTAAAATACCCCCCCTTCAAAAATAAGCCCTCCCCGAAAATATTTAAACACATGCACAGCTGTTCCCTGCCATTTCCTTTGGTTTCCTCCATGCACCCCAAAATAATAAGACCTCCCTGAAAATAAGGCCAAGCGCTTATTTCAGGGTTCAAAAAAATATAAGACGGTCTTATTTTCAGGGAAACACTGTAAATATTGATAATTTAAAGGTAGGGAACTTTCTTTTCTTTCCCAAGGACAATTGCAGAATCGAAGAAGAAGCACGAAGAGAAGCAGATGAAGGCTCAGCAGCTGAGAGAGAAGCTCCGCGAAGAGAAAACGCTAAAGCTTCAGAAATTAATGGAAAGGGTAAATTTGCCATGGCCCTTTTTAATGTCCCAATCCTGAAATTGGGACCCAAAAGTTGTGTTTCCCCCAACCGTGTCGTATTACGATCCATACGACCGCGATCAACATTCGTGGCAAGTTGCACAATGAAAGATACCATAACGGTTTGAGGGCTTCTCTGACTCTTCATTCTCCCCTGCAGGAAAAAGATGTGAAAAAATGGAAAGAAGAATTGTTGGACCAGAGGCGAAGGATGATGGAGGAAAAACTGCTCCACGCAGAATTTAAACGTGAAGTGCAGTTGCAAGCGATCGTCAAAAAAGCCCAAGAGGAAGAAGCTAAGGTAAGATCCCTCAGATCAGGATCTCATTGCATTTTAACGGACATGATCCTAATTACAAGTTAGTCCAGAGCCTGGCAGTAGAAATCATAATATATCTTTGGCCCAAATTTGTGTACCCCTGATCTATTAAAATTGCATTAGGCATCTCTTTTTCAGGCCAGTCATTTGGGCACGTTCTCTATATTTGAATCACGATAACAGCGGTCCTTGGCCTGAAGGCCTGTTCATCTTTTTGAAGTTATTTGTCTTCAATGTTACCTCAAAACAGTGTGATAGAAACCTCAAGGTCTTTCTTCTGAAGCTTTGAAGAAGACTTCAAAGGCCAAGTGTGGTTTTTAGCAGCTGGATGTTGACGTCTGACTTTCCGCCGATGAACCGTTTCCACCAAAGGACACAGTTTTCTCTCTGTCCCTTTTCATCACTAGGTTCAGTTCCTTGAAGACAACCTATCAACGTTATTTTCAAGTGAAATAAACTGAAATAAGCTCAGCCACTTAGATTTGATGGGAAAGCCCTTCTGTTAGAGAAGAGAGATGGACTTTTGCGCCGAGGTTTCTGTTTGCTTGGTTTGGCATCTTAATTCAGAACTGCTTTTTTATTTTTATTTTTTTAAAATGTACTGCCCTTGTCTCAGTTTGATAACTAGAAGGCAGAGCCGTCCTATAAATTTGATGTTCAGTACTGTGATGTGGAGAGTTGATTCGTAGGCAAGGCATTTGCGCTACGGTGAGAGCTGATTTTCATTTCCGCAGGGGACGGAGAATTTCAAGGGTCTGTGCGTGTGCTATTTTTGAAAAGTCGTGTTTTTAATGCTTTGCGAGCCCTTAAGAAGACGCAGTTGGATAAGTCCATTAGCCTGCTGGCTGCTCCCGCCCTGCCCTCAGAACTGCTGTCATTTCTTTTACCTGCGGGCCCTGGTTTCCTTAATCCCAAGTGACCCCGGCAATCAGATTAACAACCCAACCTGTCATAATTCCCACTTGAGCAGATGTGCTAAAGCATTGCATCAGTTCAGCTGGGCGCGAGATCCCCGGCCCTTTGCACCCTGAGATCGCGCCTAATTGGGTCAGAGCTACTGGTGGGGAAGGGGGGAGTTGGGGGGGGAACATAGGAAAAGAAGGCTGGGACTTTCACAGCTGTTCCCCTTTCCTGCCCCCCCCCCTTTCTCCCAACGCCGCCCGCTCAGTGAGCTGCAAAAAATCCGTCCTGCAAATGTGTTCCACTCGGCAAACAAAGCGGAAAGTTGGACCCTGTCTGGGGATGTTTGACACGGCTGTAAATGGTGGGAGAGAAAGTACGAAAATCAGAAGAGTCCAAAGAGGCCATTTAGCCTCAACTCAGGACAGAAATATCCGATGTCTTTCTCTTGCCTTGCGCTTTCCTTCTGCAGATTTGGGAACTAGAGGGCAAGAGCCGAGAGAGAAAGCAAGAGGAAGTGGGAAGGGAGAATGGTACAATGGAAGATGCTTTTTAAAGAGGGAGGGAGACCATTGCTTAGGGCAGTGATGGCTAACCTTTTCAGCACTGAGTGCTGAAACTGGAACATCCGCATGTGCATGCATGCATACGCATGTGCTGGAGCACTAGAACCCAGAAGAGAGCAGGTGGCCAGCGCCCATGCATGCGGCAGCCAGCTGTTCTTCCCGGTTCCATCACACGCATGCACACTGTCCAGCTGGCCCGGCGTGCATGCGCACTACTCTCTTCCGGGTTCTGGTGCATGTATGTGCACCGGAACCCGGAAGAGTAGCTGGCGACAGCACGTGTGCCCACAGAGAGGGCTCTACGAGCCACCTCTGGCACACGTGCCATAGATTCACCATCACAGGCTTAGGGAATCCGCGTGCATTGGGATGATGTTTCTCCATCCCAGGCCAGTGAATTCATTCTCAGGAAGCGAGGGTCCCCAGAAATCCAGTTAGGGGACCTTTTGCACAAAAAGGAAGCGCGTTGCACAAATCGTTTTGATCTGATGATGCGGTGGAGGGCTTGAGCACTTCTCCAGCCGGTCATGCTTAAGTTAACCAAATTACTTCATTTCCCATAACCGAGTGACGTATAACTGTCTAAAGGGTCTGCCGTTTTATTTTGCTCCAATCCAATTTTTCATTGTGGTTACCGGAGTTCCCAATTCCCTCTTTGGCAGGTGAATGAGATTGCATTCATAAACACGTTGGAAGCCCAGAATAAGCGCCACGATGTTCTGTCCAAACTGAAAGAATACGAACAAAGACTGAATGAATTGCAGGAAGAGCGCCAGCGAAGGCAGGAAGAGAAGCAAGCCCGCGACGAAGCTGTCCAGGTACCCCTTAACTTCACCAAGGCTAGAAGGACTTGTAGAAGTCAGTAACAAAGAAGAGAGGAGCTGTCAATGGTTTATTGCTGTCCTACTTTGGAACACTATTGTGGTAGCCTGTCTTCCCTCCCTCCCTCCCTCCCTTCTCTTCCATCTCTTCCTTTTTCTTCTCTTCCTTGTCTTCTCCTCACTCTACAATGCTACTGAGCTCTGGATCAGCTAGTTAGCCTACATGGAACTCAACATGATGATATGATCTGTCTGTCTGTCTGTCTCTGTCTATCTATCTATCTATCTATCTATCTATCTATCTATCTATCTATCTACCATCTATCTATCTTTTTCTCTATCTCTCCCTACCTGTCCTTCCATCTATCTCTCTATATCTATCTATCTATCTATCTATCTATCTATCTATCTATCTATCTATCTATCATCTATCTGTCCATCCAACCATCCATTGTCTATCTTTTTTTTTAATTTATATTTATATGCCGCCCTTCTCCGGAGACTCAGGGCGGCTTACAAGGCGTTAAGCAATAGCCTTCATACTTTTGTATATTTATACAAAGTCAGCTTATTGCACCCACAAATCGGGTCCTCATTTTACCCACCTTAGAAAGGATGGAAGGCTGAGTCAACCTGGAGCCTGGTGAGATTAGAACTCGCAGTAATTGCAGGCAGCTGGATGTTAAATGCTGCCTTAATAGGAGGCATTATCCTGCTACGCCACTCTCTCTCTATCTCTATCCATCCATTTTCTAGCTATCTGCATCCAACCATCAACCATCTATCCATCCATCCATCCCAAAGCTTCCGTCCTTTCTATCGTGTAAACCATTTAGAATTTCCATATTTAACAATGAATTGTTTCCTCTCTAGGAACGGAAGCGGGCTTTGGAAGCGGAGCGTCAGGCTAGGGTGGAAGAGCTGCTAATGAAGAGGAAAGAACAAGAAGCTCGGATCGAGCAGCAGAGGCAGGAGAAGGAGAAAGCCAGGGAAGATGCAGCTCGGGAACGGGCCAGGTAGCCGTTGTGAAGCCACTTCCAGTTTTTAATTTAATTCCAACCCAAGAGTTTCAGTCAAGTGTTTTTCAACCTTGCCAACTTTAAGATGCATGGACTTCGATTCGCGGAGGCTGTGGGATTCCGGGAGTCGAAGTCCACCCATCTTAAACTTGCCATGAATTGAGAAATGTTTGCAAATGGAATGTGCAAATGCTAAATTCATTTTTTGGGGGGGGTCTAACCCTAGAAAATAGAGACACCCATAAAGGCATTGGGGTATGTTGGATCTACTGGATCAGGGGTGAAATCCAGCAGGTTCTGACAGGTACTGGAGAGCCAGTAGCGGAAATTTTGGGTAGTTCGGAGAACCGGCAAATGCCACTTCTGGCTGGCCCCAGAAAGGGGTGGGAATGGAGATTTTGCAATATCCTTCCCCCAGGAGTGCGGAGGGAATGGGGATTTTGCAGTATCCTTCCCCTGCCAAGCCACACCATGCCCACTAAGCCACGCCCACAGAACCGGTAGTAAAAAAAAAATGGATTTCACCACTGTACCGGATGAATGGAGGGAAAGAGGCACACACAAGATGAGTTTCTGGATTTTGCTACTCTTGATAAAATGAGAAGAGAAGGAAATATAAAATAAGATGATAAGATAACTTTAACGTCATTATTTCACTGCGAGCATACTGGCCCACATTAAAAATGAGTGTAGATGTTCTGCTTTGGAGACCACGAAGCCCCCTCCCAGAAAGTAAGGAAAACAGGTCATGAAGAGGATGTGTAGGGTCCCAGACAATCGTGTGGACCCTGCGCCAGCATCGCTTAGATGCCATGTCCTGGATAGGAGGAAGTGAACTTCCAATAATCTTTTCTGCCGTCCTCACCACTCTCTGCACCGCCTTCCTGTCTGAACCAGAAAAGATGTTGCTCCATTCGAGTGCCTTCATTTTTCCATGTCTCTGCTCTTTGCGTAGAGATCGGGAAGAGAGATTAGCTGCTCTGACCGCAGCCCAGCAAGAAGCCATGGAGGAGCTCCAGAAAAAGATCCAGTTGAAGGTATGGACTAGAAAGACATCTCCATAAAGTCACAGAGCAGAGGTTCTCAACCTGGGATCTGTGGACCCCGGTGGGGGGGCGGGGGGTGGGACAACGACATGATGTCACAAGGGCTTGAAGCAAAGTTACGATTTAAATCTTAAGTCTTGGGGGTGCGTGGCCGTGGTTTGCAACCACAAAAGGTATTTAAAGGGAGTGAAGTCAAGGTTGAGAGCCACCGGCCTAGAGATCTCTGTCAGGCCTGCCGTTAACCTTTCAACCAATCGGGGCACGCGCCTCTTACCTTTCGATCGCACGCAGCACGATGAGAGCATCCGGAGGCACATGGAGCAGATCGAACAGAGGAAAGAAAAAGCCGCCGAATTAAGCAGCGGAAGACACGCCAACACGGACTACGCGCCCAAACTCACCCCCTACGAGCGAAAGAAGCAGTGTTCCCTCTGCAATGTTGTGGTAGGACTCTCCCTCTTACTAGCCTCTTGAGTCAAAAGTGTGCCTCGGCCATCGAGGCCTTCTTAGCTGTGTCCGGATAGCAATAGCACTCAGACTTGTATAGTGCTTCACAGTGCTTTCCAGCCCTCTGTAAGCGGTTTATAGAGTCAGCCTCTTGCCCCCAACAATCTGGATGGAAGGCTGAGTCAACCTTGAGCTGGTCAGGATCGAACTCCTGGCAGTGTGCAGAATCAGCCTGCAATACTGCATTCTAACCATGGTAACACCAAGGAAGGAATGAAGGGAAGGGAAGGGAAGGGAAGGGAAGGGAAGGGAAGGGAAGGGAAGGGAAGGGAAGGAAGGAAGGAAGGTAGCAATAGCACTTAGATTTATATACCGCTCCACAGTGCTTGACAGCCCTCTCTAAGTGGTTTACAGAGTCAGCCGGATCCATCAAACTTCTCCCCTGTAGCAGCTGGACTAGCCATGACCTGTTGGGTTGGCTTTCTCAAGTTTTGGCATGAATGAATTGAGCAAATGTTGCACCTTTCCCAGATTTCCTCGGAGGTGTATCTCTTTAGCCACATTAAGGGGAAGAAACATCAACAAGCCGTGAGAGAAAACAGCAGCATCCAAGGCCGAGAACTCTCTGATGAAGAAGTGGTAAGTCTTCTCTCTATTTCCCCCCCTCCCCAATTTATATTATCCAACAGGAAATGGTTCTTATGTTGGCACAGCCTTGATCCAATTGCTGGAAGATCTGAAGGATTTGTAATCCAGCACAGTGTAACAGGCAACAGATACAAGCAGTGTTTCTCAACCTGGACACTTTTTGTTCTGACCTAGGCTTCCTGAGTCAGTAAAACACACGAGTAGTCCCAAAAACCTCTTTTATTTCAACGGCTGTGAATTCTTCACAGATGAGTCCCAAATAGTTGTAAAGAGTCCTTCGGGATAAGGCTGATAATCACCCACCTTTATCTCCCTTGTCACGCTGCCAAAGACCTAATTGGCAAAGCCACACGGAATCCAGAATCAAACAGAGCTTCAGGCTTTAAACTGCACAGAATTAACAACGTTGCTTCCTGCAAGGGCCCATGTGCCTTTGCTCCTCTTTTAAGTCTTATGGGAGGGGCCAATCATCTCCAGGCCTTACTCCCAAGTCGTCCCTATTGTTTTAATTATTCTTGCCTTCTGGCAGCTCTGTCCATGCGCGCATTGGGAACAGGCTCCCTCTGTTCCTCTGCCTTGCTGAGGTCCAACTCTGGAGGCTTCGGAGGCAGCACGTGCTTCCCAGATGGCTCTTTCTCTGCCTCAGACGCAGAGCCCTCGTCCGAGCCTTCCCCAGACTCCAAGGCTGGACCATGTTCCTCCCCAGCCTCCTCACTGTCCGACTCTGCTGCCAGCTCCGCAGGCCGCCGGCGGACCACAACGCTTTTAAGATGTGTGGACTTCAAGTCCCAGAATTCCTTAGCCAATTCTGGAAGTTGAAATCCACACATCTTAAAGGTGTCCAGGTTGAGAAACACTGGGTTAGAGCCTGGGTCTTAACACAGCCCATAAATGAATTTGAGGATTCAAGAGACCCTAAGTCTAAATAACCAGCCAGAAGAGTAGAAGCATTTGTGGAAGACATGTTCACTACATTGTCCTACTCGGAGCAAGAAGATGGAGAGATACCCAGCTGCAGTGGGATTTAAACCTTTCAGGAAAACTGGAGCTGAGCTTTTTGGAACTACGGCTTTTTATGCAACAGTCTGGCTGGGTTAACACGTGATGGCAAGCCATACTGTTTCTTTGGGGTGGGCTTGGTGGATTCCATCAACGTCCTGGGTGTTCAGTCATCATCAATGGTTGCTTTGGTCAGTGGGTCTTTTGATGCGATCCATTAATGCTTGGGTATTCCTGAGGAAGTCCTGAAAGAAATACTCTGTCATGGACCGACTCTTTATTTTCCAATCCTGTGTTCAAGATCGCTCTTTCCTGCAGGACATATTGAACAGAAGAAGTCTTCCTTTAATCTTTAATTCTCCTGAGAGCTTGGTACCTTTTCTGAAATTTCCCCCATTTTGCTTGGAATCCGGAAGTACCCTGTTGTTTGTTGAGTTAATTCGTTTTAATCGGTTTTACGATTAAAACGGTCAGCAAAGTATTATGATAAATTCTAATATAATTTGGTCTTTCTTACTACGTACAGCTCTGGGCAAAATTTATATCCGTCTAGAACAACAACATTTATGATTTGCGTACTTAAGAGTAAAATTTGAAAATACGGGAATAAATAATGTGGTTGAGTCAGCTGAGTTTTACTTCTCTCTGTTCCCCATTTTATTTTTAATCAATGGAGGCACCTCTAGGTGAATGCACCATTCCTACTTAAAGTTATTGCTTTTCACCTCTGATGCCTTCATATTAAATGACCCTTCTTCTCTGATGTATAAGATTTTTATTTATACTACCTCTGACCTAATGAAATTTCACCTTTAGCCTCCTGCACTTGACACTTCGGATAACATACACTTGATCTTTGACACATTTTTGTTTTAAGCCCAGAATGGGTAAGAGCCGCCTGCCACACAACCGAAATAACTCCATCGGAGAGGTCAATTCCAGACAGGGTTTCCATACTGAACCTCAGAACTTGTCTTTAGC
The DNA here is from genome assembly GCA_012654045.1 of Ptyas mucosa. Taxonomy (NCBI): domain Eukaryota; kingdom Metazoa; phylum Chordata; class Lepidosauria; order Squamata; family Colubridae; genus Ptyas; species Ptyas mucosa. The sequence continues at coordinate 2,281,988 of WNWU01000059.1, read as the reverse complement.
GTTAGAAAATTCTATTGACAAAGATTACAGCGTAGAATCCAAATCCTAGTAGTTATTGCTGTTTTTTTTAATAATAATAATAGTGATAATAATAATAATATCTCTTTTATTCATTAAACATGAAACTCAGTGAACTGAGCATTAAAAAATGCATCACAAATACCACTGACTGGTGCTAATGATTGATACGGGTTGCTGCCAGCGTCCTAGGTGTCAACCAAGTACCTTCTTAAGATGTACGGTGTTCCAAGTAGCGCAGTTTTTTCAAGTTACGCTGGTGTTATTGCAGGAAGCTGCAATTTGTTGATGTGTTTTATAAAATTCTTGGACATGGTACCAAGTGCCCCGATGACAGTGGGTATCGCTGTTCCATGTTTCATCCATAATTGCGTAATTTCGATGGCCAGGTTGCAATATTTTGTGATTTTTTTCCCCCAGTTGTTTTTCTTCGACTCTGTGTTCCAAATGACGATCGGTCTGTATTCGAAATTATTATTATTATTATTATTGATCATCACACAGTCAGGCAGATGTTCAGAGTGGTTTGGCATTTTTGTATACCTATCAAATCCTTACCAAGGACCTGGGATAGACAGAAGTGGATGTTTCATGATGTTATATCCAGATCTGCTATCCCAGATCCTTGGTAAGGATCTCTAAGCAATTTACAGAGTCAGCATCTTGATCCCCAACAATCTGGGTCCTCATTTTACCCACCTCGGAAGGATGAAAGGTTGAGTCAACCTTCAGCCGGTCAGGATCGAACTCCAGACTGCAGGCAGAGTTGGCCTGCAATGTTGCATTCTAACCACTAGGTAGGTAGGTAGGTAGGAAGGAAGGAAGGAAGGAAGGAAGGAAGGAAGGAAGGAAGATAACAACAGCATTTAGACTTATATACTGCTTCACAATGCTCTTGTAAACAAAAATATACCCTGACATTACTAGTTTTAATACACTCTGGCTTTTGAACGGTAGGTTTCTCATTTTTAGGGTGCAGGAACAGAAGCCAGAGTGGGGTGCAATCTTTTCAGTGTTCCCATTGCTCTCTCCTTTCTTCTAGGAACACCTGTCCTTAAAGAAATACATTGTGGACATTGTGGTAGAAAACACGGTTCCCTCCGAGCCTGGAAAAGACAGTGAAGAGAGACAGAGGACAAAAAAGAAAGCCAAGAAATTAAAGGCACGGATGAGCTCAAGGTATGGGCTTTGGAAAAGCACACAAACTCCTCTACACACACACACACACACACACAGAGTCTTTGTTACAACAGTTTGTTTAGTAACTGTTCAAAGTTACAACGGCACTGAAAAAAAACTGACTTAGGACCGTTTTTCACACTTACAACCGTTGCAGCCACGTGATCAAAATTCAGCCGCTTGGCAATTGTCTCAAATTTATGACGGTTGCAGTGTCTCGGGGTCACATGATCCCCTTTTTGCGACCTTCTGATGAGCAAAGTCAATGGGGAAGGCAGGTTCACTGAACAGCTTTGTGACTTGACTTAACAACTGCAGTGATTCACTTAACAACCGGGGCAAGAAAGGTCGTAAAATGGAACAAAACTCACTTTACAAATGTTTAGTCTAGCAACAGAAATTTTGGACTCCATTGGGGTCATAAGTCGAAGACTATCTGCATATATATATATATATATATATATATATATATATATATATATATAATATCATTGAAGCCTTTTCATGCAAACAAAGAGAGAGAGATGATAGAGAGAGATGATAGAGAGAGATGATAGATAGACAGACAGATATGAGAGAGTAGATAGATAGATAGATAGATAGATAGATAGATAGATAGAAAAACAGACAGACAGACATGATAGAGAGAGATGATAGAGAGAGAGATGATAGAGATGATAGATAGACAGACAGATATGATAGAGATGATAGATAGATAGACAGACAGACATACAGATAGATATGATAGGGAGATGATAGATAGATAGACAGACAGACAGAGAGATAATGTAGATAATATATAGAGGGTTTTTTTTCGTTCGTTCTTTTGCATGAAAAGGCTTAAATGTATTTATTCGTGCCCTTCAGAAAAGCTGCTGCGAAAGTCTGGAAAAAATGCAAAACCTTTTTGAAGTTATTTGCTCCAGGAACATCTTGAAAATAGCACTGATGAGTCTAATTTATGGCCACTTTCTCTGATTGAGAAAGAAAACGGCGTATTGATCCAGCCCCTGCCTTCCACCTGTTAAGAGCTTTCTTCCTAATTGGACGCCAGAGCCCTGCCAAAAACTCTGCCCTCTCCCAACGCACAATAGCAGGTTTTAAGTACGTCTAAACCAGGCCTATTTTTCTTCCCGGCTATTGATTTTTAAAATGAAGTATCAAAGAAAATCAATAGTAATCAACAAATAGAAGCTCGTCGGCCGGAGTGTCAGATCCCCCGAGCTGGGTTTAATCAATTTTGTTGCCTGCCACGACCAAGAAAGTTAGAAATATCTTAAAAGGGAAAGTGAGTTGTCAGACCTGCCGTTTGTCAACGGGCTAAAAAAATGTGACAAGTCGGGAGGGGGGGATTGTCGTACTTTGGGAGTTTGGAGGTTTCCGATGCAGATGTTCCGTGCTTCGTCCTAGACTTTATAAATGGTTTCCTAGATTCCTTCCACTTAGTCGAAATCCAGACTCAGCGATAAAATTCTGGCATGGTGAAACGGAGTCCTGTTGAATCATCACTTTGCTTTTTTTTTGGGGGGGGGGGGGGATGTTATTTATTTTTAGTTGAAGTTTATTATACAGGTTGTCCTCAACTTACAAAAATTCATTTAGTGACCGTTCGAAGTTACGACAGCACAGAAAACAAGGGACCGTTTTTCACACTTATGACGGCATCCCCATCGTCACCATGATCAAAATTCGGAGGCTTGGCAATTGGCTCATACTTACGACGGTCGCAATGCCTCGATGTCACGCAATTCCCTTTTGCGACCTTCTGACCAGCCAAGTCAATGGGGAAGGCGGGTTCACTTAACACTTGTGTTACTAACTTTTAACAACTGCAGTGAGTCAATTAACCCCACTGTGGCAAGAAAGCTCCTAAAACGGGGCCAAGCTTAACGAAATGTCTCGCTTAGCAACAGAAATTTGAGGCTCAATTATGGTCGTAAGTCGAGGATCACCTGTAATATAAAATACAAAGAGAAACAAAAGATAAAAAGGGAATAGGGGAGGAAGACGAAGCGAAGTGGAGTGCGAAGTAAAAAAGAAAGAAAAGAAAAGGACTTCCAATTACTTTCAATGCAGACAAATACAAAATACAGTTTTAACCTCAATTTTTTACTTCACACATTTAATAAGCGCTAGCCGTTTCTGTAACAAACCTAATCTAATCATCAAAACCCAACCAGTCATATTTTATTACACTCGCACGCCAGCATGACCAATAAAAGAACTTAAACAATAATAATACTATAAAAATAAAAATAGACGACAAACAGAATATTATATCGCAATTGGTGCTGGATTATCACTGGACAGTTAACGTTCGCTTAATTTTGCACACAGTTTAACAGAATTTGGCCAAATTTTTCGGTGCAGTCAAACACAATGTTTCAGTTTCAGTTTCAGTTTATTTGGATTTATATACCGCCCTACTCCCGAAGGACTCAGGGCGGTGAACAGCCAAAGATAAAACACATACAATATAAAATTTAAAAACAATTTAAAGCATATTAAACAAAATTTGGCCCATACTAATTAGAACACCCCTGTTTTTAAAAAAAAACAAATTAAAATTAAAATTAAAATACAGTCATAACCTCAACTTTTTATTTTACACATTTAGTAAGTAATAGTCATTTTCTATAATAAACGTAATCCAATCATCAAAATATAAAATCAAAGTTTCCTCTTTTTTTGGTTTTTTTTGTTTCTTTGTTTGTTTGTAGCATAAAGTCCAGAAGCTGTTTCTAAGTAGAATGCATTCTTTTCTTTAATTAAAACAGTTAATTTTGCCATATCTGCCAGCTCCATCAGTTTTTCCGTCGGTTCTTCCATTGTGGGAATTAACGTATCTTTCCATTTTTGCACGTATAGAATTCTCGCCACAGTCAACATATATAATAACCGAGTTCCAATTTTTTTTTTTCAAGATTTTTCTCCGGTGGGTTTTTTTTTTTTCTTTGGTGGCGTTTAGCCCTTTCGTTGTACAGCTGTGGATCGAGATAGCAGATGTTCCCCCGTTTTGAATGGCGTCTTTACGGCATGGACTATTTTGCGTTAAGATTTATTTTCCAGATAGTTTCATGTATTGAGTTTTTATTTGATTTTTTTTCCCCTCTCCAGCACACTGAACCTGATAGAGCTTTCTTTACCACATTCAGTAAGACTTTGTAATATAAAGGGAAGTGATTCATAGCATAACCCATTTTTCTCCCAGCCTCAAGTTCTCAAAAAATATTGGATTTCAACTCTTGCTACCCCAGGAGAGTAAAGCAGGAACATCTTGGTGTGTGTGGGTTTGTTTTTTTTTAAAAGTCAAAATCCAATTTACGAATGCTTGTGCGTTTGTTTGTAACAAAATGTGCTAGCTGGAAACTGTGCTACCAACGTCTTCTGATTTTATGCACTGAAGTTACACCGCCTTCCTCCCATAATGTCTGTCACTCAGTATGATGGGTTAATCAAAACGCTGTTATCAAGAAAGGTATGGAAAACATAAGCCAGCGAGAAAACAACCCCGGGGCACATATTTAGGGAGATAAATATTTGCCAAACGCAGAGAAGTGAACTCCTTGCCATCTTGACAAACTTGAAAATCAAGTTTTCCTGCTTGTTTGGCTGAGCCCCTCATGTCTGCTTCAGAATTCTTCCTTTCTCCTCTTAGGAAAAGCCCCAATCTTTTTATCCCGGCCTTAAAAGCTTTTCGTATCCGGAGCGTCTCCCTGCTTAGCTGCCCACGTCAGTCTGTCTCGCGCACCCCATCGGTTTAGGGACACTTAACTGACGTTGGAAATGTCAAAGAGGAACACATAAGAGGGGCCATTCGCTTCTATTTTCCACCCGCCGCCTCCTACAACATCAAAGGAAGAGGACCAGGAGATCTGGGTAGTCCTTGATTTACGGATTAAAGCTTTACCTACAACTCCCCTGAGTTGGATCAAGAAACCTTTGAAAGAGGCCGTTTAACAAGTCAGTTCTAGTTAGAGCAGAGGTGGGTTTCAGCAGGTTCTGACCAGTTCTAGAGAACCGGTAGCGGACATTTTGAGTAGTTCGGAGAACCGGTAAATACCACCTCTGTTTGGCCCCGCCCCCATCTATTCACTGCCTCCCGAGTCCCAGCTGATCGGGAGGAAATGGGGATTTTGCACTATCCTTCCCCTGGAGTGGGGTGGGAATGGAGATTTTGCAACCGTCGTAAATATGAGTCAGTTGCCAAGCCTCTGAATTTTGACCATGTGACCATGGGCAGGCTGAACGGTCGTAAGGGTGAGGAAAAACAGTCAAAAGTCACTTTTTTCAGTGCCGTTTTAACTTTGAACAGTCACTAAATGAACCGTTGTTAAGTCGAGGACTCCCTGTATTAGAGCCAAGAGGTAATTCTGATGAACCCAATATTCTTTTGTCATGGAATCTTGGATCTCCAATGGCAAAGAAGAAACAGAAAAGAATAGTTGATGGCCAACCTCCATTTAAGCCAGGGATGTCTAATTTTGGCAACGTTTAAGACCCTTGGACTTCAACTCCCAGAATTCCCCAGAATTTACTTTTGCTAGGCCTGTTAAGGGCTGTTTTTCAAGTTGCTGATGGGACGGTGTGTTTTATACCCATTTTGGCTCAAGCAAAATAAGCGCCGTCCAAGGAACAGTTGCCCTTCTCTCAGACACCGTGGCAAGTCTCCAAGATAAACCCAAATTCTTTTTTTTCCCATTTGGTTCTAACTCTGATTTACATTTCCTCAAAGTGAACCAGCCATTCATAGATCTCTTTTCTGTTTGCAGGGAAACTCACGTGGGTTGCATCAGTGGTGTTAACAAACTGTTAATGAGATGCAAACCATTCACTTGGGTGTTTTTGTTGTATTTTTAAAGTATTTTTCTTTTCTCACAATGAGCAAATTGCCATCCGGTATTAGAGAGTAAATCCAGTTCTGTAATTTACAGTTGTTTATGAATTGATATATTCTTTAGTCTCTGAAGTGCCTTAAGCTTGCTGTTTTCATATTTAAAGTGTTTTAAATCTCTCCGGTAGTACCTATGACGGCTGGGTTTGCTGCGGCTTATAAAAACTTCAAACATTTTGCCACGGGATGAATGACACCTAAAACTGGATTGGGAATAGCAAACATGGTTTGGCAGGATAGAATTACTTTCCAATTAACCCAAGGTTTTCAAGAAGCCCGCTAATTTCTACCCCCTCGTTAATATGAAAAAAAGGAGAGAAGTGGTAAAACGTTAAATGGAACGAAATGCTCAGCACAGAATGTGCTTTATAGACACCCTAACTGACGTTTTCCGCTGTTCCTTTTCATCTTAGGGCAAAGGAGTACGAAAACGGAGTGGAGTCCAAAAATGTCTCCTGTGAGTCTCCGTACAAAGCAAAGTAAGTCCTTCATCCGGATGGAAGCTTTTGTCCCATCAAATTTGCACCCAGAACATCAGAACAAAAAAGTCTTCTTGTGGATAGGATAGCCTGTCCCATTCTGGTACCTTTAGCTTTTGAGGTCTGCAGCTCCTAGAATGGTAGGAATTAACCGTTTCAGAGAATCAGTGACAGGATTGTGAGAGGCTCCATCATCAGAACATAGATTCCTAGGGATGGAAGGGGCCCTTGGAGGTCTTCTAGTCCAACCCCCTACTCAAGGCAGGAGACCTTATACAATCCCAATCAAATGATTGTCTTGGAAACCTCCAGGGATGGAGCACCCATAACTTCAGGAGGCAAGAAGTCCCATTGATTAATTTCTCCTTTATTGAAGGCTTTGATAAGTTTCCATCTGTTATTTCTTGCCCTCCTGCCCTCTGGTGCTTTGGAGAATAGGTGGTCCTCCTCTTCTTTGTGGCAGCCCTGCCCAAATTTTGAAAGACTGCTATCATGTGTCCCCCCCCCCCCCGCCCAATCCTTTCCTTGGGTAGACTAGACCCGTGATGATGAATCTATGGCACGCGTGCCAGAGGTGGCATGCAGCGCTCTCTCTGTGAGCACATGAGCCATCGCTTCAGTTCAGCTCCGCCAAGCATGCATGCGTGCCTCCCGCTGGGTAGCTGGTCTTTGGGTCTCCGCCTTGCATGCACAGGCTGTGCACGCATGCACGGGGGCGGGGCGCATCTGGGGGCCACACACGCATTGCATTTCAGGGGTTCGGGCATACGCGCGTGCATCCACGCGCATGCGCGCTCACTTCTGGCACTCGGTCCAGAAAAGGTTAGCCGTCACTGGACTAGACATACCTAGTTCCCTCAACTGTTCATCGTACGATTTAGGGAGAACAGATAAATAAACAGATGACTGGAAGGGAAAGAAATGGAGCTGAGCTAATATAATTATGTATCCGTAGTCCTCCACTTGCATTAAGGTTGTAAGTCACAATCGTCTTAAGTGAGTCATCGCAGGATTGAACCCGTTGCATGACATTTTTTGCAAGCAGTTGTTCAGCGAATCAGACATGTCGGTCGTAAAGTGAGCCCTTTGTTCGCTATGGTCCAGTTTTGCCCATAAAAAATTTCCCCCATTGGTTTCCCCATTGGTCTTCTCCTTGTTATTCCCTCCATCCTGCATCCATCAAACCTGCTTAATCTTCTTTGGCCCTAAATCTGAAGGTTTTGCTTTCTTGCTTGTTTTTGATCCGATAAGCATCCTTTTCCTTGCCTTTCTTTAAACTTTGGTGCAGAATTCCTTCTTCAATATTTAAAGCTCCCTCTTATTCCTCAGCGGGCCTATTTTGGCTGCTGTCCTGGGTACACTCCTAATCTGAGTTTCTTGTTAAAAGGGAAGCTGGTTTCCTATTTTAGTTTTGGGGACGGAAAAGGTTTAGGATTTGCTGCAGGCCAAAGAGACAGAAAAAACTTGCAGCCCATTCCTTTGGGGAGAGACGTAATAAGAGAACCGTTGCCAGTAGGATAATAAGCTAAATTGTCTTTATGGAACAAAACAAGAAAGAAAATAAACTTTGCATCTAGCTTTACCATTTCCAGTGTACACAGTGATTGTAGTGCTGATTAAAGGCAATGTTGCAACCAATTGTAAATGTAAATACTCTTACACAGCTTGTTGTTGCCACTATAAATATTGACAAATCTAAAGATGGTAGGCGTAGCAAAAAAAAAAAGAGAGAGGCTCGCATACCCAGAAGTCATGAGCTGGTATAAAATTGCCTCTTTTAGATGTCAGCATTACATAAATTACATTTATGCTGGGTGGTTTTGCCCATCTGACTAGAAGATTTGCTTAAGGAGAATGGAGCCAAGTCTTAAGCTGTCCTTCTCTTGGTGCCCGCTTACCCCCAGAACAGATCTCATGATGGATGTGTCACTGGTGGCCTCTTCCAGATCTGAAGGTGGAAATGTCACTGGTGGCCTCTTCTAGATCTGAAGATGGAAACGTCATGGGTGGCCTCTTCTAGATCTGAAGGTGGAAACGTCACGGGTGGCCTCTTCTAGATCTGAAGGTGGAAACATCTTCTTTGTATATACCCATTGGAGCTTATGACTTCTTCAGGAGTGCAGGTCCACTCTTCGTTTCTTTTACAATTTGGCATCTACCTGCATTTCCAAATTATGGAAAGAGGTGGAAAACCTTGTAGAACATCCTGGAAGTCTCATTTTGGTTTCAATCTTCTAAAAAAAAAAAAGATATTTAAAACTTTAAAAAAAACTCCATTGCCATCAATCAGATAGCAAGGTCGGATATCAGTCAAATAAATACACGCAAAATAAACTTCTCACACATCCTGAAACTTGACAGAGGTTCTGAGTTCCCATCAATTGTCACCAAAGAAGAGCCTGGAAGCAGGAAATAAGATTCCCTTCTCTGAGCCAACAAACAGCTCAGTCCAAAAGTTCACCTCAATCTGGGCCAAGAATTTAAGCAATATGGTCAGAAATGAAGTAATCAAAAGGAAAGGTAATTTTATATTCTGTACCGAGCCAGGAAAAGGAGGAAGAAGACGGTTTTACGATGAGTCTTAAAAAGAAATGAATGGGAGGAAAATGTAAAAACATAGAATTCCATTTGACTTGATTAGAGCTGGAAATACGTTTCTGAAGCCAGAATGTACAATTGTCTCTTGAAAACTAAACGATCTGCCTTACGAAATGCTTTCTAGTGACAGGAAGGTATGTTTTCTTTTAAAAAAAACAAAAAAACCCCACCCAAACCCTCAGTTTTTGAATAAAACTATTTTAGAAAGTAAACATTGCTTCCAAGCCTGTTTATAGTTGTTAACGATATAAGTTGTGGTCCTAAATGCATTAGAACCATTTTCACCCACCGACCCACCCTCGTTCTGTAGATCTCTTGGGATTGCAGTACTTTGAGTTTCCTAGTTAAGGTGGAGAAAACACTGGTTTGCAGCTTGTTTACCTGATGTTCTCTTTGTTTTGATACAGTTTCCTTAAGAGCAGTTACTATTTATTTTACATTATTTCCATTATTTCACGGTGTGCTCTCTGCCTCCCATATTCTTCGAAATTGCCACTTTGAAATGCAATGATTGATACATCGTTTTAAAAATGGGTTGTTGTTTTTTTTTCTTTTGCAAAATAAGTGCTAACTCACTCCATGATATCTATGCTGGCTGGAGAATTCTGGGAGTTGAAGTCCACAAGTCTTAAAGCTGCCAAGTTTGAAGACCTCTGACTTATGGCAAGGCTGACTCCCAACTACAGTTTTTTCCTTCCAGATTCTGTCTGATAGTGGCCAGTCTAATGCCTGTCTGGCTTTCCCCTGCTTTGAGGGTTAATGTTAAAAGTGTTCAAGAATATGGTAGAATCTTCTACAGGCAAACCTAGGAATAGCCGAAGGCCTCTGCCGAGAGTCAGTTGTGCCCATCCTCTCCCGTGCCCATTTACCTAGGAGAAGCCCCATGGAAACCCTTCACCGTCAACGTACCCAAGACGTGGTACTTGATTGCCTCTTTTATTCATCGTATAGTGAAGGTGGTCTCATTGAAATATTACTGGAATGTAACTTTCCCACTTCTGAACGCTATTTCCTCCCTCCCTCCCTCCCTCCTTTCTTTCCCCCTCTTTTTTCTTTCGATAATATGAAAGGCTACAACGACTGGTGAAAGATTTGCTGAAGCAGCTTCAGGTTCAAGATGGTAGCAAAATCTCCGCTCTGGATAGGATTTTGGGAGAGGTTTCACGGATCCTGGAAAAAGAGGTAAGGCTCCTTTTCTTCTTGCTCGACACCAGATTACCTCGTGCCCTTTTGATGCAAGTGTAAATCCTTACGTACAGTCTCGGCTGGGGATTCATAAATCTCTTTGAGTTTCTCAGATGCTCGTGGTGGCTTGGTTCACAGATCACGTAGGCCACGAGCCATAGTTTGCAAGCCTCAGTGGCTGGGTTTCCACTTTGCCGTAAGCCGCAAACAAGCCAACGTTCAGGAGAAAAAGCACAGTCAAACTCTGAATATTTGTTATTATGCTGAAGGTATTTGAAATGCTGAGGTTAAATGAATGGAATAGATTAGAAAGCTAAAGTCGGCAAATGTGCCATTCTGTATTTCTTCCCCAGTGTTGCTTTAAAATCTTGGCTATAAATATAGCCAATTGGCTATATATAATATATAATTAGCCAATTATATAAAAATATTATCCAGTTAATGTTAATTAGATGAATGTGATAAAATTAATTTCTCCATTAAATGCATTGTTCTAAAACATCAACAGAAACATTTTATTTCTTTCACAAATGTAACGCTCTTGTAGCTGTTTATGACGTTAGGAAGGTTTTTCACCATTAAATCAACACCCCAAACTCTTTAATGCCAGATGGGGAGATGAGTACCATTATTCCATTTCCCCTCCCCCCCAATAATTAAATTAATTGACTTTCCAAAATCAACACATCAAGCTCTGAACAGCGTTTGCCGAGTCTGACACTCGAATGCCAGGATTTTACATATTCAGTATGTTCTCTATCAGCGTTTCCATTTTATTATTTTCTGATTTTTGTTTTACATCTGAGAGACAGCTCTTTATCTTTTTTCCACAGTTTTTTTTTAAATGAAATTGCATTAAAGCAAATTACTAGCATGCTAAAACTGATGAACCGATAAAAGGTTGGTTCTATCCCTTGACATAAAACGTGCAGTACAATTACGTTTAAAAGGAGATTTGATTTTTAAGACGGCCAGCTCTTTTATCTAAAAATGTCCTGCAATAATCCTGCCAAGCAGGGTCATTGCTAGTTTGAAATCATCACTGGAATGAGAATTTTCCATAATTAAAATCGCAGTCCAGGAGGCGCAAGCAGCTGTTCATAACTTTCAGATTGATGGACTGAGGGGGAAGCTTTCCTGTATTAAGTTCGGAAAGAGAAGGAATAATCGTACTGGAGAACATGTTCCCTTCAACATTTTTCCATATAGTTTTAATTCGTTGCCCTGAAGCCTTTGCGATCTTTCACAACACCTTTGTGAGAATCCTTAACACCTTAAAACCATGCCCTCCTCCATTAAAACCAACTTCACGTTGATTGAGTTGAACAGTTCCTCTGTCTATTGCAGGGGTCAGCAACCCGTGGCTCTGGAGCCGCATGTGGCTCTTTCATCCCTCTGCTGCAGCTCCCTGTCACCGGTCGGCGCCACATTTTTGAGAGGAGCTTCCGGTTGGGTGGGGGAGCACGCCACGCCAGAAGGAGACTCTATGGCAAGGGGCAGGTTTTCTGGTCAGCTCCACAGTTGATAGGGCTTTCGGTTAGGACAGGTAGAGGAAAAAGGACACTGCGCCAGGAGGAGACTCTATGGCAGGGGAACCGGACTTCCGGTCAGCTCCAGAATTGAATGGGGGGCTTCCGATTAGGACCTTTGTGGCTCTTTGAATGTTTTAAGGTTGCCGACCCCTGGTCTATTGATTGAAAACGAATTTAAAATTGGGTTTTGAATAGCAGGAGAATAAGATCAACTTTGTGCAGCTTATCAGCAACTTATCCTGACATGTGTATGCCATTACTGCAAGTAAACAGAATTTAAACGAGATAGACTTGACCAGGAATTCCTCTGCCCTCCTTCTAATTAATGCAGCCTCTTTTTTTAAAAAAAAAAAATATCCAGCCAGGCCTGCTGCTCCGAACTGGCAGGATGTCACACACAAGCCCTTCCTAAGTGAGTTCAAATCTGCCAAAGTTTATAAGCCGGTGGAAGTTAGAAAGGCAAAACGCTTCCTGACCCGTGCCGCCGAGTGTAATGTGGTACAATATCAGATTCTGGCAAAGCCAGCCTCCGTTTGGGTTCATTGCAATGCAAGTACCAGAAGCGGTGGAAGAAAAATAAATAAGGAACAATCTGGCTGAAAGATTTGGGTTAGGCGACATCCATCACAAGGTTCTCCTCTGGAAAAGGAAAGCGTGTGATGCGTCTCGTTTGGAGTTTATCACACAGCGTTATGAGCGTCCAGCTTAGCCTTATTTGATAGCCCATCTGTGGCTTTCTACATGAAGTTAAATCCATCTTCTAGGGCGGAGGAAGAGGAAGAAAAGAGGAGGAGGAAGGGGGAAAAGAAGAAAGGAGGAGGAGGAGGAGGTGGGGGAAAGAAGAAGAGGAGGACGAGAAAATAGAAGAAAAAGAGGAAGAGAAAGAAGACAGGAGGAGGAAGAAGAGAAGGAAGGAGAAGAAAGGAGGAACTGGAGGTGGAGGAAAGAAGAAGAGGAGGATGAGAAAATAAAAGAACAAGAAGAGGAAGAGGAAGAGGAAGGACAGAGGAGGAGGAAGAGAAAGAAGAGAGGAGGAAGGAGAGAAGGAAGGAGAAGAAGAAAGGAAGAGGAGGTGGAGGAAAGAGGAGGAGGAAATAGAAGAAAAAGAACAGGAAGAGGAAGGGAAGAGGAAGAGAAGAAAGGAGGAAGAGGAGGTGGAGGAAAGAAGAAGAGGAGAAGGAGGAAATAGAAGAAAAAGAACAAGAACAGGAAGAGGAAGGATGGAGGAGGAGGAAGAGAAAGAGGAGGAAGAAGAGAAGGAAGGAGAAGAAGAAAGGAGGAGAGGAAGAGGAGGTGGAGGAAAGAAGAGGAGGAGGAGGAGGAGGAAGAAATAGAAAAAGAACAAGAAGAGGAGGAAGAGAAAGAATTCCCCATCTTGATATGAACAAGCCATCTTTCCGACAGCATCTCATGCAAGAAACTGGCTTTTTTTTATCATTAATGAAATTTCTTCTTTTCATTCTCTATAATCCTTGCGATATTTTTACGCCATCTGCCCAGAATAGCCAGCAGAACAAAACGGTTTAAAGCGGATTAAATTATATCGCTGGTTAAAAAGCTACCATTGGGTTCGACCCAGGAAGGGTTTGTGTGTTTTTATTTATTTATTTTTTGTAAAAGCAAACAAAACCCAAATTTTATGCAGCTTGCAACACTTCTCTAACTCAAAGGTTTATTGGGATAGAGCTGACCCTGTAATAGGACCGTGGCTTTAGTATAAATAATTTAAATCTTATACAGAAGACAAACTGTTCTTTAGGCCCCGGGGTGGATTAGGATAAGCAAACATATGTACAATATTACAAATACCTGTTCTTAATTGGCCCCTGTAAGGCGAGGGTGTGTATATATTTTAACAGGAAAACATAGATTCTTGTGACTAGCATTGATACCCATCAGCTAATAGAAAAATAGATACGGATTTTCCCAGGGATTGCTATAAACATGAACTTCCAATGTTTTTTTCAAACAACCCTGTGGTTTAATCAAACCTGTATTTTCCCCCTTATCACCAGTAGGTATCTGTCTTTCAGCCTTAGAGTTGGAAGTCGCAGAGATTGTATTTCTGATTCTTTCTGTAATTACACCATTGCTAATTGTGTCGTAATACAGTAACCTAAACAAACGTTTATTGAATTTTCTTCGCAAATTCGCCGCAAGTTGTACTATTACAAGGGAGACATTGGGGAGCGAATGCACAGAGCAAACAACCTCAGTGAATAATGCTATTGACTTTGGGAAAAAAAAAATTACAGCCTTTTTTTCAGTCTAAATCGGCTGAATAAATTAGAAACTAGGATGAGGAGAAAAAAAAACGATCGGGTGTTACACACAGTTAAAAAAAAAAGAATCGCAAGTTCAAAAGCAAAATTCTTATATCTGGTAACAAAAACAAATTCACCAAAATTTTCATCCTTGCGATAGATAGATAAATAAATAAATAATGCTGGGGAACAAAATACCTTTCGGAAAATAATTCCATCAATTCGATATCCTGCCATTGCATTGTGGCACCCGCTCCAACCATGCCCCCTATTTATGACCTTCTGACCTGGAAGATGGAATGTGTAGTCCAACACATGGCTCTCTAGACTCTGAATTCTTCTTTTTTTTGTTTTCTCCCCAAGACTTGTTTTTACTCAACGTCAAAAAGGCTGGATGGGTCACTTCATTGAAGACTAAGATGAAGGTCTCTGCACCACAAACTCCATATAATTCTTAGGTTTTATAGGATAGGGGGGGTTTTGTGTTCTAAGTCAGGGGTGTCAAACTCGATTTCATTGAGGGCCGCATCAGGGTTGTGTTTGACTTTGGGGAGGCCGGGGTGAGTGAGGCCAGGGTGGGTATGGCCAGCTCAACATCACTCATGTTGGAGCGTCAATGAAAACAGGCTCCTGAGCTCCGTTTTCGGCTGCGACAGCCTCCTGCGACCCTCTGCCAGTGAAAACGGAGCTGGGGAGGGCCGGGTGCAGAGGCACCGCTGGCCAGTCCTTCGCTGTTTCCAGGGCCAGATCTAAGCACCCCGGATCTAAGGGGCCAGATCTAAGCACCCCGCTGGCCAGATCTAGCCCCTGGGCCTTGAGTTTGACACCCCTGTCCTAAGTCAACGATTACTTGGCCATAGAGAAACATCCTTCAAAACCATGGGAGATAGCTGGGCTACGTTGACCCAACAGTCTTCTTAAGGCTGGTTGTTATCTCATCAGTTTCATACCTCTTCCTCCTCCCCTTCTCTTCCTCCTCCTCCTCCTTCTCTTCCTCTTGGAGCATATGCACCAAGACAAATTCCTTGTGTGTCCAATCACACTTGGCCAATAAAAATTCTATTCTGCTCTGCTCTACTCTACT
This sequence comes from Ptyas mucosa, assembly GCA_012654045.1. NCBI lineage: Eukaryota > Metazoa > Chordata > Lepidosauria > Squamata > Colubridae > Ptyas > Ptyas mucosa. The sequence continues at coordinate 2,266,755 of WNWU01000059.1, read as the reverse complement.
CTACTCTACTCTATTCTTCTTCCTTCTCTTCCTCCTCCTCTTCCTCCTTCCGTCCTCCTCCTTCACCTGCTCTTCCTCCTCCTCTTTTTCCTCTTTCTCCTCCTCTTCCTTCTTTTCCTCCTCCTCTTCCTCTTCTTCCTTCTGTTCCTCCTCTTCCTCCTCCTCTCCTCCTCCTTCTCTTCCTCTTCGTTCTGGAGCATATGCACCAAGACAAATTCCTTGTGTGTCCAATCACACTTGGCCAATAAAAATTCTATTCTGCTCTGCTCTGCTCTGCTCTATTCTTCTTCCTTCTCTTCCTCCTCCTCTTCCTCTTTCCCTCCTCCTCCCTCCTTCTCCCTAAGCATTTGTCTGAGGTATCATTATTCCTGTCCGTCCAAATCGATAGGGTCAGGGGAGATGGATTTCCGCAGCTGCCATGCTGTTTCTGACACATAGCATCCATAGTCATTTCCAGAAGCCGCTGTAATTCTCTTGTTAAATCATGAGTCGAGAAATCCGTAGACACGGCTTGCTTGTCCGGGGGCGGAGGGGGGCGGGGGGGCGGTGAGGATCTTGATAGTGTCACTTTTCCTGACGGAGAGGAGGAGAGGGAGACTGTTAATTGAATTTCCCCCGGGAGCATAAAAAAAAGAGAGAGAGAGAGAGAGAGAGAGAGAAATAAACCCCAGACCCCCCAACCTTGCAACAAAGCCAGAAGTGGGGGAAGCTGTCATTGCAGGAAAGCTCCTTACATTGATTTAACTTTGCTAATGGCCGGGGTTGGACAAGGAATTGCCCCTGGGGAAAAGAGGATTTCTCTCTCCCTCTCTCTCTCTCTCCCTCTCTCTCTCTCTCTTTCAGATACTCAAAAGCTGTCCCTCTTAGCTTTTTCTTTTTAAATTGGTACAAACCCAGGAACGTTTGTTTAAATAAAAACTCTTGTCGGTGTGGGTGTTTTCCCCGAAAGAAATAAAAAGATGTTGAGAGTAAATGAGAAAAGCCCGTCTGGTCTTAGTGGTGAAGGCATCAGGCTAGAAAAGCAGGAGAAGGTGAATTCTAGCGTCGCCTTAGCCATGAGTGCCAACTGGGTGACTTTGGGCCAGTCCCTCCCCCCCCCCCCCCCCCTCCCCCCCCCCCCCCCCCCCCCCAGAAACCAGCCCAGTTCTGGTCCTTGATCATTTTTCATGTGTGAGTTGAGGAGCCGGTTCAATTCCCGCGCACCCTGCCTTTTGCAAAAGCCGTGAAGCCGCTCATTTTGCATTGCTTTGCGAGGTTTTATTTATTCGTTCGTTCAATTTTTACAGCCGCCCAACTCAACCCAATGACTCCGATATTTTTTCCCCAAAGTATGAGCGTGCAACTGAAAGATCCACCTTTCTGTATTCATTTTAACCCAAAAGCACTTGTTTCGTACACTTTCAGTCAAGAGCCAAGGCTGCAAAATGTGGCCAAGTGCTAAAAGAACGATCCCTTCGAGTAATTCTTTTTATTTATTTATTTTATTTATTGGTTCGATTTATAGGCCACCCTTCTCCGGAGACTCAAGGCGGCTTACAATGCGTTAAGCAATAGCCTTCATACTTTTGTATATACCTGCTTAGTAGGGCTTTCGGGCCCCCCTAAGCAGTGTTCTATTTTATACAAAGTCAGCTTATTGCCCCCACAATCCGGGTCCTCATTTCACCTCCCTCGGAAGGATGGAAGGCTGAGTCAACCTTGAGCCTGGTGATATTCGAACTCGCAGTAATTGCAGGCAGCTGGCAGCTAAGCGCTACTTAACAGCACATTAGTCCACTTCGCCACCAAGGCTCCTTTTTAATTTCAAAAGAAGTGTGGTATATGCGTGGGGGGAGTTAATTGCAGATAGATTCACAAGTCACAGTCAATGCGTCGAAAATTAGAAAAAGTCACTTGACATACCCCTTCCCAGCCCAACTTTTTTCCAAAAGATAGAGAAAATTGCCTTGAGTTCAGGAAAAAAAAAGGGGGAGGGAGGGGAGGGGAAAACTCCCTTAAAATTCCCTTCTTCTTTGGCTGTTATTTTAATCTCCACTCGTTGACCAAACTCCATGGCTTGCTCTGCGAATTTTTGCAAGTCTCTTCCTTCCTTGGCCCACTAACACCAGGGAATTTTTTACACATCAAGCAACAATTTTGGGGGGAGGGGGGATTCCATTTTATTTCTGTTTTCTCCCCCACCCCCACCCCCCAAAAAAAGGACCCCCGGTCTTGAGGTCAGGTATTTACATTTCAGCCCAGTGTTTGTCGTAACTGTGAAATGGGGGGGGGGGGGGGGGGCCGGGGGGGGGCGACTGCCGGCAGGCAGACAGTGTTTATCGCAGCGCAGAGACAGTCGGGAATGTCGGCTTGGTGGTTTGCAAAGTCCGGCTGGGTTATTTACATTAGAATCTGCACATTGTCAGATCTTCAGCGAGTGGCTTTCGGCGGGTCGGTCGTTTTCCCCCGGGGTGGGTTTTTCATTTTGCAAAGCACCTCGTTTCCCACCATCAGTCTAAAGCTTGAACCACGATTGAGAGTAACCAGAGTTGGAAGGGACCTTGGAGGTCTTCTAGTCCAACCCTCCTGCTCAAGCAAGAGATCCTCTATCTCTTCAGATCAACTGTTGTCCAGCGCCTGGAAAACCTCCAGGGATGGAGCACTCACGACGTCTGATGGCCAACCCTTCCGCTGGTTTAATTGTCGTAATCGTCAGGAAATTTCTCCTTGGTTCTGAGTTCTGAAATTTAAGAGAGCTTAATAGAACTTACGCAGAGTGTGCCTCTGTAAGTCTCCCAAAAGTGCCTTTTTTTTTTTTCTCAAGAGGCAACTGGACTTTCTGGTTTTCCTTGGAAGACATTTCAAATCTCATCCAAGAAGCTTCTTCGGCTCTGACTGGATGGAGGGGAATAGCAGTTGCACTTAGACTTATATACTGCTTCATAGTGCTTTTAGAACAGGACAGGACAGAACAGAATGAGCCGAGGTGGCGCAGTGGTTAGAGTGCTGTACTGCAGCTACTTCAGCTGACTGCTAGTTCAGCAGATCAGCAGATCAAATCTCACCGGCTCAAGGTTGACTCAGCCTTCCATCCTTCCGAGGTGGGTAAAATGAGGACCCAGATTGTTAGGGGGCAATATGCTATTTAGTATACTGTCTTTGGTGTAAGCCGCCCAGAGTCCTCGGAGAGTGGGCCATAAGTCACTTTTTTTCAGTGCCGTTGTAACTTTGGTCACTAAATGAACCGCTGTAAGTCAAGGACTTCTTGTAATAATAACCCTGAACGGGTCAGGCTGATCAATTTAAAAAAAACCGGTGTTTTCCTGCAAAGTATTCTCAGCTGCCTCCTGCCAGCGTCCAGCTTGTATCTCGGGGTTGGAGGAGAGGAATCCAAATTTTGCTCCATTTTTTTTCTCCTTTTTTTAAACTTGCTTATTTATCCTTTGGGAAAATGGGGGGGGGGGGGAGACTTAATATCCCTCCGTCTCCTTGCTTATTTTAAGCCTCGAGTTAGGAGGTGCTTTTTTTTTTCCCCTTGGCACAGAAGCCGGATAATTAGTTTTGTGTGTATGTGAGGATGGAGAGTGTGTGTGTTGTGTGTGTGTGTATGTGTGTGTCAGGCTTGTCTCTGGTTTTATTTACAACATTGCTAGTCTAGGATCCTTGCCAAGAATAATCTGAGTACCTTTTAGTTCTGGGAGGGTGTCTTAAGAAAGAGGATGTGTGTTTTTCATTTAAAAAAAAAAAACAAGTTTCTGAAAACTTGAGAGATGGTTTTAAAGGAGGGGTGTCCAACCTTGGTAATTTTTTTAAGACTTGTGGGCTTCACCTCCCAGAATTCCCCATCCAGCATAGCCAGGAGTTGAAGTCCACAGATCTTAAAAGTTGTCACCCCTGCTTTAAAATCTTCCTTTGGATCCGTGTTGTTTGTCTAATGTTCATCTGTTCGGCCCTCCGGCTTTCAGTCTTTAGCTTTCCTCTGTAAGTCCTTGGTCACACAATTTAGGATACAATCCTAAGACACTTTCCCGTTCAGTTCTTTGGAGTCATTTCCAGGTAAGACCAACACAGAGTTGCTTCAAGCTGTGTCACTGAACAATCCCAGCTAACAAGTCAAGGTGTGTTGGAGCAGGGCACAAAGGTTGATGGAGAGAAGTTTTTTTTTTCTGGTTACTGCCTATTTTCTTTAGATTTTGGTAGTCCTACTGAGACCTGAGACCTACTGAGACCTGAGACGCAATGGCTCAGTGACTAAGACGCTGAGCTTGTCGATCAAAAGGTCAGCAGTTCGAATCCCTAGTGCCGTGTAACAGGGTGAGCTCCCGTTCATTGTCCCAGCTTCTGCCAACCTAGCAATTCAAAAGCACGTTAAAAAAATGCAAGTAGAAAAATAGGGACCACCTTTGGGGGGAAAGGAACAGCGTTCTGTGCGCCTTTGGCATTGAGTCATGCCGGCTACATGACCATGGAGACGTCTTCGGACAACACTGGCTCTTCGGCTTTGAAACAGAGATGAGCACCACCCCCTAGAGTCAGGAACGACTAGCACATATGTGCAAGGGGAACCTTTACCTATATAGCTTGGTTGTTTTCTTGCAGACGTTTCACGACCCAGCTAGATAACATCATCAGTGTTAGAAGGAAGGGGGCCTTGTGGAGAGGAGGATCGTGGGGTCCTTGTTGCTCTCTGAGCTTGGTTGTTTTCTCGCAGACGTTTCACGACCCAACTAGGTAATATCATCAGTGCTCTGATGGTGTGGATGGTGCTCTAATGGTGATGGTAATCATCAGGTACTGATGCTCAGAGAACATCAAGAAAGCATCAAGGAACACCTGCAAGAAAACCACCAAGCTTAGAGAGCAGCAAGGACTCCACAGTTCAACCCTGAGCAACCCTGTTTTGGAGATTGAGTTTGGTCATAAACTTGCACCAAATTCCACAAAAACAGCAGTGGTCACATGCACTGGTGCATTGCTCTCGAGTCCTTCACTTTGAAATCATGTCCACCACTAAGACTTTTCCTGCTGTCGGGATGCTGACCTCTGCTGACCAATCTCCGCATTAAACCAGGGTTTTGTTTTGTTTTTTTCTTAACGTGAGACCTTGACCGGTTGAATTGGAAGGGTCATTGGAGACACATTGGCAGCCAAATACCCTGGGGTGGAGGGTTTGTGTTTCGGTTTCTCCTGCCCTCCAAAACCCATCAGCATGCTTTTCTTTGGCTACTCTACGTAGATATTCCTTCCTCTTAAATATTTTTGATGTGAAAATACAAAACCTGTATACAGAATTGTACAGAAACCTGAATAATTAATTCTATCCCCAATTGTTTCTGTCTACCCGATACATTCCAGTAGAGTAGTTGTGCTCCAAGTCTCTTCTCTTTAATGTGGTCTTCTTATGGGACCAAAGAAGCATGCCTTCTCTGTCATGGCTCCTAGCCTCTGGAGCCTGCGGTTTGTACAACCATGGCGCATCGAATCAACAACTGTTGGCTGAGTTCACTCATCCTACTAAGCTATTAATCGTGGCTTTCAAGCCCACAAACGGGGGTGAAATCCAGCAGGTTCTGACAGGTTCTGGAGAACCGGTAGCAGAAATTTTGACCAGTTCGGAGAACCGGTAGCACAAATTTTGTGTAGTTCGGAGAACCGGCAAATACCACCTCTGGCTGTCTCCAAAGTGGACTGGGAATGGAGATTTTGCAGTATCCTTCCCCTGCCACACCCACCAAGCCGCACCACGCCCACCAAGCCACGCCCACAGAACCGGTAATAAAAACATTTGGATTTCACCACTGCCCACAAAGGTTTAGGTTCAACCCAACCAGACTCATGATGGCTTAGGGCAGTGTTTCTCAACCTTGGTAGCTTGAAGATTTTTTTATTTATTTTATTTTATTTCCAATTTCTATACCGCCCTTCTCCCTGAGGACTCAGGGCGGTGTACAGCCAGAAATAAAAACATGAAATATAAATATTAAGACAATTAAAATATATATAAATTTGGCTCCAGAATTTAAAACTAACAACCCAATTAAAATATTTAAAATTTCTTCTTAAGCCAGCCCGGCTTGTTGGAAAAAATGAGTTTTGAGGGCACAGCGGAAGGCACTGAGGTCATGAATTCTTCTTATCTCCGGGGGCAACTGGTTCCAGAGGGTGGGTGCCCCCACAGAGAAGGCTCTCCCCCTGGGGGTCACCAGCCTACATTGTTTGGCTGATGGCACCCTGAGGAGGCCCTCTCTGTGGGAGCGCACGGGTCGATGGGAGGACATTGGTGACAGCAGGCAGTCTCGGAGATAACTAGGCCCTATGCCATGGAGCGCTTTAAAGGTGATCACCAACACCTTGAAGCGCACCCGGAAGACCACCGGAAGCCAGTGCAGCTCGCGCAGGAGCGGTGTTATGTGGGAGCGCCACCGCCATGAAGCGGTGGACTTCAACTCCCAGAATCCCCCAGCCAGCCATGAATGATAGAGTTGGATGGGACCAGAAGGATTACCTAGTCCAGTGTTTCTCAACCTTGGTAGCTTGAAGATGGGTGGACTTCAACTCCCAGAATCCCCTAGCCAGCAGCGCTGGCTGCGGGATTCTGGGAGTTGAAGTCCACCCATCTTCAAGCTTCCAAGGTTGAGAAACACTAGCTTAGGGCCATGATGGCGAACCTATGGCACGCGTGCCAGAAGTGGCACGCAGAGCCATCTCTCCGGGCACGAGAGCCATCACCCGTTATTCTTCTGGGTTCCAGCGCACCAGCCAGCTGGTCTTCACACCTGCGGGAAACCCAGAAACTGGAAGTGCAGCTGCACGGTGCACATGCGCAGGCCAGGAAGACGATCTTCCGGTTTCCTGCGAGCGCATGCACACCGGCCACCTGGTCTTCCGGTTTCTGGCGCGCATGAGCACGCAAAGACCAGCTGACCGCTGCTCTTCCAGTTTCCAGTGAAGATGCACTGATTTCCCTCTCTTCCAGGGAATGTGAGAATGGCAGCCTTCAACCATGAATTGATGCCTTGCTTGAAAGCAAGACCCATATCCCTTCCCCCCATTAATGTACCCACTCTTCCTTTTGTGTCCTCCTTTCCAGAATGGGGCAGATCAGGTCGCCTTCCACGTGGCTGGTGGGTTTTCCGCTCTGGAGCAAGTCCTTCAAATTGCGACAACGTCCATCAACCTGAACTCCGTTTCAAGAATCCCTTTGAAGTAAGTCTGATGCTGCTTTGCCAGTTTGTAGACCGCTCAATAAATTAATGTCGTTCGTGGTCAGGATGACTATTCTGGCTCCTTTTCTACCTGGCTTTCATTTTCATAGCTGTCCATCTGTCAGATGGTTTATAGAGATTTTCTTTTTTAATGGCCTTGTCCTTCTTCAGAAGTTCTACCTGGCTCAAAATAACCTGTCCAAAAGTCTGGGCTTGCATCGTGATCTTCTCTAAAGAGATAAAAAGGGTGGGTCTCCAAAAAAAGATTGATTGGAGCCCCAAATAAGTCAGTATTCCTTTACCCTAACACACCACAAGGTGTTCTCAATTTCTCAGGTAGGCTAAAGAACCATCTCTCTTATGGTAGAACCAGGGGTGAAATCCAGCAGGTTCTGGAGAACCGGTAGCAGAAAATTTTGAGCAATTCAGATCTCTCTCTCTCTCTCTCTCTCTCTCTCTCTCTCTCTCTCTCTCTCTTTCTCTCTCTCTCCCTCTCCCCCTCCCTCCCTCCCTCCCTCCCTCTCCCTCCCTCCCTTTTCAGTTGCTAAAACCCAAATTGGAACCAGGGTAAAAAAAAAAAATTCATTCCCGCCACAGAGTCTGCAGCCGGTTCCCTGTAACTGTTCGTTCTTTCTTTTTAACTCCACCAGAAGAAATGCAGGTATCCTGGGATATTATCTGGAGTGTTTCGAATACAGTCAGGAGCAAGTGACGAAAGACAAAAAACAAGGAAGTGAAAAAAGGAAGCTGCTAAAACATAGAGAGAGAGAGAGAGAGAGAGAGAGAGAGAGGGAGAGAGAGAGACCTTCAGATTGTGCAAATAGAGAGCTCTTTGTGTGTGAGCTCAGAATCTCCGCACCGCCTTTCGGCGTGGATCCTTGACTGCAGGTTTAGGACAAGCAGGCAATTAATCATAGCTAAACGTTGGCAGGGACCCGTTTTGTGACTTTTAAAAAGCTCATCAGCACTTTTAACCCTAAAATGAAGCCTTTCGATACAACCCTGCACAGGGTTTTGGGGTTTTTTTTTTGCAGTCACAGCAAATTTTTAAATCACCAAAGTTATTACAAGAGGATGATCGATTTTCGGGTGAATTGCAACTGGTTCATAATGTAGGATCTGGTCCTCTGTAGAAATCAATGACTATCAGAAACAGATTATTGGGGAAGAGCAAACTTCTCTCTCCACTTGTTCCCTTACATTGGTTTTACGTTTTCCAATAAATAAGTATTTTGCATTCGATTCCTTTAGGGAAAAAAACAGAAGTGATTCGGTATAGGGATCAAACAAATGTGTTTGTTTTTAATTCATATTAAATGTTTCCTTCAGGAGCTGAACGTTCCCCCCAAAACAACCTTCAAACCCCCTTTTTTTAAAAAAAAAGTTTTAGAGCTGAGCAAATATTTGAACTTAGTTTCTCTAAATGCAACCAAATACTCTAAATTCCATGTCCTTTGTAACTCTGTTGGATCAAAGCATCTTCCTTCCGTGCTGCCATTCAGTGTTTCTTTCATTGGATATCTTTATTTTAAAAAACAAAACATTTTTTAAAAAAAAATGGTTTGCAAACGCTCAACGTCTCACCTTTTACAGTTACATAACGGGAGACAAGAATTTATCTGTGCAACATAACAAAAATGGCAGATTTATAAATCTCTCTCCAGCAAACGTCTTAGAATAAAAGCTGAGCAGAGACTGTGCAAATTAAGGCACAAATTAGATTTGGCATCAGGGGTGTCCATAGTCAAAAATAACCAAAGATGTTTCCTTCAATGACTCTAGGTTTTTATTCATGAGATCATTTGTGTTTGCTAAATAATGCGATAACGCATAATCTCGGTGTGATTCATTCTTCCAGTTAATTTCAATGCAGCCCCTCTTAAAGAAAATTAAGCAGTTTTATTGGGATTTACGATCAACGCAAAACTGCCCAGTTAAATGCTGTGCCATCAGCTCTTAAAACTGATTTAGTGATAACTCAAGCTTGGTTTAATTCAGTAGCAATCCTCAAGCAATTCATGTTAGGTTTAGGTACCATCATAATCTTTTCTTTTTTCTTCTTGGGGGCATTTGGGTGGGGTGAAGTTGGGAGGAAATTTTAAAATAATAATAATAATAATAAAAGTAATCTTAGTTCCCCTTAACCAGCCAAACTGCAAAAGGACTTATTGTTAAGTGGGCATATCACAAGTTAAAACAATAAACCCGCTAGAAAACATCAGCCATTTGATGCTTGTCTGGGAGTCTTTGAGAAAAAAAGTGGTGACAGTTGACAGCTGTTGTTTTTTTAATAAGATTAAAATAAAGAAATTAGTTTTACTGACTTAAATCTCCCATTTAACACATCCAACCTCCTGGCACTTGCTCCCGCCTGACGTTTGCACATCTGAATTTTCAAAAGCAGCAGCATAACTGAACTTGTGCCAGGAATCTTTCTAAATTCTTTCTAATTATAGCCATTAACAAGCTTATGTCACCCTGTCTCCCTTATGAAGCCAGCACCCCACCCCACGCCAGATTCTCAAGTCCCACCACGTTGCCGTGAAAAATATATGGCATCCGTTTATTCGCTCGTTTATATCGAATCTTTTTCTGTCTGCGGGATCTTCAAATGTTGGAAACCTCCCCCAACTCCTCACATTATAATCCCGGGGGGGGGGGGGGGGATCACTGGGAAAACGACAACTTCAGGAATGTTGTTTTGTTAAATTTGGGATAATAATTTTGAAAGCCTTAAGTATCCTCTGCTTTCTGGAATAAACACTTAGATCAGCTGATGTTTTAAAAGAACATGATAAAACATCGGATATTTATAGCGGGGAGCTCAATTCTTGATTTTAAAAAAGATAGCCATAATTCGTTTTAAATGTCCTTTATCTGATTTAAATGTATATGTACGTTTGGTCGAGAGAATGTTTCTTTATTATGAAATTCTGTAGCTTGATTGATAGTTTTCACTAATCGGCTGAAAACAAACTATCCCAGACACAATTATTGATTATATGCAGGATATATTGATGTCAATTCAGATCCAGGACATCAAAGAGAATGCTTATATAAGTATTATATTGAATTATTACCACCACAACAACTTAGTACTCTCTGAACATTTTTAATAACTGTTTTACATATTTCTTAACTTCCAAGTTTAAACTCTCTAATGTTATATTCAAATCAAACTATAGTGTGTATGTGTGTGTTTATTTTTATGTATTTATAAATCCAAGTCAACCTGTTGATACATGGGGGTGGGGGGTGGGAACCATTATAAAACCAATAAAACAAAATATTTGTGCTCAGGGTTGGAGTCCTTGGTGCTCTCTGAGCTTGGTTGTTTTCTTAAAGACATTTCATTACCCAAGTAGGCAACATCATCAGTGCTAGCTGTTGTACATTTATATATGCAGAGCCGTTATAAAAAACATCCCATATTAAACATCTTTAGCCTAACGCATAAAATCTGGACCCTCTCGGAAGGCTGGCCCAGATGTAAGGTGGATAGTACAGTTTTTACCAACAGCAACCCAGTTAAAACAGGATGAGGAGAGAACGGGGGCCAACACTTAAAAGGCAATATCCAATAGTTAAACCATGATTTGGTGAAATAAAGGTTAGTCTTCGTACAAAAATCTTGGCTGGATAATTCTCTTAAGGCAACCAGGGTTTATGCTTGTCGCAAGTTGTCGTAGAGGCAGAATGTTATTTAACCAAATTCCAAACAAACTAAGATATCCTATAATCCCATAAGCAAACAGACAAGTCTCCTTAATCCCGGTGAGATTAAAATAGAGAGCCTCCAGGACCCCTTTTGTCTGGCTGCAAAATGTCATCAGGTGATAAATAGTCCTTCCATTTATTTTTTTTTAAATCAAAGGCAGTCCTTAAATTTACCTGTCCCTGGGCCTATTGCATATCAATGGTGGACAAGAGTTACGCTTGACAATGAATGAACTTGGGAGTTGGCATGGAGTCCCAAGTAGACTGCGATGCTATGTAGCATAAGAAAATTAAGGATAAAGGAAGAAGATGCTAGGGTAAACCTCCCCTTCCCCTCAATCTCCAGGATCAGGAATGTCAAAAGATTAAGAGAGGACCTGGAAAACTACAGACCACCAATTCAATATATTAGACTCACCTTTTTTAGCAAAAATAAATAAATAAAATTGATGGCCCTTTTGGCAAGTTGCCAATCTGAAAACCTGGGGGTAAAAGAGAGCCACGTTATTCTCCAGGGGCAAGAAAATATATCCAGAATCTTGTAGCCCCTTTCCCAACTGATAAATGTTAGGAAAAGGCATAAGTTTCATGAGCTGAAACCATACGGCTCTTAATAAAGAAAGCTCGTCAGAAAAGGTGCTGCGGGATTCCTGATTTTTCTGAGAATTACGGGCACTCTAAACTACCCCATCTGGAGAAAGCAAGTTAAGAATGTCTTTCCTAAAATATACCTAAAATCAAATTTACAGCAGGGCTGCATGGTTGACCAGTAATAAGCCAATTTCATTGTGCTTGACTGCCATCTGACTCCTGGTGAAGTCCTGTGGAAGAGCATCCTACAAATAGCTTTCTTTGTTTGCTTTCCACGCTCTTAAGAAGCGTAAATGGATCCCCGGAGATTCCAGGGGAAGGAATCCCTCTTGGTTTGGCTCTAAGGAGCTCTGCTTCCCCGGGTTTCCTCACATTTAGGCTTTTCTTAAACCTGGTTTGCAAATGCGGTTTTCTCTCCTAAACTATTCCCAACTGGGCATCATCGATTGGATAGAAAAGTGATTCTTTTTTATCTCTTTGATTCCCTGCTGATCTTGAAAGGAGGTTGGCCAGCGATCAGTTCCGCCTCTAAAATTAGATGCCTTCTAAACAGTCTTAAATATGAACGGGAAATAATTAACTTCGACAAGGTTTGCAAAACAGTTTGCTAACATAAATTAGCAAATATTGTTCGACGGGTGGCCATATCTATTTCATACTTTGTCCTATTTCCTACACAGAAAAATTTATTTGAGAAACTTCAGCCTTTAAACTTCGCATTTTGTCTCTTGGATACGTCTACTGCCTCGAGTTATTGTAAAAATAATAATAATAATAATTCAACCACAGCGTAAATGTCACAGCAACAAAGCATTTTATATTAGAGATATATTGTCCTGCCTTAGTTTTGCCTTGCATGAATCAAAAAGAGGTCTGTGATAATATTTACAGACCCCTCGCATCCTGGACATAAATTGTTTCAACTCCTACCTCAAAACGACACTATAGAGCACTGCACACCAGAACAACTAGACACAAGAACAAGTTTTTTCCTGAACGCCGTCACTCTGCTAAACAAATAATTCTCTCAACACTGTTAAACTATTCACTAAGTCTGCATTACTTTTCCTATTAATCTTCTCGTTGTTCCTATCACCCAACTCCTCCCACTTATGACTGTAACTTGTTGCTGTATCCTTACGATTTATATTGTTTTCCTAGTATGATTTGATTGCTTATTTGTTCCCTTTGACTATCATTAAGTGTTGTACCTTATGATTCTTGACGAATGTATCTTTTCTTTTTATGTACACTGAGAGCATATGCACCAAAGACAAATTCCTTGTGTGTCCAATCACACTTGGCTAATAAAGAATTCTATCTTATCTATCTATCTATCTATCTATCTATCTATCTATCTATCTATCTTATTTTTTTTTCCTTTAATGTGAATCAAAATTTCACTTTTATCTCCTAGATCACTCTGTAGTACAATCAGCGCTTATTATCTGGCCTGCAATAACTGTCTGGAAAACTGCTCCTATGTTCTCTTCAGCAACAGGATTACTTTTTTAACGGATCTGTTGATGCACCAATTAATGGTAGGTAAAAATTTCAAGTTTGAATGAACGCTATTAGCATCCCAAATGCTGGAAAAATCACCTGGCGGAACAAAACAATTTTTTTTTAAAAAAAATATCTGGGTTTAAACTGGGGATTTAATCTGTCTTGGAAGGGGATGTATTTCCCTAAAAATTAGGTCTCCAATTTTGGATGTTCTATTTCAGGGATGTTCCTGAGCATCAATTGGTGGCAGTGCTTAAAAATCCTATTTGTGCGATATGCATTTACTGAAATGATGGTAGAACCTGATGAATTGTCTCTTAGGCTTGTAGTCCGAATAAAAATATGCCAGTCCAGAAAAAATAAAATTAAGAGAGAAGGTCATTTTCCTCTACCCGTTCCCTTTCTCTTCTTCCACCTCCAACATTTACCATCTTTAGTTCTTCACTTCCGGATGACAGGGGTTCGAAGAAGACTCGAATAGATAATATATTGAAGGTATCAAAAATGTCAAATGTTAAACGGGGCTGCAAATCAACTCTCCTGGTTTTTTGTTTTTACTACGATTCACGCCGATTCTAGGTTAGCGCAGTCTCTGGCCTTCTCAAAAAGCTAAAATTACATACCTTAATGCACCTACGAGGAGCAGGGTTTTGCAAATCAAATTTACTGAACAGATAGGTTTTAATGGAAGGGGAGGGGGGGAAAGCCCCCCATTGACTTCCCCCTTCATTTTAGCTGTCATTAAATATTTCATCAGGAGTTCATTTTTAATTCATAGTGACCGTCTCATCATGAGATATTTAGTCTGGAATTGCTACTTATAAATGGGGATGGGGAGGGGTGTTTTCAAGAGGCAAGTGGTTGGCTAATTGAAAAGTTGTGTTCGTGCCGTAAATAATTCACGCTGCCCTGTTTGAGCCCGAGAACCATAGGGCGATTGATAAACACTTAAGTGTGGGTCCTCAGGGGGAGGGGGTGGGGGGGAAGGTAGCCCACCGTGTAGTTAGACAAATGGAATCTGAACACGGCTTGTACATTCGGCTGCTCGACGGTCTCATGTCCTCTTGTTTCTTTTCCAATTTGTCCCCCTAAGGAATTTGCGTATACAAAATACCCCCTAGGACTCTGGTTTGAAGGAAACCACAAGGCAGGTAGTCCACGGCTCAACAACAATTCAATTATTGACCGACGGAAGTTTACAAGGGCACAAGTTTTCTTTAATATTATTTATTGGTTTTTATCAGAAAAAAAATAAAATACAAAAAACCAAAATGAAAGAAAACAAAAGCATCCATTCAGCCCTAACAACAACAACAAAAGAGAGGAAAAAAAGTTACGACCTTAGAAAGCATTCGCGTGATCAAAACTCGGATGCTTGGCAATTGGTTCATACTTATGACCGTTGCTGTGTCCCGGGGTCAACTTTTGTGACTTTTGGACGAGTGAAAAGTCAACGGGGAAGCCGGATTCACTTTTCACAACCGGGTTACTCACTTAATCAACTGCAGTGATTAATATAATTTTAATTTTTAATTTTAATTTGATTTATATGCCGCCCTTCTCCGGAGACTCAGGGCGGCTTACAGTGCATTAAGCAATAGCCTTCATACTTTTGTATATTTATACAAAGTCATCTTATTGCCCCCACAATCTGGGTCCTCATTTCACCTACCTTAGAAAAGATGGAAGGCTGAGTCAACCTCGAGCCTGGTGAGATTCGAACTTGCAGTAATTGCAGGCAGCTGAATGTTAATAACAGTGCTTTAGTCTGCTGCGCCACCAGGCTCTTAATAACTTCTTTTAATAGATTCTTTTAATAACTGCAGCAAGATTGGGGGGGGGGACTTAACAAATGTCTCACTTAACAACAGAAATTTGGGGCTCCATTATGGTCGTAGGTCAAGGACCACCTGTAGAATTGAGAACCTCCATTTTGCAGGATCCTAGCTTGTACGATTCAAGAAAGAGGCTTTGATCATTCTTTAAAATCTGATTGCCAACCCTGATGTAGAGGTGGTGATGTAGGGTGTAGAGATAATCCTCCATCTACCACCGTTTAGTGACCGTACGAAGTCACAACGGCACTGAAAATAGTGACTTACGGCCGTTAAAAGAATCCTTGAATTTTGGATGCCAAAACGCTTTGCCGTTCTCTCTCGGCGGCGTTGCGCAACCTACTCCTAACCAACAGTGCATTCTCTTTGTTGGCTCCGCCTTCAAACCAAAAAAAAAATCAATCTATTTATTTATTTTAAACCTTGGCACAGCCAGGAGGAGGCAGAATTATTCCAAGGAGGGTCTCCGGCCAAATTCTCTTGCCTTTGTCTTGCCATCTTATGAAAGGATGCCCCGTTGATGACAAGTTCCCTTTCTAGTCGTAGTGAAATATTACTGAAACGGGGCCAGGCACAAAAATCTGTCTTGAAAATGAGGTTAACCCAGTTCAGAGACAGCCAGCTGGCAGTCAATTGGGCAGCTCCAAGCCCACCAACCCACCCACCCACTCATCAATTTTACGTTGTCTGTAAGCCCCTTTCCCTTCTGATACGTTACCCTCTTTAGCAGGCCGCGGAGTGAAACAAGCATTCAAGGTAGACTCAAAATAATTCCTTCCAACGGGTTGTGTTTTCTCTGTCCTAGATTCTGTGCGAAACGTCTTGCTGAGTTCACGTGCGTGTGTGCGAATTGGCACTTTATTCTCCGGTATTTGATGGACAGGTCCCAGAAGACCCGTACAGGAGTTAAAGCTTTTGTTACTCAAATGGAGGAAAAAAAATAATAAGTAAATTCTCCCTCCAGCCTTTCCTTAGAAAACATCTCGGCACGCCCGCCAAGACATTTTTTCCCAGAACTGCCGTTACCGCTTGAAACCGATCCGTGAAAACCGAGTTGTTCTTTTTATTTTTATGCGCTAGATATTATTACCGAGTCGATTCGAATAGGGGTGTGTGGTTTTTTCCCCTCCCAAATTGCACGGAGCAATCCCACCGTTGCAGGAAGGGACGATGCTTCCACTTGGAAGCGGCAACTGCCCCCCCAACCCACCCACCCCCACCCCCGGCACCTGCCGGCCGTCAATTTTTTAATGGGGGGGGGGGGGCAGGTCTTAAAACCTGGCCATTTTTCTGTGGGTTTTTTTTTTGTTTTGCAAAGAGTTTTCTTGCTTCCCCCCTCCCCCAAACTTCTCCTAAAGACATCCCTATAAATGTGTTGGGCAAAGAACCTTGGAGGAAAAAAATACATTAAGTTGGGTGGGTGGGGGTTTCGCCTTAGATTGGCAGAAGAAAGAGCAGGCGGCTAGGAAGACTCATTCTTTTGTGTGCTAAAATAACCCCGGTGTTTCCCCCCTGCGAG
Organism: Ptyas mucosa; assembly: GCA_012654045.1. Lineage (NCBI taxonomy): Eukaryota > Metazoa > Chordata > Lepidosauria > Squamata > Colubridae > Ptyas > Ptyas mucosa. The sequence goes on along the minus strand of WNWU01000059.1, from coordinate 2,250,403 downwards.
ATTAATTTCTTAATCGGGCCCTCTCGAATAGATCAAAGGAGGATTTCTAAATGGGTTGGAAAAAGAAGAAGGAAAGGAACCTGAGATGCTTCTGAAGCCGAGTCGGAGGTGTTTTCACCTACTTAGGAGTTTCTTCCCCCTCTGCTCAACCCCTCTCCCCACCCACCACCCACCACCCACCCCACCCAGTTTTCCTGCCTGCTTGGAGTCAGTCTCTTCCATTCCAGGCAGTCCTCGGCTTATGACCGCAGTTGAGCCCGAAGTTTCTGCTCCCGAGTGAAACTTTTGCTAAGTGAGTTCTTCCCCATTTTATGACCTTGCTTGTTAAGTGAATCCGGCTTCCCCATCGATTTCGCTTGCAAAAGGGGACCCCGGGAGACCGCAACCGTCGTAAGTACGAGTCAGTTGCCAAGCAAGCGTCTGAATTTGGATTATGTCTCCATGAGAATACTGCAAGGGCCATAAGTGTGAAAAACGGTCATAACTCACTTCCTCCCCCCACCAGTGCTGTCACTAAATGAACTGTTGTTAAGTCGAGAACTACCTGTAATCAATTGCCCATTGATTCATCCTCTTCCTTTGCTTATTCTGACAAGGAGCTTTGCCCACCATCCCTACTTTCATCCTCACAACCATCCTGTGAGGTAGGCCAGATGGAAAAAAAATATTAACTCCAGAGCTAGAGGTGTTAAATTTCTGGCATAAATCCATTAGGGCAATTTTGCTTTATAATCCAAGTCGTGCTTAAGTGTTTTGAGATGTCTTGCTTGCTTTAATAATCATTAGACCAGCCCTTTGCTCACACAACAGACATACACATATATGTGTGTATGTTCCAATATCTCAGGGGCTGCCCCAAAAAAGAGGGGCTCAACCTATTCTTCAAAGCCCCTGAGGGCAGGACAAGAAGCAATGGGTGGAAACTCATCAAGGAGAGAAGCAACTTAGAACTAAGGAGAAACTTCCTGACAGTGAGAACAATTAATCAGTGAAACTACTTGCCTCCAGAAGTTGTGAATGCTCCAACACTGGAGGTCCCAAAGGTGCTTTTTCAGGTGGCAGCTGGACTTTCTGGTTATTCTTTGAAGACGTTTTGCTTCTCATCCTAGAAGCTTCTTCAGCTTTTCTTCTACTCTCTTCAGAGCTTCTTGGAGGAGAAGCGAAACGTCTTCAAAGAATAACCAGAAAGTCCAGCTGCCTCTTGAAAAACCACCTTTGGGACAACCAAGACTTGGAGGACTAAGAATCTCCGTAGACATTCATCATTGGAGGTTTTTAAGAAGTTGTTGGGCAACCATTTGTCTGAAGTGGTCTAGGGTTTCCTGCCTAAGCAGGGGGTTGGACTAGAAGACCTCCAAGGTCCCTTCCAACTCCGTCATTCTATTCTATATACACGTACACGCACGTTTTAATTCTGCAGAGCCAGGAGCTAAAAGTTCCGTTCTTAAGTCCTCCCTGCCTTGCCAGCCACTCAGCCAGGTAAGACCTGCCCTCTTTATCTTCCCTTTCACCACTGAGGGTCTCTTGGCCTCAACCCTGACCTCAAGAAGACCACCCACCTGCCAGGAACATCTCTCCCACCTCCCTCTTTTAATTGTTCCCCTTTGTGCAAAGAAAGGAGCACATTCTCTTCTTCCAAAGTGCCCATTTTCCACAAATAGGTTTCTGTTCAGACAAGCCTGAGGCCTTTGTGTCTGCAGACACTGTAGGAGTCCCTCTGATTATGACAATTTTTTTGGGGGGGGGGGGGGGGGGGGGGGGTCAGGCGCACAGACTGGGATGGGAGATAACAGCCTAAGGTGTACGAGACATCCCCTGGGGGCATCTGACTAAGACGCTCCAAATTGGGCTTTTAAAGAAGAAAAATAGTCACAAAATATTACCTGTGGCAGCAGCCCTAAGTATAAAGCCGGAGATTTATTTAATTTTTTTTTTTTTTTACAAAAAAAGAAATCCTCCTTGGCGCTTTCATCTGTCATAAATTCCCCCCGCAAGGCTTAAGCGTTGGAATACATATGTTCATTCCAGATGTTGCAAGCTCAGGATCCTCGTTTGTTTCCAGATCTTGCTTTTTTTAAAAAAAGAAAAAGAAAAGAAAAGAAAAGAAAAAACAACTTTTGGATCTTCCTCGCGGATTTGAGGCCGAGTCGCCTCTGGAAAAGGCTAGCATCTCATCTTAGCCACAAGTTCCTAGGCCAGCCTTCCTCACATCTGTCGTTTTTCCAGATGTGTCGGAGCTCCCTTTGGCTGGGGACGATGGGCGTTACAGTGCAATAGGTTTGGTTCGTAAGGAAGGAGTAGCTACTTCAGAGTCTGGCTTTTTTTTTTTTTTTAAAGGGCCTTCAGAAAAATCAGTCTTTAAAAACCAGGACATGAAATAGTGGGTGAGGATTTTTCTTCTGCTTGCGGTTTCCTTCTTTCAACAAATTGCTTCACGCTAATGCCAAAAGAATGCGTTTCTCCCCTGCGCAAAAGCCCCGTTCAAAATAAGTCATTGTTTTCTACTTTCCTACTTCCTGAAAGAAGGAGGGCTCCCAGCGAACAGCCTCTGAAGGATACGGGGAAAGAAAAGAGGGCAAAATAATACGAAATTAATATGAAAGCCGCTGAGACTTTCTCCTCCTAATTCCTGTAAGAGGCTCTTCCTGTTTACCGTCAAGATCAAAGAACTTGCACGTTCTGGTCTCAGACGGTATCTGTTTCCTCAAAACAAGGACCACCACTTTCCTTCCAGCCTCCAGGAACCCTCCAACCGTCTCAAAGATGCTTTTTCCAAAAGGCAACTGGACTTCTGAAATAAGGAGGTGATGAGCCGCCTGAAAAAGCCAAGAGAAATCATCAAAACCATAAAAAAGCAAAAGTTAGAATATTTTTGACATGTGACGCGACGCCCGGAAAAATACGGCATTCTTCACTTAATCCTCCAAGGAAAGATTGAAGGCAAATGAGGTCCAGGCAGAAGAACATCATGGCTTCAAAATCTAAGGGACTAGTTTGGACAAGACTCAACAGCACTTTTTTGTGCAGCTGTTGATAAAAATAGGATCACCAACATGATCGCCAATGTCCGATGATGGATATGGCACAAGAAGAACAATAATTTAATTTCCTTGGGTTTTTTTTTCTTGAAAACGTTTTGCTTCTCATACAAGAAGCATCTTCAGTTCTGAACTGAACTGAAGCACCTTCTGAAATGAACCGACAAAGCTTCTTGGATGAGAAACAGGTGGGATTCTACCGGTTCAGACCGGTTCTAGTGAACCGGTATCTCCGACAATCAGCTGGGAGCGAACCGGTTCGTCCCGACATTCAGATGGACCCACCTGCGCTATTTTCCGACCTTTATCTTCTCGGCTGATTCACGTGGTAGAGCAGATTGCCGCACGATCAGCTGTGTTACTCCTCCGAAGAAACCAGGAAGTGAAGATTTCTTGAAACTTGCGCACGCAAATCGCGCGATCACCGAACCGGTTGTTAAACCGGGAGGAACCCACCACTGATGAGAAGTGAAACGTTTTCGAGGGAAAAAACCCAAGGAAGTCCAGTTGCCTTTTGGAAAAGCACCTTGGAGACTAACTATGACCTGGATGATGGAGAATCTCCAAAGATATTTAACCCTCCAACCGTGGTCCTTTGCTCACTTGTTCACTTTATGAAACATTTTCTCCTTGGGCCTGGCTTGAAGAGATGGAGTGGCCTTCATCGACCAATAACCGCCGTCCTTCAACGTTGATTTTAGCTATGTCCAACCGGGCTCTTCTGTGCTTTCTCAGCAGGCTGGTTTTCTTATAGGTAGTCCTCGACTTACGACCACAGAGGAGCCGAAAATTTCTGTTCATAAGTGAGACATTTGCCAAGTGAGTTTTGCCCCATTTTACGACCTTCCTTACCACCGTTGTTAAGTGAACCACTGCAGTTGATGAGTGAGTATCCCGGTTGTTAAGTGAATCTGGCTTCCCCCCTCGACTTTGCTTGTCAGAAGGTCGCAAAGGAGGATCACGTGACCCCGGGACACTCCAGCCGTCATAAATATAAACCAGTTGCCCAGCATTCGAATTTTAATCACATGAGGATGCCACGAGGGTCATAAGTATGGAAAACGGTCCTAAGTCACTTTTTTCAGTGCTGTTGTAACTTCGAATCGTCACTGAGTAGACGGTTGTCAGTTGAAGACTATCTCTATTCAGTAGTTGCACGGAAGAACTGTTGACCTGTTAAGGAAATAGCTCAAATGGCTTCCAAATTTTAGCATTTGACTTGTCTGTCGACTTGTCTTCGAAGAATTACTACATCCATGCAATTAGACATTCCAAGTCACTCATCCGGAATTACTCCGCTTTGTCTAAAATTACCTGGAGCAACCTGATCTTTTTCTAAGTTTTCAGGTAGTTTCAGCTTGCCTCCTCTGCCGTTCGGCATCCCTTGTACGCCAGGAGCATATTAATTCTCCCTGCGAGGTGCCAAAGTCGTCTTCTCACTTCCTAACTTGGCTCGTCCCCAAGAACGGACAATGACAATGAATTTTAAGTACCAACTCCAGGCACAGAGCTAATCAATAATGTAAAAAAAAGCAGTTGTTGTTTTTTTGTCTCCAAGTGTTACCCGGTTCCCTCGAGAGGGATACGATGCTAACTGTGCAACAGCTGCATTTTACGATCTAGCTCACTCTTGTGCGGTTAAAACGGAGAAGGTTTTCTTGGTGAAATCATTGTGAAATTGGCTTTTTTTTTCCGGTCAGGTCTCGAGTTGAGAATGCAAAGTGGCGTGTTTTGGATTCTCCTCCTTAAGTTCCATTGCATCCTTCCTGGTTGGGCCACCTTACTTTAGATCAGGAGTCTGCAACCTTAAACACTCAAAGGAGCCATTTGGACCCGTTTCCCCACAGAAAAGAAAACACTGGGAGCCACAAAACCTTTCCCGTGCCTGACTATTTCTTGAGCAGCCACAAAACCATGGCCTGAGTGGCGCAGTAGACTAAGGCACTGTGATTAACATTCAGCAGCCTGCAATTACTGCAAGTTCTAATCTCACCAGGCTCAAGGCTGACTCAGCCTTCCACCCTTTCTAAGGTAGGTGAAATGAGGACCCAGATTGTGGGGGCAATAAGCTTTTGTATAAATATACAAAAGTATGAAGGCTGTTGCTTAACACATTGCAAGCCGCCCTGAGTCTCCGGAGAAGGGCGGCATACAAATCAATTTTTTTTAAAAAAACAAAAAACTAGCATATGTAGTTGAATTAAACGTTCTGTTTTCTTCTGAAACTCTTCTTGGATTTATCCATGGTTGGCCTACCTGAACTGAAGAACTTCTTCAGAACTGAAGAAAGCTTCTTGGATGAGAAGCGAAACGTCTTCAAAGAAAAGTCCAGGTGCCTCTTGGAAAAAGCACCTTTGGGCTTCTAATCCAAGTCTAAATTCAGGAGCAACTTCTAGCTGGACAGCTCCATCTGAGGAAACCACCTCCAGAACTTCAGCCATGCCTGAAGCCTCATCTGCACCTTTCATAACCAAAGCATAAACACAGTTGAAAAGAATGCAGATGGTCCTCGGCTTACAACAGTTCGTTTAGTGACCGTTCGAAGTTACAACTGGAAAAAAGGGACTTACGACCATTTTTCACACTTAGCGACCGTCGCAGCATATCCCCATGGTCGCCTGATCAAAATCCGGATGCTTGGCAACTCGTATTTATTCCGGGTGGAGTCCCAGGGTCGTGTGATCCCGTTTTGTGACCTCCTGACGAGCAAAGTCAATGGGGAAGCCAGACTCACTTAACAACTGTGGCGTGAAAGGTCGTAAAATGGGACAAGAGACACTTAACTGTCTCACATAGCAACATGTGGGCTCAGTTGTGGTCATAAGTCAAGGACTACCTGTAAAAGGGAAGGCCAACCGACCTGAAAAAGAAAAAAAATCCTGATTTTTGTTTTTTTCTTGGGTTGATTTAATCCTTGAACATCTTCAGTGGTTGGCCAATAAGATGCATTCTCGGTGCATTTAATTGAATGCAGACATCGAGTAGGAACCGTTAAAATAAGCTGCTTGAAAATACAAGGCAATTCCCATCTTAATCACCCAAGAATATTATTAGTTCGAACAGACCCTATTCCGTAAGATCAAGTTAAAAGAAAAAATACATATGGAAGTTTGTAGCTCTCTCCTGATTGTCTGTGAGCTGAATTGTCTCCAGGTAGAATCAAGTCAGGCCAATTTAGCTTAAATGCAGAAAACCGGACAAACGAAAAGACCGCAAAAGAACAGATAACGTTGAGATAACCTTGATTGTCCCTTTTTTTTTTCCTGTTGAAGACACTGGCACGCATTTTTAAAAAAATGAAATTCTGATGCCCTCAGTTAGCATTGAGCGAAGGAAGCTGCACCATACTTTTAAGCATCAGAAGCTGAAAATTAATAGCGGGGGACAAAATGCTGTGTTGTATTGTAAGTTATAATTTAAGGATGAGGTCGGATTTGCTGGCAAAATAATCGGGAACATTCTGAGCACGATACCCATTTTGAGGTAGGTTTATTCTGCGTTGCATTGTGCTTGTGTGCAGGTGTATATCCCAGATGATCACAACGCTACCTCAGGAAGAGCGATTAACAAGCAAGCTTTTGAAGGCCTAATAACTGGAGTGCTCAGGACCCTGGCGGTCGTGTTTGGGTCTCTGATGTCCAACCTACCGAACGCTAATAACCAAATTTGCGTGCCAAAATTGATTCAAGATATAAAAAACAAGACCTCCCAAGCTGAAATTTTTAACAATAGGATACAAGACCTCATCAGGTAAGATCAGTTCAGGTTCCTGTTTTGTGTTTTCATTCCAGTTTTGATTGTGCCTTCCGGAGGGGTTGGGACTACAGTGCCCATAATTCCATTGGTCAAGCTGTTTTGGTATTCTTGAGTTATTGTCCCAACTCTTTTGGAAAGTACAGTACTATTTTAAAGATATTTTAATCCTGCCTTTATGATTTCGATAAGTAACTCAAGGGGGTGAATATACCTAATGCTCCTTTCTCTTCCTATTTCCCCTTCAACGACAACCCTGTGAGGTGGGTTGGGCTGAGAGAGAAGGACTGACCCAAAGACACCCAGCCAGACTTTGTGCCTAAGGCAGGACTAGAAGTCCCAGGCGTTGGGTTTCTAGCCTGGTGCCTTCACCATTACAGCACACTGGTTTTCTAAATTAAATTACGGTGAATATGTTTGTATGCATACATGGGAATGAATGAAAGGCCCAATGTATGTGTGTGAGAGAGAGAGAGAGCCAGTGGTAGTGATTAAAATGCTAGTCTGGGGAGTTCTAGTCCTCCTTAAGTCAGGGAAACTGACTGGGTGACTTTGGGGCCAGTCGCCTTCTTTCATTGGAAATTTGAAAAACTTCTATCTATCAGTGTTCTCTGGATCATCATAGTAGGTTGTAGTCTATTGCCTCAAATAAAAAGGCCTTCATCTTGCAATGGATTGATTTGGGAGGAGATGGAAGAGGAAGAGGAGGAAGGAGGAGGAGGAGATGAAGAAGAAGGTGAGAGAGGTGGAGGGAGGAGATGAAGAAGAAAGTGATGGAGGAAGTGGAGGAGGAAGAGATGAAGAAGAAGGTGATGAGGTGGTGGAGGAAGAAGAAAAGGAGGAGGTGATGGAGGAGGAGGAGATGAAGAAGAAGGT
>WNWU01000059.1:2204050-2230519 GCA_012654045.1 Ptyas mucosa | reverse complement strand
CCTCCCTTCCTTCATCCCCTCCTTCCCCCCTTCTGTTTCTCTCTATTTCTCCTCCCCTTTCTCCCATGTGTGTGTGTGTGTAATTTATTTAAGGGCAATGCACAATGATTCCTTTTGTGATTCTTGTACATAGAGAGGCTCTTCTACTTCCCACTATTTAAAAAAAAAAGAGCTTTCATCGAGTGTTAAAGATGGAAAATCTGGTTCAATCTGCATTGCTATCATCCCAGATCCAATTAGCCATTTGGAACAGACAAAAACATTACAAGATCAATCCAAAATCAGATTAATATCCAATCCGTAATCACATTAATCACAATCTGTCCATAATTAGACATCAGATAATCTCAGTGGACAGCCGGAGAAGGCCGAATCCCATTACCAAACTAATTCTCTATTTTTCCAATTTGTTGTCTCTCAGCCCACCAGGTTTCTTAGAGAAAGAAAACCCAGAAAGAAATCCAATCTCACTCAGACAAATGCTTTCTCTGAAGTAAAGTCAACATTTAATAATCCTGCAAGTACAGATTTATTTGAGTCTTGGAGAATATTAACAAACGATTAACATTTATTTCCTTCAGAGAAAAAGAAATTACATTGGTTATAGTTTTCTGGCGGACAAGCATTCTTTGACCTACTTTATACATTTATATTTAGGTTATTATAATAATATATCATAATTATTTGTCAATCTCTCCTCAAAATGCTATGGAACTTTCAGATAAAATCAAACAGAGCTAACATAATGCGAGACAACAGATATTTTGATAATAACAGAACCAGCATGCTTCTTGAGGATGGTTTCTAGATCTGGGTGTTTTGATTTGATAAATGAACATAATCCGTTCCTAGAGTTGAATAAAATAGCAGAGAAATATTTTTTGAAGATTCGTGTAACCAAAACAAAGCTCTTCTAAGTTATCCAATCACATCAGTGAATTTTGACTTACAAAACCGACCACTGGATTACACGGTTTATCGATCGATGGACAACTTCTTGCTAAATAATTGCCAAAGGTTTTGAAATGTAAATGGACGATCACATTTGCAAATGCTTTTTGTGAACCTGGAAATTCTGGGTTTGAAACTTTCTCCCTAATGGATTAGCTTGTAACTGGAAGGTAATTTATGTAAGAAGGAATTTATTTCCTTCCCTTAACATGAAGCTGTGTAAATCCATTTGTATAGCACTTCATTTGCAAATTTCCAGGCAGAGCCTATGAAAAGTAAGCAGAGCTGAAAAGAAGGCAACATTAAATGCATCCTATTTCAGATTTCTCCCGAAAAGCTTCGAATGCAGTTATATTTTTTAATTCATATATTAATGAAAAGAAGGAGTAGATATAGAATACTTTCAAGCATGAGATTTATTCTACCAATGGTTGGATAATAGTAGTAGACATTAGAAATCGGAAAAATGCTATTGTATATGGTTTATGTTTAATATATCATTATATTATACACTATTATGTTCAGCAAATTAACCCACGCTATTCATAAAGTATTAATGTATGTTAAGGAAAATATATCAACAAATTGTTTTTTTTAAAAAAGGAATCTGAATTTGCTATATCCCAGCCTGGATGGAGTTTCAGAGATTCCACCAAGCTTAAGGTTCAAGTCCCATCTTGGACTACCAAACCTAATCAGGTCTCTCTAGTCAGTGTTTCTCCAAACCTTAGCCACGTTAAGATGGGTGGATTTCAACATTGAACTGGAAGATGAATAATGATGTAGAGTATTTTCAGACCAAAATCAGGCCTTCTCTGTTCAACTCAAAGAGGACCAGGCCAATGATAAGAAGCTAGCTGAAGTCTCCCTTGGGTTCCTGACCTCCTTGGAACCATTTGTTGGGCTGGAGCTGTCCAAGGTCCTGCTGCTTCAGATGGACAATCTGCTACCTTAGCTGACTGTATCAGTCTCTTGATTCCTTCAGGTCTTACTCTGAGCAGTTATTTGTTTATTTCTACCTCTCTTTTTTGACAGGGGAAGAAGACAGGAACTCTCAATGGTCTTGGAAAGACAACGTCTGGATCTAAACAGAGTCTGTTTAATCTAGAACTCCAACTTTACTGCTAGTCAGGATTTAGACAGGAGCCTTTCAAGAGACAGTTGGAGAAGCAGAAGACTGAATCTGGGGACTTCTAAACCCTATCATATCTATCTATCTATCTATCTATCTATCTATCTATCTATCTATCTACCTACCTACCAACCAACCATCTATCAAATCTATCAATCTATCCAATCTATCCATCATCTATTTAATCAATCCCTCATCTATCTATCCATCAACTATCTATATATATCATCTGTCTGTCTATCTGTCTATCTATCTATCATCTATCTATCTATCTATCTATCTACCATCTATCATCTATCTAATCTATCAATCTATCCAATCTATCCATCATCTATTTAATCAATCCCTCATCTATCAACTATCCATCAACTGTCTGTCTGTCTGTCTATCTATCTATCATCTATCTATCTATCTATCTATCTATCATATCTATTATCTATCTATCTACCATCTACCATCTATCATCTATCTAATCTATCAATCTCTCCAATCTATCCATCATCTATTTAATCAATCCCTCATCTATCTATTCATCCACTATCCATCATCTGTCTGTCTGTCTGTCTGTCTGTCTGTCTGTCTATCTATCTATCTATCTATCTATCTATCTATCTATCTAATTATTTCCCTCTATCTCCATCTATCATTTATCTATCATTAAAATAAACCAGAACAGGGCATCCAAAGGATTTAATCCAAGGTAACAATGGGCTTTTTTAAAAAAGTCACTCATTATGTTTCCCCTCCCCTTTTCTTTTTCTTTTTTCTTTTATTAAAATAACATTCCAAAGAGAACTCTAAACAATGAAGCCTCAGGCTCTGGTTTAGTAGGACGGGTGTAAAAAGCCCAACCCTACCCCTTTTCTTTTTAAAACTCCATTACACTGAAAGCCTTTTCCCCATCCCTCACCCCCAGCAAAAGATTTTGTTGTGGTTCAGCTAAAGTGGATCAAACTGATATGATCTTCACCCTTATTAGAAGCTTCTAAAATGCTCTGCCAAATTGGTGGGGGGAGGGAATGTTTCCTTTAGGTAGTGGGATTCTGGTTTTGTTCTTATTTTTGCTTTCAGTGGTTCTCCAGCCACTGAATGGGCCCAAGCCTTGTCTGGCATGCCAGCATTTCTCCAGATCCTTTAGCCTTTCCCTCCCACGTCCCTCTCCCCATTTTTCACAAAACCCACCTATTGATTAGCCACCTGATCTATTTGCATTCTTCGCTTTGATAGGATTCATGCTTGGCCAACCCGTTTCCCATCGGTGCCCCAAATGCACCGAATCTCTTGCCTCTTCTCGCAACTTAAAAAAAAAAAACCCCAAATCTCAGAATCAAACCGGATATCCAAGCAGCCAAACCTCCCAGCTGATCGGTGGGAGGAAATCACTTACAACAGCAAACCATCTACAAGAACGAAACTGGACTCTTCTAGGAAAAATACCTGCAGAAATAAAATAATAAAACTTGGCTAGCTGGATCAACGCAGATAAGAGAAGAGCCCCCGCCGGCTGTTGTGAGAACGAGGGCTTGTGGGTTGTTTTTGGCAAGGCACCGGAGTGGTTATTGGTGGTGAGTTGAGATGTGATCTGCACCCTGTGTGCTTACGGGATGCATTTTCAGCAGAGCGAAGTGCGTTCTCTGTTTGCAGAGACAGAAAAGGATTTCCTTCGGTGATCCAGTTGGATTGGGAAAGTAGGGTGATCACCAGTTTCAGGAATGATGGTGAGTTGCTTTCTAACAATTATAGCAATGTTTTTCAACGTTGGCCACTTTAAGATGGGTGGACTTCAACTCCCAGAATTCCCCAGCCAGCATGGCTGGCTGTTGTGGCCCGTCACTGGCCTGTGCAGCTAGTAGCTGATTCCGACAGCGAGGAGGCTGGTGTGGTGCTGCGCCAGCAGCCTGTGCAGCTGGCACTCGAGTCGGACAATGAGGAGGCTGGAGAAGATGTGGTGCCAGAGGCGGGAATTCAGCCAGGGCCTTCAGAAACTCCAGAAGCTTCCATAAGTGACGAGGAAGAAGAGGAGGAGCCTCTTCTCGATGCACGGGCACGCAGAGCTGCCAAAAGGCAGGAGTGGCTTCTCAGGAGGATTTCTCCTCGAGAATAAGACTTGGGGTTAATTGGCCACTCCCTTAGCCTATTTAAGGAAGAACGTCGACTGAGGCAATTTGCAGGGAACAACGTCGTTCATATTCCTTCACGTCTTGGTCTTGCTTAACTTATCAGTTTCCTGCAAATTGCTTCTGGGCATTCTGCCAACCACACTAAGGTTTCAGTTATTATTCCTTGAATTCTTGGCGGCTGTTAATGCAGTTAATTAACAGCCGTTGTTGTAAAAGACTGATTTAACTTAGTAAACTAAGGTTTGAACGGACTTTGTGTGTGGTGCATTCTTTGAGGTCCGTAGCTGGGGCAGAACACTGGCTGTGGAATTCTGGGAGTTGAAGTCCACCCATCTTAAAGTGGCCAATGTTGAAATACACACTGAATTAGGGGCTAGATAAGCTATCTGTCAAGCATAATAGCACAGGTAATCCTCGATTTACGACCACAAATGAGTCCCAAATCTCTGTTGCTAAGTGAGACATTTCTTAAGCAATTTTTTTGCCCCATTTTACGACCTTCCTGGTCCCACTCGTCAAGTGAATCCCTGGATTTGTTAAATTAGTAACACGGTTGATAAATTAATCTGGTTTCCTCGTTGACTTTGTTTGTCAGGAGGTCGCAAAAGCGGATCATGTGACCCCGGGACACTGCAACCGTCATAAAGACGAATCCATGGCCAAGCCTCTGAATTTTGATCACGGGACCGTAGCCTAGGGATGCTTCAACGGTCGTAAGTATGAAAATCGGTCATAAGTCCCTTTTTTTCCAGTGCTGTTCTAACTCTGAATGGTCACTGAACAAACTGTCGTAAGTCAAGGACTATCTGTAGAACCCTGCAGAAGGGGTGGAATAGATGACCTCCGAGACTCTTTCCCCCTCTCTTTCATTTTACGATGCCAGGCAAACCTTTGGAGAACGTTCGCAAGCTGTTATCTGCAGTGGTGGCTTTCAAATTTTTTTACTACCGGTTCTGTGGGTGTGGCTTGGTGGGCATGCAGGGAAAGGATGCTGTAAAATCTCCATTCCCACCCCACTCCGGGGCAAGGATACTGCAAAATCTCCATTTCCTCCTGGTCAGCTGGGACTCGGGAGGCAGAGAATAGATGGGAGCGGGGCCAGTCAGAATGTTTCCTACCGGTTCTCCGAACTACTCAAAATTTCCATTACCGGTTTGCCAGAACTGGTCAGAACCTGCTGAAACCCACCTCTGTTTCTCTGTCACCCTAGATTGGTTGAGTTAAAGACGGACAACTGTCATTAATTGATTTCTGGTTTACAAGAGTTACGGACATGTGGCACCGATCCATATGGTCTTGGACTGCTCTATTGATCTCATTGATTTGCAAGGGCAGACACCTGCTGGCTGGCTCCCCCCCTCAAAAGTTTCTGAGACGTTTGTATGGCAGAGGTGCAAAATCCTGACCTACATTTCCCTTTTTTTTTTTATTATCATAAGCCAAGGATTTAGTGCCTAACATATGCATACAACTGGTGTAAAATCTATCTCCGATTATTATTATATGGAGGGTATTGTTGTTGTGTGGGGGTTTTTTCTTCCTCAGCCAAATCTTTCGAAAACAGAGAGAGAGAGGATTATCTGCTGGGGTGGACGGACGGACGGGGGAATTCGTTTATATAGTTATCTAGAAAATCCTGACTTTTTTTCTTCTTGCACTTCAAGGAGATTATTTTTTTTAATGGCGTTCGGGTTCAAAGCTCCACCACGCAACCCCGTTTCATTTCCAGTTGATGGTTCCTAATTTTATTGTAGTGGGCCAGGGAAAAAAGGACTTTGCTTTGTAATAAATGTAGGGTCTCCTGCTTGGGTGGGTGGGTTGGACTAGATCAGGGGTCCCCAACCTTACGGACCTCAGGAACCATTAAATTCATAATTTTAAATCCCGCGGTCCACTAATATGGTCTGCTTAATGACCGGCTGGGTGGGCGTGGCTAGGTGGTCATGTGACTGGGTGGGCGTGGCCAACTTGATGTCACTCACGTCGAGGGGCGCCTCAACGGCCTCTACTCACCCCTCCCCTCCCAGCCACTCCTCGCCTGCCCGCCCGGGCGCCTTAATGCCCCAACAGGAAGCAGTTGCTGAAGCTAAGCAGCCACCATGAGAAAGAGTTGGCAAAACAGCTCAGTTCAAATTGGATCTGACCAAGAAGGAGGCTCAGCAGAAGCACCTCACTGAGGACTCGGAGCATAGGCTTTCCAAGCAGAGGGAAGACCTGCGGGAGTGCAAGGCCAGGTACCGGCGCCTGGAGGCTCAGCGGGCTGAGATGGTCAGCCAGTTCCAGGCCATGAGGCAGTCCCACTGGAACGAGGCCCTCCAGCTTCTTGCCAACCCCCCAGCCAAGCAGGAGACCCTACACCATTTCTGACAGATGATGGTCCAGTCTCTTCTTGAAAGCCTCCAAGTGATGAAGCTCCCACAACTTCCGAAAGTAACTTTTGTTCCATGGGTTGATTGTTCTCTCCGTCAGAAAATTCCTCCTTATTTCCAGGTTGAATCTCTCCTTGTTCAGTTTCCATCCATGACTCCATCTCGATCGCATCTGCTGCCTCCAGAACGCCAACCTGCGCATTCCGAGGAGTTCTCCTTTAATCATTTTCATCTTGCCCCGTGAAATTCAAATCCCGAGACCAGAGAGACTTGGTTCCTTAAAAACCCCTTGAAAGCCCATAAATTATAGAAAAGGAAAGAAGGAGCTTGGGTCTCTTGGAACGGGCTCTGCGTAGATTTAATGGCCTTTGAGCTGCGTCTGAGGAAGGAGCGTCAGCTGACGGAGTAGTAAATCTCTTGGACGGGAGATACAGGGGCCGGGCTGGTGTGTGGCGTGACCGGGCTTTGAAACTGCTAGGTCAAACAGACAGTTGGCAAGAGGAGAGGGGAAGGGGAGGGAGAAGAAAAAAGAGGCAAGAAACTCCCGAGCATTTCGGCTTTCCAATCTCGTTCCAGGCACCTACGGACAGATTACGCAAAGCCCCTGCAAGCTTTGAGCCGATGCAAAGCGGAGAAGCAGGAGGGAGGTTTAATATTTCTTCCATTCAGGCCGAAAGGAGAGTGACGGTTGCTAAGGACGAGGCCTTGGTTGCAAGTCACTTTTTCCAGTGCTGTTGTAACTTAGGATGGTCACTAAACGAAATAGTTGTAAATCGAGGACTAACTGTAAGAAGTGGTCTCCTAGGAACGTTCATTGATGTCTGCTACAAATGGAGGCTCCGTTCTCTTGGTTTTGAAAGGGCTTAAACACCTGTCCTGCTCAAGATGCCAAGCCTTCTGGATGAGTGTAACTGCTTGAGGCTTAAATTTACTAATTTATTATTCTTGCAAGTCCAAAAATCTTCATGACTTGTTTAAATAGTAGACGGGGCACTTCTGCTATGGATTCAGGCTAACCAGCCAGGCTGTTTATGGTATTTTTTTTCCCCCACAAAATCACCTTATGTCGGAGAATAAATGATAACTCTAGCCAAATACTGCAATATCTCTTTGATATTAAAAGGGCAGAGACATTGTACCTATTGCAGAAACATCAGGCATAGTAACTACATAAACGGCAGGGAAAGATGCAAAATCACGGTGCTGGAGAAAAACGGTTAAAAACAGGAGAAATAAAATATTTTAATATTAGAGGCCATAAAAGCAGATTGTGCTGATAGGGAGATTAAATTTGAAAATGTTTGTATATTTAATACAGAAGAAGGGATTCGTGGCTGGGGAATTCTGGGAATTGGAGTCCATATTAGAGTTGGCAAGGTTTGGGAAACCCTGGTTTATACCATTTGGGATTATTATAGATTGTCAAATATAAATTATAGACCATTCCCAGAAACCCCCAGCGAAAGGGTTTATGGGAGATGAAGTCCAAGCGCTGCGACCTTCCAGGATCAGATGAATCACCAAAAAAAAAAAAAAAAACCGCCACGCCCCCTTTCCCCTGATTGGCCACTCGGTCAAAAGTCACCACGCCTCTTTCTAGCTCATGACAACGGCGGATCGACTGGGCGAAAAAGTTGGCGTTCCCGCCTCTTTCGCTGATTGGCCGCCGTCCACCAATGAGCAGCGCCGCCACTGTTTTTTTCCTCCCCCCCCCTCCCCCACCTCAATGGCGGACTCGGCTCCGCCCCTCGTTCCCCAGAAACTCTCGCGAGATGAGACGGCGAGGGGGCGGCTTCTGAGGAGGAGGAGGAGGAGGAAGAAGAAGAAGGCTCGCCGTCCGGGTTCGTCGCCATGGCCGCGCTTCGGGGCTTCCTCAGGGCGCAGCGCCTGGGGCGGAGAGCGGTGAGTGGCGGCTGAAGCCACGGGCCCGGCCTTCCTGACGGGCGGCCCTGCAGGGTAGGCCGGCCGCGCTCCCAAGGGCAAAGGTCACGCTAGCTGGGTGGGAGGCGCTTCTGAGAGGGGGCGTGGCCTTCAAAGCTCCTCCCTCTCCTCTTATGCCGGCCCTGCAAGGTAGGACAGGGAGGGCAAAGTGGGGCTGGCAATGACCCAGGTTTGTCCCATTTAAACGTGGGGGGGGGTCTCTTTGGGGGCGGGGATAACCACAGACACGCCCCTCTTCCCTGGGAACCCCTCCCCCCATCTTTTAAAGTCATTGCAAAACGGGGGTGCCCCCTCTGTGCCCCAAATGCGGCCCATTTGCAGCATGGCTGCCCAAATTGGGGTTCAGGAAAGGGGTCCCCTCTGTGTGCCCCAGTGAAGGGTCTTGGGGGGCACCCCAAAGGGGGGGGGCTGGATGGCATGGGCCACTTTCACATGCCCCCTCCCCCCTTTATTCTGGGCATGTGCCCAGGTGGCTCCGTCTCAGCACCGGATACTCTTGGGGAGTCCTGAGAATCGGAGCTGGGACCCCTCCCCAACAACAACCCCCCCCCCCCCCCAAATCCTCTCTGAAGAAATGCCGCCCTTGGGAGTGCCCAGATTTGGGATTTGATGGCTTTATATTTTAACAGCTGGATGATCAAGTTACAGGTCATCCTCGACTTACGACCACCATGGAGCCCAACCTTTCTGTTGCTAAGCGAGACATTGGTTAATTTATTATTATTATTTATTAAATTTTTATACCGCCCTTCTCCCGAAGGACTCAGGGCGGTGTACAGCCAAGATAAAAAACCAACAATATAAACGTTGAAAACAATTTAAAATTATTAAATACTTTGGCCAATAATCTAAAATAAAATAACCCATTGAAATAATATTTTAGGCCAGCCCTGCTTAATGGAATAATAGTGTTTTAAGGGCGCGGCGAAAGGAGCGTCTTGTCCCATTTTACCACCTTTCTTGCCCCCCCCCCCCAAGTGGTTAAGTGAATCTGGCTTCCCCCCCATTGACTTTGCTTCGTCAGAAGGTCGCAAAAGGGGTTCCCTGCAACTGTCATAAATATTGAATTTTGATCATGCACGATTGTGGGGATGCCATTCAGCGTGGAAAAACGGTCGTGTCACACTTTTCAGTGCCGTTGTAACGTCGAACGGTCACTAAATGAACTGTTGAAAGGCGATGTCCAGCTCTTAGTGACCACCTCCGACAGATTGTCTGCATCTTACTGACTTTTATTATTTTTTTTAAAAAAATTGGGGGGGTACATTTATATACAGTTGCTAAATTATATCTAGGCATCTCTGAGTGGCATATGAATTCAAGCGGCTTAGTTTCTGCAAAGCCCTGGAAAGCTCTGGAGGAATGTTCCTGGCCCATCCCTGGCATGTCAACCTTCATACTGGTTATTCTGGGTCGGCTTTCACGGGTGGGGTCAATTGACCAGGGGCTGAATGGTTTTCTGGTGTCTTGGCAGCTCAGAGGTAGAGCTACAAAGGAGTTGGCTCTGCCTCTGAAGATGCCAACCAACATCAGGACATCAAAAAAAAAAAAAAAAACAACTGAGGTGTCAATCCTTCAGCTCCAAAGTTCATAGCTTCCTCATAGTGTCATTGACAACGTCATCACATAAGTTGCGACGTCACCATGCGAAGGATAGAAATGAACAGGAGTCATGGGTGGACGGGTGCCGCCTGTAAAGAAAAAGAAGGAATTAACTAATGCCCGCTTTGGCGTGGGAAATCTAGAGCTGGTTTTGCTTCCTCTGTGCCAATGTGGTTTATTCGGTAAAGTTACTTACTCTTGGAAAAATAATATCCCAGGAGTTTCTTTTTCTGGATTCGCCAACTGGACAGTTGGCGTGAGGTGCCATGACAGGATGGCTGGGTCTTCGACGTGGCATTGTAGCTTTTGTGGTTGTCAGTTTGCGAAAATTGACCTCCTGAGATGGTCTCCCTAGAAGTGGGGGAAACAGCTTTGATACTGAGTTAGAGGCCACTTTTGAAACTTGTGTTTTTTGCTGACAGTAATGCATGGAATTTACAAAACTAGAGAGCACCCTCTGGTAGCTTAAGACAGGCTGTCCGTTGGGCTTGTAGAAGCGGAAAGAACACCCCCCCCCCCTGCAGTGTAGGAATTCAGATTAAAGCCTTCCCCTTCTCAAATCTTGATCCTCTGCTTGAATAGGTCTTACAGAGTGTCTTTGTTTTTGTTTAATTGGATTTATATGCCGCCCTTCTCTGGAGACTCAGTATCTGCCGGACTTTTAAACCAAGATTTCTCAAACTGGGTTTAGCGGGGGTTGCATGGCAGGTAAAGAGCTAAAGGAAAAATTAAAATGTCCTCAAATAAAGTCCATTTTCTCTTACTAGGTCAGGAATTTGGGGGATTTGTTTTCTGAAAAGGTTCAAAAAAACCCCAGCTTTAAGCCTGTGGAAACCAGCTCTATAAACGTGAATAGAGCCATCTTACTTCCACTCTGCGTTTATACATTCCCAGCAAAGTACCCATCAATGTGTCACGGCTGAATTATGCGGCACTCAGGCTTTCATTTAAAAAAATACTCTGCTGGTGGGATGTTCTCTCCCGCAGTTTGCATCAGGGCCCGAGCGCAAGAGCCCGGGAGGCAGCAACGCCCGGACACCTCAAAGAGACTCGTGGGCTGAAACAGTGAAGGAGGTAGCCGAGCCTGTTGGTGAAGTTTTGCTTAAGGAAGCCGTCGTGGGTGGGGAAACCATACGTTTTGCACAAGCAGGCCGGGCGAGAAAATTGTGCTTTCTGGCGGGCTGCTCCATTAATGGTTAATTGGAATCTCGCCACTGGCCAGGACCCTGTAGTCCGATCCTCCCCCCCCCCTGGCTGGGTTCCTAATAGGTCAAAAGTGGATCGCCTTTCAAAGAGAGCAAGGTTGGAATAGGATAGAGAAGAAACCAATCTTTAAAAAACACATTGAGCGTTATAATAGGCTCTGTTTTTTAAGGAAGGACGTGGAAAGATACAAAGTGAGTGGCGCAGTAGACTAAGGCACTGATTAACATTCAGCTGCCTGCAATTACTGCAAGTTCTAATCTCACCAGGCTCAAGGTTGACTCAGCCTTCCATCCTTTCTAAGGATGGTAAAATGAGGTAAAATGAGGACCCAGATTGTGGGGGCAACAAGCTGACTTTGTATAAAATATACAAAAGTATGAAGGCTATTGCTTAACGCATTGTAAGCCGCCCTGAGTCTCCGGAGAAGGGCGGCATATAAATCAAATTAAAAAAAAAACAACCCATGCTTTTAAAAATCTTAAAAACAGAGCAAGGGCACGACTGATAACAAACTATATATCTAGTAATAAGGAAGGTCCCTATGAATGCATGGCACTGATAAAAGTAATCCCAAGACAAATAATGCAGAAGGTTTCAGGAGAAAAGGTGATCATCAGCAGCAGCGAATCAATGGTCTACATTCTGGGTAAGACCTTCCCTTTTCCACAGTGGCAGAGAGATCACTTCAAGGGGAAATGGACACAGGTAGTCCTCGCTTTACAACAGTTCATTTAGTGACCGGCACTGAAAAAGACCAAATTATGACTGTTTTTTCACCCTTACAACCCTTGCAACATCCCCGTGGGTCCAAATCCAGATGCTTGGCAACCGATTCACATTTACGACGGTTGCAGTGCCCCGTGGTCATGCAATCCCCTTTGGCGACCACCTCACAAGCAAAAGTCAACAGGGAAGCCTGATTTCACTTAACAACCAATTTACTCACTTTGTCAACCGCAGCGATTCACTTAACAACGGAGGCGAGAAAGCTTGTAAAATGGGGCAAAACTCACTTAACCAAAATGTCTCCCTTAACAACAGAAATTTGGGGCCCAGAAGTTGAAGACGCGGCTGCAGAAAAGTGTCATTTGATCCCATCATCACGAATTTTACCCTGGGTATTTTATGAATAAATAAAAGAGACATCCTCTCCGGTGAACACTGGATGGACTTTTCTTTCTTTTTTTTTTTAAAAAAAGTTTTTTATCTTTTAGACAAACAAACATTTAATACATCAGTTTTCTCTTCCCTGTGACATCTCGGTGTTATCTTCCAAAGTTCTTTCTTTTTCTGTATAGTTGTCATTACTTCTATCTTGATCCTTATTCAGTCCACAATATCAATTCATCACTAACATAATATTCAACTCATCCCATATTTTTACATACTTATATAATTCATCGTTTATATCTCTTCTCCAACCAATAATAAAAATCATTCCATATTTTAAAATATTCTGAGTCTTCTCTATCTTTAATCATCAAAGTTAATCTCTTCATTTCTGCACAATCTTAAGATTTTTTTTTTATTATTACTTCTTCTTCCAAAGGTATTTTCTCCGCTTTCCAATTTTGTGCATAGACAATCCTTGGAGCTGTTATGACATGTATTATCAGATAAACTTCTTCCTTGCTAATTTTTTTCAGGTAGGATACCCAGTAGGAACAGCTCTGGTTTAAATTCAATACGTTGATGTATCATTTCCTCCAACCAAGTCTTAAGTTTAATCCAATAGTTTTTAGCTTCCGGACATGTCCACCACATACGATGATATGATCCTGGTAGTTGATAACCCTTCCAACATTTAGTTGATTTTTCTATAAATTTTGCTAATTTAAATTTTTAAATTTAATTTTTCTTTAATAATTTTTCTTTAAATTTTGCTAATTTCTCAGGTGGCATGCGTCATCTATAAAACATTTTATATTGATTTTCCTTATACGCAGTGGACACCGTTAATTTATCATTCCTTTCCCATAGTTTTTGCCGTTTTTCCAACTGGATGGACTTTTCAAGCGCCTCTCAGTTCCCGCTGGAAACTTAAACCTCCCAACTTTTAGCGGTTACAGCATATTTCCCTTTGTGACAAGCCTATAAATTTAAGGAAATGTGGGCATTTTGCCACGAAGAGATAAGATTTATTTTTCAGGCAGCCGCCCTGAGGCCTTGTAACTTTTTCTGGGAAATGATGGATGGAGCGTCATCAAAAATGCGCTCTTTTTGATGTACCTTGGAAATAAGCAATTCCTTCCTGGTAATTCACCTCAAATGATTTAAAAATCTTTTTACACCTTTTGATGATTTAATACCCTTAACGTTGGAACATGAAGCATCCTACAGAACCAAGGCACTATTCTTCCCACGAGGTCTTAAATCATGGATCACTGAGCACATCATCCAGGGCCCCTTCATAACTTGGAGGTCTCAATAAAATCTCTTTTTATGTTGAGCCAGTAATGAAGCCATCGAAAAAGGTAGTTATGAATTTGCAGTGAACTTTAAGGGGAGGGGGGGAGGGAAATCTAATAAATTGGAGAATTGGTTGTTCTTAAGCGGGGAAAATGAATAGCAAAGAATGTCTTCGGTTTTTGCTAATTGGGAAAAAAAAACACCCTGAAGATTTTAAGCTAAGATGTGTACAGGTAGTCCTCGACTTACGACCACAATTGAGCCCAAAATTTCGGTCGCTAATTGAGACCGTTGTTAACTGAATTTTGCCCCATGTTACGAGCTTTCTTGCCACAGTTTAAATAATTTTTATTGAGTATTTTACATTTTAAAACCAAGCACACAACAGCAAAAGAAATCAAGAGACAAAAACAAAAAAACACAGAAGTACACCAGACATTAAAATACAATACTAACAACAGATCTATACAATTTTACAACTTTCTGCATCGACTTTTGTCTTTACTCTTAGCTTTTATCCTCCCGCTCCTCTTTTATTTTTAAATATTCATAATTAACTGTTTTGTTAGCAGGATCATTATTTACATTTATATCCAGTATGTTAATATCTAATTTCACTTTATATTCTTATTTCTTAATTTGATTTCTGTTTTCCAACCACATATAAAACCTATTCCGCAGTTTATAATTGTCTTTTAAGTATGGAAGATGCTCGGGTGAATTTCGCCCAGGCATCTCTCAGCCCTTAAACTGGGACGTTGAAAACATTTTATCTACCAACTCAGAATATTAAGCGTGGTAGATTATGTTACGACAACCTTCCATGGTTTATAACCATAATCACCTTGCAGTGGATTGTTTTGGGATGATAAAAAATTATATTAGAGAGACCAAGGATAGTGAGGTATGGAGAACCCTTCACAAATAGATCTTGACAGAAAGCAGTTTTACGCTTGCAAACGCTGGGCATACAAGCCTCTATCTGCAAAATAATTTATCCTGTTGATGAAAACAGAACGGCAAATGAATGCTAAAATTTGTGGCATGCCTTATTTGTCCGTGCAGAACTTCTGGTTTTTTTGATTTTTAATCAAAATCCTTTTTTCCCCCCTCTGCTTTGTCTTTTCCAGGTTTCATTACTTCACCGGTTTCAGAGTACGCTGGTAATTGCTGAACACACCAACGAGGCCCTGACACCAATTACTTTGAACACCATTACTGCGGCAAAACGACTCGGGGGCGAAGTCTCCTGTTTAGTAGCAGGGACCAATTGTGAAAAGGTAAAAGAAAAAAAAAAGTGTCCTGACACAGGTGTCATTTATAACTTGCTGGTTAAAATGCTAATTAGTTTGGTGGGAGTTTTTTTCAAACGCGAGTACAGAAATTCAAAACAATTCTAAGGTTGGAGCCGTCTAAGATATCTCAGTAGGCCTGAAAGAATTGAGAATATCCTAGCTCGGGTCAGCAACCTGTGGCTCTGGAGCTGCCTGCGGCTCTTTCATCCCTCTGCTGTGGCTCCCTGTCACTCGAAATATGCGTCACAGCCGCTAATGTGTGACACCCGCCAGCGGTAGGCCAACCATGGATAAATCCAAGAAAAGAAAAGTTTCAGTAGACAACAGAACGTTTAATTCAACTACATAGGCTAGTTTTGTGGCCGCTGAAGAAATAGTCAGGCACGGGAAGAGTTTTGTGGCTCCTGGTGTTTTCTTTTCTGTGGTGAAACGGGTCCAAATGGCTCTTTCAGTGTTTAAGGTTGCAGACTCCTGTCCTAGCTCTAAATCAATATTTTTCAACCTTGGTAGCTCCCAACTCCCAGAATTCCCCAGCCATCATGGAATTCTGGGAGATGAAGTCCACATATCTTAAAGTTGAGAAACTGCTCTTAATTACAGTTTTGCATCCCCCCCAATATAATTATTTTCTCACCAACATTTAGGGCAGGGAGAAATGCTTCCTTTAGATCAGTATTTCTCTACCTTGGCAACTCTTGAAATATATGGACTTCAATTCCCAGAATTCCTCAGCTAGCATGACTGGCTGGCTGGGGAATTCTGGGAATTGAAGTCCACACATCTCAGAGCTGCCAAGGTTGACAAAACACTGCCCTGTACAAATAATAATCTTAACATTCCAGATATGTGTAGGCAGCTAGGAATTCTGGGAACTGAGGGACACTGACCTCACGATCTGCTTCTCACAGGTGGCACAAGAGCTGAGCAAAGTCCCGGGAGTTTCTAAGGTGCTTTTTGCCCAACATGATGCATATAAAGGACATCTGGCTGGTGAGTCTTTTTTTTTTCTTTCCCCCAAGCGGATTAATTTTGTGTTGAAATTCTTGGCAGACTTTATCTTTTGCCCCAGACTCCTCCTTAAAAAGAAGAAAAAAGTAACATTGCTCTGACCGGTTGCATTTTCTCTCCAGAGGAACTGACGCCCCTGATTTTGGAAATTCAGAAAAAGCTCAGTTGCACGCACATCTGTGCCGGAGCATCTGCCTTTGGGAAGGTGAGATTTTAAAATTCGATTTTTAAACCACCCAGGAATCTGTTGCTCCAAAGGCATCGATCCACTATATATAGGTAGTCCCCGACTTACGACTGTAATTGGGCCTGGAAATGGCAGGTAGTCCTCGGGTTGCGACCACAATTGAGCCCAAAATTTATGTCGCTAACTGAAACATTTGCTAAGTGAGTTTTGTCCCCACATTACAAATTTTCTTGCCACGTTCGTTAAGTAAATTACTGCTGTTGTTAAGTGAGTCACATCGTTAAGTGAATCTGGATCCCCCCCATTGACTTCGCTTGTCCGGCCGGTCATCCTAACTATGGAACCAGCTGGTAAATGAATGTTGGTGGGTCCTTTAGAGTTTTAAATGGTGTTTAAGCAAGCAGTAGTAAGTTAAGGGCTGCTTGTAAATAGAACTCTGAATATTGGGGGCACTGCCAGAATATTGCATCTGTTTTCAATCCATCAACCTTGCTTTGTCTTAATGGAGCTTGGGTCACCCAGAAGCCCTAAATATACTTCTTAAATGTATCTGTAATTTCCAGGGTGAGATGCGGTGGCTCAGTGGCTAAGATGCTGAGCTTGTCAAGGTCGGCAGTTCAGTGGTTCGAATCCCTAGTGTCATGTGATGGGGTGAGCTCCCGTTCCTTGTCCCAGCTTCTGCCAACCTAGCAGTTCGAAAGCATGTTAAAAAATGCAAATAGAAAAATAGGGACCACCTTTGGTGGGAAGGGAACAGCATTCCGTGCGCCTTTGGTGTTGAGTCATGCCAACCACATGACCACGGAGATGTCTTCGGACAGCGCTGGCTCTTCGGCTTTGAAACGGAGATGAGCACCGCCCTCTAGAGTCCAGAACGACTAGCACCTATCTGCAAAGGAACCTTTACCTTTACCTTTAATTTCCAGGGTAGAATTCCGAACTTCCACTTAGTTTTGTCTTGGGGTTGCTGAGTTGTTGTTGTGACCCCCAGTGTATTTTTAATATTTAGAACCTGCTTCCCAGAGTGGCAGCTAAGTTGGATGTCGCTCCCATCTCAGAGATCATCGAAATCAAGTCGCCCGATACTTTTGTGAGGACTATTTATGCAGGTGAGGTTTTGCGGGCCTTTTCAGGGCTACCTGTGACCCACAGAAGCTCCAAAATAAATAAATAAATAATAAGAAACTGTAGGATCTGGGGAACCAGAAATGATTTTTCCGACACAGCTGACGGGATCCTTTGAATGTCCTGTAGGATTGTAGCTCGGTGTTTCTAAGAAAGCGGAGAGCTTAATTAACCAAATCTGCAGACATTCCTAATGCGCATTTATTTTATTTTATTTTAGGAAATTTATATTGCGTTCTCGTTAATGCACTTCTGATCAGATTTTGCCAACCCTCAGCCATCCGGCTTCATCCCTCTCATTTCACGGGGGTTGCACATTAGTTCGGATTTCAGCCAATCTACGTAGGGTTATTTTTCTTGGTTAGCAGGACATTGATACAATTATTTGTAATATTTAATTGACTTCTCCCTAATTATTGTGCAGCCCAAATACTTGTCTAGCCTCATTACGTTTATCTGATCCCCTAATGTAATTTGGACATGGGAACATGAGCTTTTATGTCGTTTTAAATTTGTTATGGCAGTCTCTCTTTTTTTCTCCTTTGGTCAACGCTGTCCTGCTTTGAAGATTGATGGATTGCATAGAGAGGAGCTTGAATCACTGTCTAATAATTTCCTTTTTAAAAATCATTATGCTGGTGTACCAGTGGATAATCTCTCCTTCTCCTCTTTTCCTCCCTCCCTCCTTCCCTCCCTCCCCGACTTCCTCCTCCCTCCCTCTTTCCTCCTCTCCTTCCTCCTCCTCACCTTTCTCCTCCTTTTCCTCCTCATCTTCCTCTTCCTCTTCTTCCTCCTCCCTCCCTCCTCCTCCTCCTTCTCTTTCTCTTCTTTCTCCTCCTAGCATTTAACTCTTTTTTTTCCTCTGGGTTTTGTTTGTGTCAGGCAATGCTCTGTGCACTGTGAAGTGTGATGAGAAAATCAAGGTCCTTTCTGTCCGAGGGACTTCCTTTGAGGCTGCCCCAGTGACTGGGGGCAGCGCAGCCATAGAAAAAAGTAAGTGGGTTTTTTCTGCCGCCTTTTGCTTCAGATGTCATTGGGTTAAAACATTTATTAAATACCGAAACTTGCTTTCTAATATACCATGTTTCCCCCAAAAGAAGACCCTGTCTTATATTTTTTTTGAACTCTGAAATAAGTACTTGTCCTTATTGCCATGCGCTCAAAAGCCCGATTGGGTTTATTATCAGGGGATGTCTTATTTTGGGGGAAACAGCGTAGTTACACACATTTCTTGCACACCCCTCTCTTCTTATTTTCCGATTCTCAAAAGTTCTTTAAAAGGTTTGATCTGTGTTCCTTTTCTGGGCTTAGAAAATCTAGGTGGATATTTTGTGGAAATGCAAGGCGTGTAGAATTCTTGGATGCCGCATCTTGCAATATCTAACTCGTTTTAGAAAGCTGCTAAGATTTAGACTCAAACCTTCACCCTGCCAAGATGCAATCCTAAATGTCATGCTTGAAAATGGTAGAAAGCAGTTGGAGTAAACTACTTTTAATGGGGTCCTTGGTGCTCTCTGAGCTTGGCTGTTTTCTTGGAGACATTTCATTACCCAACTAGGGAACATCATCAGTGCTTGAAGGGAATGTTTTACACTAGATTCAGATTTGTGATAATAAGTTTCTGTGGAGTGAAGTCCATCCTCCTACGAAATGAATGCTAATCTGATTACGGCTCTTTTATTTATAATCCTGTTTAAAATGTGTTTTTAGAGAAGAGTTATTTTGGCTTAGAAGTAACAGCTGGGGAATACCTTGGACTCTGCAGAAATATTCAGCCTCTCTTTAAGTGTCAGGATTAATTTTTAATTACTGCCTTGTTAATATCCACAGTATCGGCCCCTGTACCTGTTGGCCAGTCGGAATGGATTGAGCAGAAATTAACCAAAAGTGACCGTCCAGAGCTTACTAGCGCCAAAGTGGTGGTGTCAGGTGGTGAGTAGTGATTAATCAAAGTTCATTCAAATTCAAACGGGAGAATGTATACAGATAATCCTTGCCTTACAGCCATTCCATAAAGGGGCCGTTCAAATTTACAACGGCACTGATAAAATGTGATTTACGACCCCGCGGTTACGTGGTTAAAATTTGGACGCTTGGCACCTGACTCATATTTATGACAGGTCCTGTGATCCCCTCTTGCGACCTTCCGACAAAGTCAAAGGGAGAAATCAGATTCCCTTAACAACCAGTGTTACTAACTTAACTGCAGTGGTTCATTTAACGACCGTGGAGAGAAAGGTCGTAAAATGGGGTGCAAAACTCACTTAACGGCTGTCTCGTTCAGCAACAGAAATGGTCGTAAGTCCAAGGCTACCTGCATTTTTAAAAAGTGTATACCCTAGTACAGTGTTTCTCAACCTTGGTAGCTTGAAGATGGGTGGACTTCAACTCCCAGAATCCCCCAGCCAGCAGAGGATTCCAAGATATATGTCTACCGAGATATATGTGACATTAATCACCGTAAATATCAACCTTTGACTTAACAGTTGGTGAAGGACTCCGAATCTCGCTCGCTATCTCTCCCTTAAAAAGAAAGTGGTGAAACGTTTCGACATTTTGTGCCAAGATTTAAGTCCTGTTGATTTTGTGGTGCACGGATAAGGAAATAAGGCCGTTAATCTCAAAGCAAGACTCGCTTGCGAAAATAACCCCAGCAAAACGCCATCTGAATCCTTCCTGTTCCTCTGCTGGACTGCATGGAGGAATTAATTCGGCAGAAGAAGCCAGAGCGCAGAATGCAGGAGTTGAAAAGGGGCTTGGAGATCATTTAGTCCTACCCCCTCGTCTAATGCAAACCCCCCCCACGATTCTCGCATCCCTGAGTCATAGCCATCCCTGCCTTTTTTGTTAAAAAAAAAAAATCTCCAGTAAAAGAGAGTTCGCCAGCCCCCAAAAGAGAATTTGTTTGACACCGTTTGGACTTTTAATTTGGACAGATTTAATTTTCTTGTTTTTCAGGGCGAGGCTTGAAGAGCGGCGATAACTTTAAGCTGTTGTACGACCTGGCTGATCAGTTGCACGCCGCAGGTGAAAAAAGTGTTTTTAGTTTTGATTCTTGAAACAATTCATATTCTATTATCGGGGGTTTTGAAGTGGGGGAGGCTGGTTCAAGGTTGGCCTATTGATAAGTGAGGGATCGGTTGGTTTGGGATGCTAGTTTCTCTGTGGAGTCCTTGGTCCTCTCTCTCTCTCTCTCTGAGCTTGGTTGTTGACTTGCAGACGTTTCACGACCCAGCTAGGTAACATCATCAGTGCTCTTGATGGTGATGGCGATCATCATACACTGATGATAGGACTGGTCACAAAAAGTCTGTATCAAGAATCAAGCTCAGAGAGCACCACTGTTCAACTCTTGAGCTACAAATATTCTTTAACTGGTCTTTTAAGGTCCTTTAGAACGGGTCTCCAACCTTGGCACCTTTAAGACTTGTGGACTTCAACTCCCAGAATTCCTCAGCCAGCAAGTCCACAAGTCTTAAAGGTGCCAAGGTTGGAGACCCCTGCTTTAGAATATTATCAGTCCTGTCAATCCAGGGCAGGGGCAGGATCTAGAAATGGAAATTGGCCAAATTAAGGAATCTTAACCTCAGGGAAGGGATTGGGACCAAGCGCTGAACGATCTTCCTTGCTTTTAGTTGGTGCTTCTCGAGCAGCGGTAGATGCCGGCTTTGTCCCCAACGACATGCAAGTTGGACAGACGGGCAAAATCGTAGCGCCGGTAAGTTTCGGAAACGAAAGCGGTTGGAACGTCTTCGCGTCTCCTTCCTGCGGCTATTTGCGATCGTCAGTTGCCCGACGTTGAGTGGATCTTCATTTTGAATATTGTTGGAGAGGAGCTGTGCTTGTTAATCTGTTCGGAATGGATCACCTCGCCTTCCGGGCTCAGTTTCTGCTGGTTGTAGTAGGGTGTCTCTGCTTTGATGGTTGTTTATACCAGTGTTTTTCATCGTTAAGAGGAGAGGGCTTCAACTCCCAGAATTCCCCGGGCAGCATGTGTGAATTTGGGGAGCTGCAGTCCATCCATCCTGGCTGAGGTTTCTGGGAGTTGTAGTCTTTTAATATTTGAGGGGCTGCCACAAAGAAGAGGAGGTCAACTTATTTTCCAAACTACCAGAAGGCAAGATAAGGAAAAATGGATGGAAACCAACCAAGGAGAGAAGTAACCTGGAATTGAGGAGAAACTTGATCTCGCTCTTGTGATCCGGTGAGATCTGGCCATGAATGGTGTGAATGAGTTTTAATGTTTTTAATTCTTAAATGTTTTTTATAATAGTTTTTAAATGCATTGTGAGCCACCCTGAGTCTTCGGAGAGGGGCGGCATACAAATTGAATTAATTAAATTAAATTAAATTAAACTTCCTAACAGTAAGAACAATTAACCAGCGGAACAGCTTGCCACCAGAAGTTGGAGGTTTCCAACTTCTCCATCACTGGAGGTTTTTAAGAAGAGACTAGACAGTCACTTATCTGAAAAGGGTATAGGGTCTCTTGCGTGAGCAGGGGGCTGGACTAGAAGACCTTCAAGGTCCTTTCCGTCTCTATTCTGATCCTTCTAGCGGTGTCCAACCTTGGCAACTTTAAGACCCGTGGACTTAAAACTCCCAGAATTCATGGCTGACCGGGGAATTCTCGAGCGTTGACGTCCACCTATCTCAAAAGTTGCCAAGGTTGAGAAAGACGCCCTGGGGGGGGAATATTCTTCAGAACAGGACATCCAGATCTAAACAACATCACTTCGTTTGTTGACTTGAGAAGAGCCGCGAACGAAAAACACTCAATTCAACAGGGATGCTGTCCGGAAGGCTTTTACTATAGATGTAAAGCTTAAGGGTGGATTCGGCGCCAGGAAAATAAGTGAGCCTCGGTTTACAATTTTGTGTTGGCATTACGATCATCAGAGAACTGGGATTGCTTTAGGGATCAGTCTTCTGTTTAGGGAACTGCCACAAGTGGCTTAGCTCTTCTTTCCCCAGGTTATGAGCTGGCCAAGAAATCAGCCGAGACGGAAGGGGGAGAATGGCCTTATTCATAGCCATATCATCCCGAAGGTTGCTTGTGTGCTTGTGTGTGTGTGTGTTTGGTGTCACAGAGCTGTTATGTGAGTTGCATCATTCCTACAGATAGTCCTCAACTCAACGGCCACAATTGAGCCCAGGGTTTCTGCTTTTAAATGAGACATACTGAGTTTTGTCCCGTTTTATGACCTTTCTCGCCACCGTTATTAAGTGAATCACTGCAGCTGATAAAATGTCTACAGAGATCCTCAGTCACATCCAGGCCGTGGTTGTCCCAAAGGCAACTGGACTTGGTTTTTCTTTGAAGACGTTTCATTTCTCCTCCGAGAAGCTCCCTCAGGTCTGAGCTGCAGTTGATAAGTTAATCACCCGGTCGTTAAATGAATCTGACTTCATTTTGACTTTGCTTGTCAGAAGGTCGCAAAAGGGGATCATGTGACCATCATAAATACGAACCGGTTGTCAAGCATCTGGATTTTCATCACGCGACCATGGGGATTCTGCAAAGGTTGTAACTCTGAAAAACAGTCGTGAGTCGCTTTTTCACTTAACAACTGTGCCAAAGGTTGTACAATGGGAGCAAAATTAACTGTCTCACTTAGCAACAGAAATGTCGAGTTCAATTGTGATCGTAGGTGGAGGATTACTCTTTAGTACTTTAAATTCCTGCACAGGCATGGAAGCTTCTCTGGGTCCTTCCAACTCTATGATTCCTATGAAGTGCAAACAGTAACAACTGGGGATGTGTGTGTGTGTGTAACATAGTGTTGTGGCCCACCAGCTGCCAGTGGAGCTGGCGGCAGACTCGGACGATGAGGAGGCTGGGGAAGAACGTGGGTCAGTTCTGGAGCCTGGGGAAGGCTCTGATGGATGCTCAGCGTCGGACGCAGAGATAGAGCCAGGGCCGTCCGGCATTTCCCAACCAGAGAGGCAGCTGCCTTTGGAGTCAGAGATGAGCGAGGAGGAGGAACAGCTGGGGCCTGTTCCAGATGCACGTATGGGCAAAGCAGATAGGAGAGGTGAACAACGGAGGACAAAGAGTCGACTTGGGAAGCAAAACAAATGTGGATGCTGAATGGCCCTTCCTTGGCTGGGGAATAAATAGGAGGAAAGGGGAGTGGTGGTCGTAGGAGACAACCGTTCGTATTTCTGGAGATTTTGCTCATTGTGTTCCGTGTGACAAAGACTGCCTTGCCAGAACTGAGGTTTGTCTATTTGAACTGACTTAATTTGCACCCCTTCCGGGCCTTGTAGTTATCAGTAACAAGCCGATAAGGCCGATCGCTTCAGTTGACTCCTTGCCTGGACTTTCTGTTGCCGAATGCAGTTCATTCACAAGGTGTAAATAAAGAGAGGTGTTTTTTTTTCTTTGCGAGGAGTTCTGTTTCTTGCTTCTGCGAAGGCCGGGCTGGGTCAGAACACATTCAGGCGCCGTTGCCCCCCAGCTCAGTGGAGACTGAACCAGGGTGAGGGTCACTTGGGGGTGAGAATTGCAACAGCCGGCTGGAAGCGTTGACCCAACGTGAGTCAAGGACTTACTTGCAAAACCCCATTTGTTGCATTGATGGTTAGCAACGAAGCGGTGACTGTAAGCTGGATGTTTCTGCTCTACTTGCGTTGAGCGCCAAGGAGTTTTGCCAAGAGGCCCATTTTCTAATGTTGGTTTGAACTCCGCTGGAAGTTGGTTTGCACTCTCGATGCCCATCGGAATGCTCTCTATGTAGATCTCTTCCAGGTCATTTGGATATTCAGTGGCTGCACTTAAAATGCTTTCCGAGTTCAGCCGGTGAAGAAAGGAGGTGCGTTCTGTCTTCTTTCCATCTGGATGTTCCCGCTAGGTGACTTTCAGTATCAGTCAGAAGGGACCTTGGAGGTCTTCTAGTCCGACCCCCTGCTCAAGCAGGAGGCCCTATACCAAGAGTCAGCAACCTGTGGCTCTGGAGCCTCATGTGGCTCTTTCACCCCTCTGCTGCGGCTCCCTGTCACTCAAAATATGCGTCACAACCGCCAATGTGTGACACCCAAATCGCTGGCATGCGATTTATTGAGCTTTTCAACCCCTGGTAGGCCAACCATGGATAAATCCAAGAAAGGAAAAGTTTCATAAGAAAACAGAACGTTTAATTCAACCTTGGTGGCGCAGCAGACTAAAGTGCTGTTAAGTAGCACCAGCTGCCTGCAATTACTGCAAGTTCAATTCTCACCAGGTTCAAGGTTGACTCAGCCTTCCATCCTTCCGAGGGAAGTAAAATGAGGACCCGGATTGTGGGGGCAATAAGCTGACTTTGTATTAAAAAAAGAACACCGCTTGGGGGGGCCAAAAGCCCTACTAAGCAGGTATATACAAAAAGTAGGAAGGCTATTGCTTAACGCATTGTAAGCCGCCCTGAGTCTCCGGAGAAGGGCGGCATATAAATCGAACCAATAAATAAATAAATAATAAACTACATACGCCAGCTTTGTGGTCGCTCAAGAAATAGTCAGGCACGGGAAGGGTTTTGTGGCTCCCGGTGTTTTCTTTTCTGTTGGAAATGGGTCCAAATGGCTCTTTGAATGTTTACGGTTGCAGACCCATCCCCTGTACCATTCCAGAGGCTGTACAGTCTTCTTGAAAGCCTCCAGTGATGGAGCACTCACTACGTCTGGTGGCAAGCTGTTCCACTGGTTAATTGTCCTCACTGTCAGGAAGTTTCTCCTTAATTCCAGGTTGCTTCTCTCCTTGATGAGTTTCCATCCATTGTTTCTCGTCTTGCCCTTCTGGTGCTTTGGAGAATATGCTGACCCCCTCCTCTTTGTGGCATCCCCTCAAATACTAGAAGACTGCCATCATATCCCCCCCCCCCCAGTCCTTCTTTTCTCTAGACTGGCCAAACCCAATTTCTGCCACCGTTCTTCGTATATTTTTGTCCCCAGGCCTTCAATCATCTTAGTTGTTCTTCTTTTGTCTTTAAAAAAAATAAATCAGACTTTAGGTAAAATAAACTCTTTGCTTTAAAAATTAGTTAACATCGTCATAAAGACTTCTTTCTAATTCAACTTCTTTGTTGTTGCCTATTTTCTTATTCTGCATCCACGTTTTTGTACCCCGTACTTAAGAAATGCAAACCTGTGTTGTGCATTAGAAAACTGATTATGTGGAGAGCAACTTCACACTTAATAACGTGCATTCCTGGAAGATTTTTGCGCTAAAATTTCTGCAAAGTTGAAGATCGCTTCAAGCTGCTTCTGTTTCACCCAGCCCTAACTTTTAAAACGTACAGTGCATCTCACTGTATCAGGTTATTCTTATCACCAGACTACCACTGGTAAAACGGTACTATTATGGCTGATTTAAAATTTGGGGGGAATTTGCTTTCGATTTAAGAATTTGTTTATGCCTTTTGAAGGCTTTCAAGGTACAACTTCAAAGCGTTGTTTGCCCGTATCCAGGACAAAAAAATGTTTAGGCTCTTTCCCCGCCCAGTGAATTTAAGTTTTAAGACAGACAGCCTTGTTCGGACTGCATTATCCAACACGGCTTTTAAGTCCGAGAGTTCTCAAATTGATGCTCTCCTCCTTGGGGATTGGTGCAGAAACATTAAATTGTACTAAAATATTCATATGAGAGTGCATTTAGCTGAAAGCAATTGATGTGCGTCTCCCAGGAGAACAAAGCAAAAAAAGAAAAAGAAAAAGAAAAAAGAACCCAACTTAAAATTGCAGGGCTCTGCGCTCAAGCGAACACCCCAAGCAAGCTTCTTAAGAGTCGTCACGTGTAGCAGCTGATCAAAGGCCCTGTATGTTCTTAAAGTGAAAAAGTATTAGAGAGGGATGAAAATGCTTGACCTAGCGCGAGTGTCAGCAACCCGTGGCTCCGGAGCCGCATGCGGCTCTTTGGGCCCTCTGCTTTGGCTCCCTGTTGGGTCATCCCACCACTGGCTGGCCTCGCCCTCCCCTCCCAGTTACTCTTTGCCTGGCCTGAGAAGGTAAGGGCGACAGTGGGGGATGGAGAAGCAGCCAGGGCAGAGACAGAGAGATACAGAAAGAGGGGGGAAGAGAGAGAGACAGAGAGAGATACAGATAGAGGGAGGGAGAAAGGGGGGAGAGAGGGAGACATAGAGAGATACAG
>WNWU01000059.1:2172753-2203650 GCA_012654045.1 Ptyas mucosa | reverse complement strand
ACTGGTTCTCTGCCCTAATGACTGGCTAGGTAGGCGTGGCTGGGGGGGTCATGTGACTGGTGGAAGTGAGTGATGTCGAGTTGGCCACGCCCATCCAGGTTTTGAGGTTCCCGGTGTTTTCTTTTCTGTGGGAAACGGGCCCAAATGGCTCTTTTGAGTGTTTAAGGTTGCCAGACCCCTGACCTCGCATACTCCTTAGGAACATGAAATGATTCTGGGGTTGGGATTGGAACCGTTTCTCCCGGTACGGCAGGATCACGTGAAAAGTGATCCTGCCGTATCAAAAATAGAAGAGAGTATTTTGAGCTCAGGGTTGAACTGTGGGGTCCTTGGTGGTCTCTGAGCTTGGTTGCCTTCTTGCAGACGTTTCGTTACCCAACGAGGTAACATCGTCAGTGCTTAGAAGGGAGTGGGGTTTGCGGAGTGGAGGAGGAGAACAATTGTGGGGATTTTGGTGCTTTCTGAGCTAGCAGACGTTTCATAACCCAGCTAAGTAACCTCATCAGTGCTGGTGAGAGTGGTGGTTTGGGGTTTGCTCCCTGTTAATCACCTAGCATAGAGATACAGTAATAAATCACATTCAAAAGAGACAAAAAAAATAAAAATAAAAACACAACCCATAAACAAAAAGACCAGAACACATCCCCTCCAGCAGCCCACACTCAGATAAGCAGGGATTAACACCAGACAAACAGTGAAGCAGAAAACAATCCCCAAATCAAGAAACTACCAAGGAGAAACCCACACTTCCCCCAACAATGGCAGGGCACACTATGTATATAAGCAGGAAGCAAACCCCGCATTCATTGCACTGATATTGTTACCTGGTTGGGTAATAAAATGTCTGAATGCAAACCACCAAACTCAAGAGAGCACCAAGGACCCCACAGTGTTGAAAAAGAAGAGGGGGGAAAAATTACAGCTAAATTGCTTTTAATGAAGGCGGCGTGATTTTCTGTATGGAAACCTGAGCTTTTTCCATCTCTCCCTCCCCACTCCTGTTACATCTGCCTGCAGAATCTGTTCTGATTTGGTTTGTATCCAGATCGGAGACGTTATTTTGATTCGGGAACAAATCACCCCGAACCAGCTGTTCCAGGCAGACAACAGCTGGTGCACAGGCCACTTTGCAAACCCTGTTTGGAAGCAGTCCTACTACGCACCGGGGAATAAGTCCAGTTGAAACCAGCAGAGTTTCTTAATGTAGGATTGTGCCGGAAGCTTCCAGCGAAGAAATGCGTTGCTGCGTTGTTTCATGACTTTGCTAAATCTGGAAATGAACGATGCCTCTTTGGGTTTTACTAGTTTGAGCAGCTACGCTAAATATGATATTAATACACATTTTAATGACGGTCACATTTGACGAAAAACGAACCCTAAATCTCCTGCATGGATCACATAGCTCAGGGCAGTGATGAAATCCAATTTTTTTTACTACCGGTTCTGTGGGCGTGACTTAGTGGGTGTGGTGGGCGTGGCAGGGGAAGGATATTGCAAAATCTCCATTCCCACCCCACTCTGGGGCCAGCCAGGGGTGGTATTTGCCAGTTCTCCAAACTACTCAAAATTTCCGCTACCGGTTCGCCAAACTATTCAAAATTTCCACTACCGGTTTTCCGGAACCTGTCAGAACCTATTTATGACGGTTGCCGGGTCCCGAGGTCACGCGATCCCCCTTTTGCGACCTCCTGATCAGCAAAGGCAACGGGGAAGCCAGATTCACTTAGCAACCATGTGACTAACTTATCAACTACAGTGATTTCACTCAACAACTGTGGCAAGAAAAGTCATAAAACTCACTTAACAAGTGTCTCATTTAACAACAGAAATTTTGGGCTCAGTTGTGGTCGTAAAACGAGGATTACCCGTACTTTCTGCAGAATTTGCAAAATCTCTGTCAGCTTAAAGGTTTTTAAAATATTGTATTCTTTTCTTTTTTTTCCGTGCAGGAATTATATATCGCTGTAGGAATATCCGGAGCCATTCAGCATTTGGCAGGAATGAAAGACAGTAAGGTACAGTCCAAAACTTTTCTGTGTTGCTACGAGGAATGGATGGGTTCTGTTTTCCAAATTGGTTCCAAATTGGTTTTTGTTGTTGCTGTTACTGACAATGCAAAATCTAAAGGACCCCAGTTGAATTCTATTCCGAAAATAAATTAGTTACAAATAACTCACATAACGTTCCAGCAGTTCACAGGAGAACGTTATTAATAGAGCCTATCCTTTAAACCTTTTGACTGCCAAATCTGGGAACTTGAGTGAGAAACGAACTTGAGTTTTTAAACGTGAAAATAAAATTAGGATCCGTGGCCCCGATGCATTTTCCTATATTTCAGGCAGTGAGGCATGAAGCCATGCATGACAATGTACAACCTGAATTATGGATTTACTATTGCGCGGAGAAAAAAGGCGTCTCTGAATATTCCACAATTTATCCACTCAGATGGAAACCTAATATAAAATGATAAAAGCTTTAAAAACTTAACTCGTTAGTACCCGTGCTTAACACGTCTTGGATTCTTATCCAACCGACCTGTGATGCCAAGGAAAAACTCTCTACTGTTTTTTTAAAAAATATTTCTCGCCTTTTTAGGCAGCAGTTTCAAAAGGTGATTCTCTCCCACACACCCCCATTTCTCTTGAAGCTGTATACAAGTATGTAAGGGTATATAAAACTATAAAGGAGTTCCGTGTTCATCTAAAATATTCTTCTTTTCCACATTGCTTTTTCTCTTCAAACTAATAAAATCTGATTCTTCCCCTCCACTTCCTTGCAGAAATATTTTTAAGGAGCTCCGAATCAATGCAACAGAATGCTCTTACAATATCCCACGTTTGTTTTTAAATAGCAATATTTAGGCAACAAACTAGTGCTAATTCAGGGCACATTTTAACATAACCCTTGAAGGAGATCGTTTAGTAACATTCAAGTGCATTTTACTTGTGGATTGCTCCTAAAGCAAGATGTCTTGTCCAGGGAATCTGACCATGGAAATGTTTTTAAGGATGAGGTCTTACCTGAGATTAAACATCACTTGATCGTAATAAAATCTGCTTCTGGGTTGCCTTGAAAATTGATCCTGTTCTAAAATCGAAGAATAAAAATCTGAAATTCATACCCTCCCTTCCCTCTTAAGTGACGTTAGCTAAAAGCTACCCGTATATTTTATGAAATTGTAAAAGTGGAATGAACATTTTAAGTGTTAGGCGCTGAAATGGTAACTATTTTAGTTTGATGGAGAGGGGTGATTTAGATTAAGCCGCATGCACTTAAAAAGTAATAAGCGATCCAGAATTGGCGTGATAATGGTAATAAAGGAATGGGACCCGGTGTTAAAAATTCCAGTCCAAAATGGAGGCACTTGTATCGATAATGATAAATTGATGAGTGTCAGTAAAGTTGAGCCATTTCAAGGTGTATGAAGTGATTCTATCAACTCCCATCTATTTTAGATTTTGCAAAAGAGTTCAGGTTGCAGGAGAACACTTTTCGTTTTTGCTAAACTTTTACTCCCTGTCTTCAGAAGTGAAAAAGAAAAATCTGTTTGGCTTGATTTGATTTGGGCTAGGCCAGGGGTCAGCAACTTTCGGCTCTGGAGCTGCATGTGGCTTTCACCCCTCGGCTGCGGCTCCCTGTCGCTCAAAATATGTGTCACAACCGCCAATATGCGACACCCACCGGCACGCAATTTATTGAGTTTTTCAATCCCCGGTAGGCCAACCATGGATAAATCCAAGAAAAGAAAAGTTTCAGAAGAAAACAGAACATTTAATTCAACTACATATGCTAGTTTTGGTGGAGCGGATCAAATTTATTATCTGTTTCTATGCTGAGGGTGTTACGCCGTTAATCTGATTTTTTTATTTAGACGGTTATTTAAATCCCAAACATGGATTCTCCAGAGCCAATTTTTTAAAAAATTTATTTCACTTTGGTTTTACCTGTGCTCTATACCTCTGCGCTTAGAAAATTCAAAAGATACTGCCTTTACTCAAACAAATAATGTTTATTTAAAAGGGTTTTAAAGGAACTCTGTAATCACATTAACTGTCTCTTCAGTGGCTCACGCTAAGAAATATCAACCATTATGAGTAATTGTGTAGGGAATCCCCTAGAGCGTTCTGCAACTAAAATGTATTATTTACTTCACTTACAACACTAGAAAATGGGTTTAGTAGAGGGTGGGGTCCCCCCCTCCCTTCCTCGCTTTATGGATGCGAGGCTAAATAGACCATGATTTCATCCAGTGGAGTGAAGGTGCCTGACAATGCTTGTCAATCTTAGAAACTTTTAAGAGGGATGGACTTCAATTCCCAGAATTCCCCCAGCCAGCATGGTGGACACTGAGCCTTGGTGGCGCAGCAGTTTAAAGTACTGTTAAGTAACACCAGCTGCCTGCAATTAGTGCGAGTTCAAATCTCTCCAGGCTCAAGGTTGACTCAGCCTTCCATCCTTCCGAGGGAGGTAAAATGAGGACCCGGATTGTGGGGGCAATAAGCTGACTTTGTATAAAAAAGAACACCGCTTGGGGGGGCCGAAAGCCCTACTAAGCAGGTAAATACAAAAGTAGGAAGGCTATTGCTTAACGCATTGTAAGCTGCCCTGAGTCTCCAGATAATGGCGGCATATAAATCGAACCAATAAATAAATAAATAAATATTACTATTAAGCGGAGCACTTTGGATTTTTTAGGGGGATTTTTGCAATATATCCCACTGGGATAAAAGTGAAAAGGCAAGGTGAGTCTACTATGCAGAGATTTTTGCTTTGAGGATAAGAGGTCTCTTCCTGGGTTTCAGAGAAGATGGCACCCAAGCCGGATCTTTTGACATTTGCCTGTGTAGGAATTGATGAGAAAAGTTTTTTCATTCACTTCCTTTTTGAACTTCGGCTTTGTGAACAATGGAAGAGAACTCATTTTGGAAAAGCTGTTGAGTTTAGTCCAATAGCAGCAAAGTCATGCAGAATACTGCAGCGTCTATAGCAGAGGTCTTCAAACTTGGCCGCT
This sequence comes from Ptyas mucosa, assembly GCA_012654045.1. NCBI lineage: Eukaryota > Metazoa > Chordata > Lepidosauria > Squamata > Colubridae > Ptyas > Ptyas mucosa. The sequence continues at coordinate 2,198,639 of WNWU01000059.1, read as the reverse complement.
TTAAGACTTGTGGACTTCAACTCTGGGAGTTGAAGTCCACAAATCTTAAAGCGGCCAAGTTTGAAGACCTGTGGTCTATAGACTACCCTGTAAATAACCAGGTGTCTCTAAATAGCCCCATTTCATTCTCTCACAGACCATCGTTGCTATCAACAAGGACCCTGAAGCGCCCATATTCCAAGTTGCAGACTATGGTATCGTAGCTGACCTGTTCAAGGTGAGTCTTGCTTCCAGGGGAATCAACCCAAAGACATTCCTCTTCTTGATGCCAGGGAGTTGAATTAGACTTTGAACAGGACATTTAGTCCTCTTTGTTCTGCATGGAAGTTCTCACTTCTGTCTAGGGCAGAGGTCTTCAAACTTGGGCTCTTTAACACTTGTGGACTTCAACTCCCAGAATTCTTGGAGAATTCTGGGAGTTGAAGTCCACAAGTCTTAAAGCGCCCAAGTTTGAAGACTCTGGTCTAGGGTGACAGCAGTGGGTATCCTGACCCTTAATATTTCAAGCCACGGAAAGCTTTTATCCACCAAGCGTATCAACTTTTGATCTCCAATTTTGATAGCAACCATACGTGAAAATGCCACAATTGACTTCTGAGGAACCCAATAATCTATTGCCCCGTAGACTATATTCCTTTTTCAAGAATATGAAGATGTGTCTCGGTACCAATGCAAGAAACCAAGTTGGGTGAGATTACTATAAAACACGATCGTTGGAGATTTGGAAAAGGTTTTACCCAGCGTCTCTGCCAACATTTAGGGGATCTGTTGATCGTTATTATTAAGCGGTATATCACCTGTTGAAAGCAGGTAACAGAATTCCATTTTTAAGGTGCGCTAGTGTGCTCACAGTAAAAAAATGACAATAAAGGCTATCTTATCCGGGTTTTTTTTAAGACCGACCTACTAGGAAGCAAGAAATTATGTGTTCTTATACCAAGTTATTGTGGGGTCTTCGGTGCTTTCTGAGCTTGGCCGTTTTTTGCAGACGTTTCATTACCCAACTAGGGAACATCATCAATGCATCGCACTGTCAAGATGGCAGCCACAATGATGTGAAGGCCACTCCCCTCGATTCCATGCAACACGCATAAAAAGTTGCAGGAGCTTTCGATGTACCACTGCGGCCGCCATCTTGCTTTTTCCCCCCCTCCCCCAATTATGCCCCGTGGACATTCCCGCAAGGCGAGAAGACGGTCCGAACTCTGCCAGCAGTTAATGCTGTTCCTCGGTGATTGCCTGCCAGCTTGGCAGTAAACACCGGCCTTTTAATAAGCTGGAGACAAAGCGACATTCGGAAGAAACACGATGTAGACAATTTCCTTAATAAATTTTGTACGACCACATTATTTCCACTTAATGGAAATGTAGCTCTCTTAAATAATTGAGAGGCTGTATTCATCAGATGGTGAGTTCAGCTGGGATCTCTCCAAGCGAGGGCATCCTTACAGCGTCTGGAAAAGTAAAGGTAATGGATATTTTACACAAGCAGTTTGTGCAAGTGTTCAGGTGTAACCGGTAAGGAATAGGCCACCTGTTCTCATCCTCTGACGCTCTTTCGATGTCTACAAGGAATCCCCTAAGCTGCCCGGGTATTTAGCCTTGGCAGTTCCATCATCGGGAGCCATTCCTTGGCACCAATTTCCACAAATAGTGGCTTTTTTTTCTTTCTTTCAGTTGACTGCTTCCAAAAGTTAAAATCTTTTACCTATAATAGCTTCCCGTGGTCCGAACAATGAACTCGGAAACTGAAATATATCAGTAGTTTAGTTGATTGGCAGTCCAGGTTTATACATTTTGTACATTTTGCCAGTATGGTTTTTTTTTTTTTAAAAGTGAATTCAAATATTTAGTTGCTTCCAGCGTGGATGAATAAGCCTCTCTTTTACATTGATTAAAAGTTGGATAAACGTCTCTTGCCTGTTGTTATTTGGCTGATGCTAAGCTTTGTTGTTTTGTGTTGCTTCCAGGTAGTTCCCGAACTGACGGCAACATTAAAAAAATGAAAGCTATTCCACGTTAGGGAAGGAAGGAGTATTTCTTCATACAGAGAGGAAATTATTTTTAAGCAGCTTAAATTATGTTTGATCAAACTAGAAACGTTAAAATTGCCAAAAACAAAATTGCCAATGACGATCTTGCAATACATTCATTTTTGCCCTTTTCATTTCCATTTGGCTTCGTTATTTCCTGAACTCTTTTTTCTAATTCTCTAATAAACGTACATCCGCCGTATTTTGTATTGTATCGGGCTGTGGAAATTCCTTCTATTATTCTACAGGGCTGGTCCTTAAAGAGTTGATATTGACTTAATAACAGAATAAGAGTTGGAAGGGATCTTGGAGTCCAACCCCTTGCTGAGGCAGAAAACCCTAAATCAATTCCACTCTTTCATTTTGGGCTAAGCTGCTTGAGAATGCCAAGAGTTATCCCGATGAAAAAAATACTAGGTGAGAACAGTTGTTGTGTATTTTAATGCGGCCATTGGAGCAATCCACGAAATGCAACAATTTCTCCAATTTTCTTTGGCTATCCAGCATCTTGACTCACGCTTTTAATAGCCGAAAAACTTGGTATTCATGCTGGCACCTTCTCCAGTTCCTAGAGTCAGTTGCTTCCTCTTTAATACTTCTAGTAGCTACTGTAGCTATATTTAACAGGCCTATGGATCTGTTTGGGGCGTCTGAAGTATACAGAGGTAAGTGTCATTTTGATTTTTTTTTCCTTCAATGCTTAGTCACTGGCGTTTCAATTTAACTTCTGCTTTTATCTGCTGCTCTGTTATAACCTACCTCTTTTAAAAGCTAGTCAACTATTGGTAAAGCTAGTGTCTGGGACTTGTGACTTCCTCCTTAGTAGAATTACTCTGATGCAGAGTGGCTAACCATAACATCTGGGAAATGGAAGAATACCCCGAATCCTTAGAAACCCTGACCAGATCATACCAAGTTGGGGGCGTATCCTGTTGCAACTTAGTTCATCACTTTACTTACCAAAAGAAGAGGGTCTATGGCAAAATGGGGGCACGACCAGCCTGTGTGGAATTTCAAAGGATCCAAATTCAACCTATGAATGTCCTGTTTTGGGGGGTGGGGGGGTCTACTACCAGTTACCATTGGTAGCAGAGTTACGTCTAGGTTTCTGAGTGTAAATGGATTTTTTGGAAGTAAGACGGTTCTCCATCTTGATCTCAATTGGTGGGTACAATGTTCTGAATGCCTCCAACCAGGAGTTTCTGGGAATTGAACAGCTCTTATAATTTAGACAAATGTTACAAGTTACTCCATGTGGAAATGACTAGTTGGTAGCTTTTGAAATTCATACACACAAGGTAATGCGAGCACACTTTGACCATATGGTGGAAATGGAAGGAAAAAAAGATCAATTATAAATTAAAGGTTTTGTGTTTAAAATATTTTTCTTAAAAAAAACTGAACTATTAAGCAAAATCTGCTGTATGATTAGCTCTTCCAGCTAGGAAAAAAAAATATATATGAAAACACTGATTTAGAATATTGCTTTTTGTAAAAAAAAATATTTTAATTAAAATCGTATTTGTAAAATGCTCATTTTGGTTCTGTTTATCCCAGAGGCAATAATAATTTTTTTTCCAAAATATTTCTTCCCCAAAGTTCATGCTAAAAATAAGAGAACAACTTACTTTAAAATTCTTTTAAAGCATTTAAAGATGTCTTTGAGAGGCATCAAAGTACTTCTTGAAAAACAGGGTGGGGTGTTTTTTGTTTTTTTTTTCCCTCCCCAGGAAGATCAAAAATAACTTGTCAATACAAATGGATTCGTAATTGGTCACGTACAAAGGGACGTCGTAAGAAATCGTTAGGAGGAGAGAGAGATTGTGAGTTTTTATAGAAGATTGTCCGAAGTTCAGTAAAAAGGGTAGGATTTGTGTTCGCTTGGCTTACAAAAAGAAAACACACCTTGAGAATCTGTACATCTTTTGAGGTCATTGTTTGAACCGCCTTCACCTCCCCTGCCCCCCTAATTCTCCCTTGAGGGTGACACCCCAAAGAGGCCAGGTGGCAGAATTTGTCAATTTCTTATTTTCGTGCTGGCTCTCGTAACTCATGCATTTTGAAAAAAACGAATTTCCAATTCTTAAATCCACATAAAACACCCACCCCGGAATGGTTCCGAGGGCCCCGTTTTAAAGCTTTTAGTGTGTGCCCCACACCCCTGGCGAACCACCGATTTTGTCTGAACCGCGCAACTCCACCGAAGACTAGGAATCCGGGATGCTGTTGAACCTTGGCTGTTTGGCTTCCAACGACGTGTACTTGTCAATCATCTGTGTCTTCTGCTGGAAGTGGATGACCGGCTTTTTCTGAAAGACCCCCCCAAAGTTTTCTTGGTTCTTTTTGTTGTAAATATTGACGCGGCGCTCCAGTTCGGGGCTGGCTGCGGCCGACTCCGCTGGGCTTGGCAGTTTAAGGTTAACGGGGTCCAGGCCCTTTTGGGTCAAGCAGGAGTCTTCCGATAAGGAAGACAACAGTTCTTGGACGACGGCGTTATGGACCCTGCGATGGGGAGACGAGGAGCTGACCTGAGCGCCTTGGGCCACCTGACAAGGCCGCTTCAAGGGGCAGTACTCGGAGGATTCCTCCCGAGTTGTGCTGCAGTCTGTGGAAGAGCCAAAGGTCTGGCTGCTGTCGCTCTGCGCTCGGGTGACCGAGCTGTCCGTGGACCTGGAGGCGCTGCCTGACGCGGCGCTCGTGGAAATCCCGTTGCTCTCCATCATCTTCATCGGCATTTCCACCATGAAGAGGTCGGAGGAGACGTTGGGCTGGTGGACGTCGATGGCCGCTGTTGTAATGACGCAGAAGGCCCCTTCAGGCACACCGCTGTCTGCGGGTCAAGAGGTCAAAGGTTAGAGGACCGCGAGCTCAGATTCAGAGAAGTGCCTTCCTAGCTATAAGAAGCCCTGAGTTTTGTCTGGAAAGGGGTTTGAAAGACACACACACACACACAGAAATACAGTTGGAAAGTGAGCATTGTTTGAGAACAATTGAGCTAGATTGTTGGAGGCAAGAGGCTGATTCTGTAAACCTCTTAGAGAGGGCTGTAAAAGCACCGTGAAGCGGTATATAAGTCTAAGTGTTATTGCTATCTATCTATCTACCTACCTTCCTTCCTTCCTTCCTTCCTTTCCTCCCTCCCTCCCAGTGGTTACAATGCACCATTGCAGGCTTACTCTGCCCACTGCCGGCAGTTCGATCCTGACCGGCTCAAGGTGGACTCAGCCTTCCATCCTTCCAAGGTGGGTAAAATGAGGACCCAGATAGTTTGGCTTTTCCAGAGCGCGGCCCTGTTGAGCCCATGTGTGACGCTTCCGTGCCGAAAAGGTTCGCCATCACTGCCCTAAAGACTCCCCTGAGGCTGCCTCTTAAGTTTCAAAATCCAAGCTTACCACTGCTGGGTTCGTTGTAGTATTGACTGATGTAATTGTTCATGTCGTCTTTCACCACCGTCTCTAGAAAGGCAAAATGGGAATCATTAATGGGACACTCCAACCGTAGACAGGTGTTCTGAAAGTAAACAGCACAATCTTAGTCCCGGCAAACCTCTTTTATTCAGACGGCTGTGAATTATTCATCATTCCCAGTCTGAAAGGCTTCCCAAATAGTCTTTCAGGGGAGTGTTTACAAACACCCACCTTATCTCCCTTGGAATGCTGCCAGAGAACTAATTGCCACACGCAGGGCAAGGCCAAACTTAGCACAGAGTCAAACAGAGCTTTTCCAGAGCTTTTATCGACCAGATGAACTCATTGCTTCCTGCAAAAGCTCACGTCCTGTTCGCTCCTCTTTTATGTCTTATGGGAGGGGCCAATCATCTCCAAGCCTTACTCCCAAGTCGACCCTGTTTCCTTAATTGTTCCTGTCTCCTAGCAGCCCTGCGCATGCGCACACTGGGAACAGGCTCCCGCTGTTCTTCTGCCTTGCTAATGTCAGACTCCGGAGACTCCAGGGGCAGCAACGAATTACCAAATGGCCCTGGCCCGCTCTCTGCCTCCGACTCAGAGCCCTCATCCGAGCCTTCCCCAGACTCCAGGACTGGCCCACGTTCCTCCCCAACCTCCTCGCTGTCCGACTCTGCTGGCCGCTGGCGGGCCACAACAACTGGGTCATGATTTGCAAGATTAGGGTTCCCTAATTTCAGAGTTCAGAAGCCTCTTTGGGGTTCAGAAGCCTCTCAATCAGTATCCTGTTTCATACAAAGTTTGTAAGAGGATGTGGGTGGGGAGGAGATATATTTTCTGAAAGAGTGTTTGGAGCTATTTTAAAGAGGAAAAAATAACCCCCCAATGTTGTAAAATGCCTATTATAGAAAAAGTTCACAGCTCATGTATCCACCTACGACACTTGGACATTTGATGGTTAGTCTCGAGAGCTCCTGCTAACTTTTAACAGTCTCCAGAACTATTTTTTTCACTTGCTCAGGAAAGACAATGGCTTAAGAAAAGTTCCTTACTTAAAGCTTCCTTCAAAAGTGCAAATAAGTCACACGTTGCAAGTCTCCCTGCCTTTTTCATCGGACTTATTTGACTGTGTATTTTGGAGCCAGTAAAAAAGAAATCCATCCCTTCTTAGTTTGGAGTAAGGAATCAACCTTAATAAAGTACTTACAAGGAGGGCCCTTATTAATTAATTAATTGAGTGATTGAGTGATTCGATTTATATGCCGCCCTTCTCCGGAGACTCAGGGCGGCTTACAATGCGTTAAGCAATAGCCTTCATACTTTTTGTATATACCTGCTTAGTAGGGCTTTCTAAGCGGAGTTCTATTTTATACAAAGTCAGCTTATTGCCCCCACAATCCGGGTCCTCATTTTACCTACCTTGGAAGGATGGAAGGCTGAGTCAACCTTGAGCCTGGTGAGATTCGAACTCGCAGTAATTGCAGGCAGCTGGCAGCTAAGTGCTATTTAACAGCGCTTTAGTCCGCTGCTCTACCAAGGCTCTTCTTAATTAATTAAATTTTTAGGCCACCCGTCTCCCCTGCAAGGTGACTCTGAGTGGCCTTACCTTCAAATAAACTGTCCCTCACTGTCACCAGATGACCCGATGATGTAATTTGCCAAGAGGGTAAATTCTCAATATTTTTTTTCCTCCACGCTTTTAGAAATACTTCCTTCACGAAAGTTCCGGTAAGCTAGCAACCCATGCAATACTGGAGACGAAAATGCCAGCCGCTCGGCAGAACATATGGCAGAGATGAAGCAATGGCCCTCCCAGATTTCGGTTAAAAACACACACACCCCTATTTTGATCCCGGAGAAATTGAGAGATCAGCTAAAACGATCAGCCGTGGAAATGGCAGAAGTCAATGTTGTGGGCCTCACGTGATATGCCGGGGTGGGGGGGTTGGGGGGGAAAGGGGAAGGTTAGAAGTAGCAAAAATAATTCTGTAAAAAGCCACATGTGGGCAGGAACACCAGCAACCTGATCTGCTCACTTTATGGCGTGCTGAATGCCTTAAAAGCATCTCTTCTTTTATGGGCATGGTTTTTTTTTTAAAAAGATACCCATTTCAGGAGGGAAGAGAGAAGTCAGGCCTTGCTCGATCCTTTCAGTGGGGATCTCTTTAACCCCCCCGGGTCTCTGTGGCTACAGCCCAGCCTTCTCCACAACCCATTGTGGTTGGTAGGTGAAAGGAACAGATGTTTTCTGGGTACACGTTTCCCTCGCCAGCCTCAAACCGCTGAGTGCTCAGTACCTGAACGAATGAAGCTCTTGAGATGGCAATCTAACCTGACATTGGAAAGGGAGGCACGGCTGCCCTTGCTGGTTTCGCTGCCTTTTTTAAAAGCTTTTTTGGCCTCTGCTGATCTTTAAATGCCTTGCAGTCCGAGGGCGGCTCCTCTGCTAATGTCTCAGTTCAGAAAGAAGCCTCAGTGCAGCTCAAGGCAAGCTCGTGGGTCAGGGAGAACCCTGCGAGGCTTGTCAGCTACGTGATGTTCGATGCGTTTTGTCTCGTTCATCCATCACTGGCTCCTACAAAAAAAAACCCGCACGGAGATGCGGCTGCCATGCACCGTCGGTGACCCGTTGTGACAGGAGCGGCCAAGGATGATCCCAAGCTGGAGGTATCTCCATGGCAAGCCCACGCTGCAAATGCAATGGATCCAAAATGCTATGAAAGTGAAGGAGGAAAGGATAGCTGCACAAGCTTAGCTCCTCCGCCGTGGTTCTGGCTCATGCAGCAGCCAACCAGATGTGTTTGGGGCTCTTAAAAAAAACCCCTCTCCCAGTGTCATTCCTGCAACAGCTGGTATTTAAGGGAGGCAGTCTTGAAATTCAGAGGGCAGTACACAGCCAACGGGACAGGAAACCACTCTAGAAATTGTCTAGATCAGTGTTGTCTAGATCTCAACTAGATTGTCTAGATCTCAACTTCGGCAAGTTTGAAGATACGTAGGTGGATTTCAACTCCCGGAATTCCCCCGCCAGCCTAGCCTCCGAAATGAAGCTTCAGAAAAAAAGCCTCCGAAATGAAGCTTCAGAAAAAAAGCCTCCGAAACAGAGCTTCAGGGGAAAAAAAAAAGCTCTGAAGCTCTGTTTCGGAGGCTTTTAGAGGCAGGAAAAAAAAAGTTTTTTCCGAAATGGAGTTTCAGAGGCTGAAAAAAAAAGCAAGGCACAGAGCTCACAACCAAGGAACCTGTTGCTAAAATTCACCTCTGGCAACAGCTGATTGGGGGCATTCCGGGAGGCTGATCCACCTGCCAATCAGCTTTTTTCTTATTTTCCTCCCCAAAAACTAAGGTGCGTCTTATACTCCGAAAAATACGGTACTTGTTCACTACAACGAGGGAAATAAAACCAGGCAGCTCCATGTTCTCAGGTAAGATCGGTTTCAGCGAGTGTAAATAATTCAGGTTCAGATCATGTCTCCCATAAAGGATGAGAAGCGTTCTGAGTACTTTATGTTCTGGCAGGAAAGTTATGAGCCTGAACTTTTCTCTGATGCAAAGAAGATGTAAACTGAAATATTCAGCTGCTCTCCCAAACTACAGGTGACAGGTGTCATCTTTTGCCGTTGGCCACGTAAAAACACTTCACGGGGGCTCAGAAAATGCTTCTAATGCGCCATGAATGTTGGTCATTTGTTCAGATCAAAAGCAACCCCCTTAGTTGCCAGCCTCATCATCTACTTCACAAAAGATTCAGTTTAGGGGTTAAAAAAACATTTGTGTTTCCTGATTCCCATTTTAAAAAAAACATACATCTTTTCCATCACTCCCAGTTGGTTTCCGTTCACTAGGATTGAATTTGAAAGATAAGCCGTTCAGAAAAGGTTTTTTACGATAAACCTGAGTTTCTCAGCTATGTAAAACAAATGCTTTGCTTACAGGTATCCGTGGGGGTCAAAAAAGTCAAGATGGCAGTGAAAAATTATGCAACCAGAGCCTTGTTCTTTTTTGATGGTATCATTTTCTGCTACGTTTTGAAACAAAAAGACCAAAACATTGCCCTCCTGAGCAAGCAATAGCCAGATAAGCAGAGATTAACACCAAGAATTAATATCAGAACAACAATCAAGCAGTAAACAGTATCCCAACCTAGGAACTATCAACTGAATTAAAAATTCAAACCAGTGTAATCAAGGAACCGCTAAGAAGAAAAACCCTGCCAACATGACACAGCAAGCCACTAGTATATAAAAAGAGAGCAAATCCACTCCTTTCCAACATTGATGAAGTTACCTAGTTGGGTAATGAGATGTCCCCAAGAAAACAACCAAACTCAAGAGAGCACCAAGGACCACACGGCCTTCTAAGGAATACAGTTGTGCTCATAAGTTTACATACCCTGGCAGAATTTATGATTTCTTGGCCATTTTTCAGAGAATATGAATGATAACACGAACACCTTTCTTTCACTCGTGGTTATTGTTTGGCTGAAGCCATTTATTATCAATCCACTGGGTTTACTCTTTTTCAATCACCATGACCACATAAACCTACGAGCTCAACTGTAACTACCTTGATATTTTCTGTATTACCACTTGGAAACTCTTTCCCAGCCCAATCAGGTGAAGCCACAAATCAGAATGTGGAACCCTTTGTAGCCAAACATCTGGTCTATTCTCATTAAAGCTTCCTTTAAGTGGACCTCACAATAATATCAGCTGTGCAAAATGCTGTAGCTACCCGAAAATAAGACATCCCCTGATAATAAGCCCAATCGGGCTTTTGAGTGCATGCGCTAAAATAAACCTCCCACCAAAAATAAGCCCTCTCCGAAAATATTTAAACACGGAGCTGGAAATCAGGTAAGACGGCAAGAGGAGCCCCATTTTGCTCCACACGCCCCCAAATAATAAGACCTCCCCAATAATAAGCCCAAGCACTTATCTCAGGGTTCAAAAAAATATAAGACAGGGTCTTATTTTTGGAGAAACACGGTATAATTTCCTTTTTCTTAGCGCAAGAAAAACTCTTTTTTCCTCCCTCCTAGCCTAACACTTGTACTTAAAACTCTGCAAGGTGTAAGAATAAGGTTTGAACTCTTAGTTGCTTAGACAAATCTTCTGATAAATTAGCCAAGTGTTCCAGTTTACTGAACAAGAAGCTTGATTTAAAAAAAAAAACACCCGATTTTTATTACAACGACTTAGGGAATCCCTTCCTGTGACAGACTTGAACAACAGAAGATTAATGAAAATATGGGGCTAGGGCCTCTTAAGAAGATTTTCCCCACATGTGCATTAAATCAATCGATTGCTTGTGTGAGTTCTAAGCAATTAAACATCTCTAATAATCAAAGGTTACCCTCAAAAAAAAGATGATCACAAATGCTATTTTGAAATAAACAATCCGTTTCTTCTCTTGCTTCTTTCCCAGACTAATTTTTTCCCCCCTATTTGTTTTGTTTGTTTTGTTTTTATTGGATTTATATACCGCCCTACTCCCGAAGGACTCAGGGCGGTGAACAGCCACAGAATAAAACACATAAATACAAAAATTTAAAATAGAATAAAAGCGAATTAAATAATTTGGCTGAGACAAATTTAAAATACCCAATAATTTAAAAACAGATTAAAATTTACATTTAGCAGGGGAAAAGATTTAGGCCAGGCCAGCTTGATGAAATAAAAAATCTTAAGCGCGCGACGTCCCTATCATCTGGGATCATCGATCCGGCATTTCAGTAATAATCCTCTCTTTATCATTGTGGCATTCCTTCATTAACGAAGATATCTGGACCATCTTTTGATATTAAGGAGGACAATTGATTCGTGATTAAACCTGTTTAAAAAGATGCTACTGCATCGACTTCCTGGGGTATCTGTGAAAACAACTCCCCCCCCTCCCTCTTTAAACTTTATCCATATAGATTTTGCATTTGTGGAACAAAGAATGGAAAAGGGATGAAAAACAGCCTTAATGTCATTAGTGCCTCCCCAATTTGGCTGCCTTTTATTGGGACTTCATTTAATAAACTAACTCTCAATGTCTCTGGGGACAACCAAATAATCACCCACTCCGAAGTCCCAAAGACTTGTAATTGTTTTAATGGACGGCTAGACGAGGTCTCCCGGCTGCAGGAATTAAGAACGGAAAAGGAGAAAAGAGTTCGGCGCATCTCAAACAATTAGGGAGGGGGGTCACGTGCCCCTTGTCCCCCCTCCCCTTTCCAGATGAAGAAGAAAAAAAGGATGTTGTTTTGAAATATTAAACATAATTTCAAGGCTATTCTCTTTGCAAAGATTTCAAAAAAAACCACCCCCTCTCTGACTTTGAACTAGTTAGCGCCTTTCTGCAAAGTCTTTAAAAAAAAAAAGGAAAGAAAAGAAAAAAAGAGAGAAGGTTTCACAAGTGATGGAAGAGATGAAAGGATCATAAAGGAAATTTTAAGAGGTTCGGGAGCCCATTAGTACTCCATAAAGGCAAAAGCTTTTTCCCGAAGATTTAAAGGCAGTTTTACAGCGGCAAAGCTAACGGTTGGCATATTGAATCTGTTAAGAGATGCAATCTGGCAGAGAGAGAGAGAGAGAGAGAGTCAAAGATTGGCAAGACATTGACCGGGTTGGCGATTGCAGCTCCATTCTGAGCCTTCCCCCAGATAGTCCTCGACTTAGGACCACAATTGAGCCCAACGTTTCTGTTGCTAAGTGAGACATTTGTTAAGTGAACCTTGCCCTGTTTTATGTCCTTTCTTGCCACAGTCGTTCAGGGAACTGCTGCGGCTGTTAAGTCAGTGACATCATTGTTAAGTGAAAGGGGACACTGCAACTGTCAAAGATACAAGTCAGTTTCCAAGCGTCTGAATTTTGATCACGTGACATGGGGATGTTGCAACGGTCGTAAGTGTGAAACAATGGTCCTTAGTCACTTTTTTTCAGTGTGAACAAGTCACTAAACACACTGTTGTAAGTGGAGGTCTACCGGAAAATGATCCTGCTTGCAATATATAGAGGAACCTGCTTATACAATTTATTTATTATATTTATATGCTGTCCATCTCACTATTGAGCGACTCGGGGTGGCTTATAATAACATCATAAAAAGAAGAATCAAAAGAATTAAAATTAACAAGAACTGGGGAAACTAGGCACCAATATACAAATGGGATGGAAGTCGGATCTTTTTCTTAAGTCATTCTTAAGCATTGTTTAACAAAAAGATAAAAATAATATATAGTTCCTAAATGGTAATTCGCTTGGCAACCTTAATGAACATGGATCAGAAGCTGCCTAGATTGGTGTTTCTCAACCTTAGGAACTTAAAGATGTGTGGATTTCAACTCCCAGAATTCCCCAGCCAGCATAGCTTGGCTGGGGAATTCTGGGAGTTGAAGTTCACATATCTTTTAAGTTCTCAAAGTTGAGAAACATTGACCTACATCATTCAAGACATAACTGGCAGACTGGAAACATTTCCCATTTTTTTAATGTGCCAAAGGTTCCTCTGCCTTTCCCCCCGAAAAATGAAACCAGAGAAAACCAGACTATTATCAGAAACTGATGCCACATATTTTTTTAATGCAAGTATTTTAAAACTGATATGCACCTACCACCTGCCAGAACATCATTTCCTGGGTTTCATAGCTCTTCCGTGTTCTTAACTGCCAATTTGGGGAGATGTTCTAAGGGTTTGCAGGATGTTCGGTGCCTGTGGGGGGCTCTCAAATTTGGCGCCAAAGAGGCCTGATGCGGATGACACAGGATGCAGCCAAGTTCGTGCCAATCTCGGTGGAGCTTTAACTCACGAGCCTTCACCGTAAAAATATCGTGCAGGGGAAAAGGGGCTGAAAATCAGCGAAGTCTAATCTTTCTCGTGCAGGTTTGCAACTCTTCACGGTCAAATAGTTCACGGTGAATGTTTGCATTGTTCTTTACGAGTCGGGGAAATATAATTGGCTTCGGGAGGGGGAAGGAGTATCCCCTTTCTCCGGAATTAGGTAGGGCTCGCTCACTCACTAAAAGGCCATTGTTTGAACCTGGACTGAAAGATCTCCAGGTGAGAAGATTTTGGAGGGACTCAGAAGCAATATAGAGCATTGCTGTACTATCAACCCACAGCTATAACGTAATACCAAAGGCTCAAATCCGTTGGATGATTCAATGTCTACGGAGATTCTGTGTTGTGGCCTGCTGGCGGGCAGCATAGTCAGAGAGTGAGGAGGTTGGGGAGGAACTTGGGCCAGTCCTGGGGACTGGGGAAAGCTCGGACGAGGGCTCTGCATCAGAGGCAGAGAGGGGGTCAAGGCCATCTGATAGTTATGTGCTGCCTCCGGAGTCTGACAGCAGCGAGGCAGAAGAACAGCAGGAGCCTGTTCCCAGCGTGCGCATGCTCAGAGCTGCCAGACAACAAGAACGATTAAGAAAACAGGGTCGACTTGGGAGTAAGGCTTGGAGATGATTGGCCCCTCCCATAACACATAAAAGAAGAGCAAATGGGACATGAGCTTTTTCAGGAAGCAATTAGTTCATCTAGCCGATTCAAGTTTTGAACATTCTGTTTGTGCCTCTGTGCCAAGTTTGGCCTTGCCCTGCGTCTGGAAATTAGCTCTCTGGCAGCGTTCCATGTGAGATAGGTGGGTGAAAGACTGTTTATCAAGCCCTGCAGACTATAAATGAAAGTAATTTACGGTCGTATAAATAAAAGAGGTTTTGCGGGACTGAGATTGTGCTTTGTACTTTCTAAGGAAGCCTAGGTCAAAACACTTCCTTGTTATTTTTCCTTTGAAAACTTTTGGCTGCAGAACCGAAGAAGCTTCTTGGATGAGGAGTGAAATGTTTTCAAAGGAGAAAAACCAAGAAAGTCCAGTTGATTTTTGGGGGGGGGAGGGGGGGAAAGCATCTTTGAGACTTTGGGTGGGGGCCAGTGGGTAGGTGGGGCTACATTCAGTGTATAAGACGCCCCTAAATGTTCACCCCCTTTTAGGGGGGGGGGGGAAAAGTGCGTCTTATACTCTGAAAAATACAGTAGCTTCCCTTCTCTCCAACCCAAACCGCCTTCAAAACAAATTCTAATTGATTTTAGTCCCTCTTGTTTTTCATGCAGGCTGTGAATTGTAAGTACGCTTAAGTACCATGTACAGACGTTCAGGAATGATTTATTTGCCTGGCGGATCTGTCATGTTTTATGCATGACCCAGCCGAAGCACTCTGTGCTCATAGCTACCTAGAAACATACCGTAGGAAGCATAAAAGTTTAAGGTTGGCCCTGCAAAGCAGGGGGATTTCAACACTACTTAGAAGTTTGCGCCATTCTCTTCAACTCCTAATGTAACCCTCAAGGAAGATATGTATAAATTATAAAGTTATGTTCAGGTATTCAGATGTAAAAGAATAAGCAGGTTAATGAAACTGGGAGGCAAACCCACTTTGGAGAGCCACACGTCAACGTAACACGAGTTGGCAATTATCAGCAAAAGCACTGGACCTGCAGAGCTGGCCGCGGAGTCGGACAGCGATGAGCTTGAGGAAGAACATGGGCCAGTCCTGGAGGCTGGGGAAGGCCTGGATGAGGGCTCTGTGTCGGAGGCAGAGATAGGGCCAGGGCCATCGGGGAGTGATCGGTCCTAAGT
Source organism: Ptyas mucosa (assembly GCA_012654045.1). NCBI lineage: Eukaryota > Metazoa > Chordata > Lepidosauria > Squamata > Colubridae > Ptyas > Ptyas mucosa. Next base: position 2,183,586 of record WNWU01000059.1, on the reverse strand, counting down.
TGAGAACTACCTGTATAGGTAAGAGGGATCCCTGTGTAATCTGTTGGTGTGTTGTGGCCCGCCAGTGGCCTGAGCTGATTGTTGCTGATTCCGTCTCTGTGGTCATGCGGCCAGCATGACTGAACGCCAAAGGTGCACGGAACACTGTTCCCTTCCCACCAAAGGTGGTCCCTATTTTTCTACTTGCATTTTTTACGTGCTTTCAAACTCCTAGGTTGGCAGAAGCTGGGGCAAGTCACGGGAGCTCACCCCGTTACGTGGCACTAGGGATTCGAACCGCTGAACTGCCGACCTTTCGACCGACAAGTCTTAGCCACTGAGCCACTGTGTCCCTACTTAACAAGAATACCACAGCTTAAATGTTCTCCACTAAGAGGAGGGAGGGGGGAGAAAAGGGAAGTCGTAACAGGGGACTCTCGGCCACTTACCCCGAGCCGGACGCAACTCCGTGATGTTCTCGGTGGTTTCGTCATCGGAATCGCCTCCGGTGGCTACCACTTTGTATCGGTTGCCTGTCTGTTTCTTCAGCATGTGAGGCACCTGCAAAGCTGCCTCCCTCTCAGCTGCCAGGTCCAGGTCTTGCTGGGCCAGATGTGCCCGCAGCTGTCTAATTTCGAACTGAAGTTAAAGAAAGAGAGAGAGAGAGAGAGAGAGGGAGGGAGGGAGGGAGGGAGGGAGGGAGGGAGAGAGAGAGGGAGGGAGAGAGAAAAAACTTAGGTTTTCCTTTTAACATGTGTAGAGATATATTGCGTGTAAAAACAGATGCCCAGACAAGGCGCAGTGTTCTGGCAGGGCTCCTAAAAGGGCATCTCAGCATCAGAGTTTGAAGGTCTCAGACCTGGGCAACATCTGTAAGAATGACCAGCTTGACCTGTTCAAAACGGTTCTCGTTTGAAAGGGCTTTAGGTTGACGTGACAATGCTTCAAGGGCTGCTAAAGGCTGTCACGGAGTAGACACACTGCATTAAGTAAGGCATGGGTGAGTTTATCCACAATTATGGGGTTAAGTGATCCACTCACACAAAACTCAATATGGCTGATCCTGGCCCTGAAACCAAACTGAGATGATGAAAACTGGCATGGATGCCTAGGACGTAATTTGCACAGAGGTCATGCTTGCTCCAAAAACTGGACATGCTTTCTCTAGATATATATATATATATAGACATATCAGGGGTGAAATCTAAAATTTGTTAGTACCAGTTCTGTGGGCGTGGCTTGGTGGTGGTGGTGGGTAATGTGACTGGGTGGGCGTGGCCAACTTTTTTTTTTTTACTTTTAAACTTTTAAGAGGTTGCAGAAAAAAATGCTTTTAGAAGCCTCTGACGATCCCAGCTGAGCCGCGCGATCATCAGAGGCTTTTTTTTTAAACTTTTTAAAGCATTTTTTTGGCCAAAGAGGTTGTAGAAAAAATGCTTTTAAAAGTAAAAAAAAAAAAACACCAGCCTCTGATGATCACGCAGCTCAGCTGGGCATGGGGGGGGGGAGGTGCAGGGATTATTGCTACCGGTTCTCTGAACCACCCACCTCCATCGCTACCGGATCAGGCAATCCGGTCCGAATCGGGAGCATTTCACCCCTGAGACATATACAGCTAGATATCTACATTTCCTGGTACTTCTAGAGTAGCCACGGTGATATGTACTTGTAATAGAAAACTGTGGTTTCCAGCTTATAGAGTTTTGCTGCTGCTGTGGTTGTCTTTTTTTAGCGCCTCAAGGTCAAACAAGCCCCAATTTCAGAAGCCACCGTGTGAACTTGGTTCTTTTGCGGTAGTTAAAGAGTTTGATTGTGCAGCCAAATTTGATTGCACGGGGAACTGTGTCTTGGGCGAATTTCGGGGGCCCAAAGACCATCTGTGCTCCAAAAATCAGGCATTCAATTAATGGACAAGAAGCAGAGCTGGATGGCCGTTAGGATATAAGTACCTGCTATCTGACCTCAAGGCAGGCATCGTTTCCCCAAGTCTCAACAGTTCCCCAATTTCTCTCAGCAAAAGTCAGTCGAGGTAGAAAGCGGGGTACATGAACCCTTAAGAGATCCATTAAGTGGTGTTTTGTCTTTCCTGGGAAAATGATTCCGCGGCATTTAATACGTGGAGGTGTCTATATGGCCAGGAACATGAAATAAGTGGGTATGTAACAGTACTGCTTTTCTAAATTCAACATTTTGGTATGATCAACCATAAATGCAATTTTGGGAGGCATGTAAAAAATAATATAAAAAAACCCACGAGAATTCGAAAGACGGCAAGCAGGATAAAAGTGCTGTATTGACATCAAAGGATGACCCTCAATTCATAATAGTTTCCCCCAAAACTCCTAGAAAGAGCCTGGCACTGTTCCAAAATAACTGGACAGCGAAGAAAAGGAGAAAAAAAATGTGTTCAGATGGTGGGGAAAAAATCATTTAAATCCACCAGACGAACCCTTTCTTCCGGGAAGGCTTCATGTTCGGACAAGTTGAGCTCTTTCAGAGGATGCAAGGCAACCTCACCCCCTCACCCCAATTCACAAATAATTATTTGGAGAGAAAAAGTTAAATAAGCATCCAGAATTACATAAGAAGTCAGATTGACCCTAGGAAAATGAAAGAAGTGTCTTTGCTGCCACCCTGTGGCCGGAAGGCATGAGCGCAGTCTGGCAGTCGAGCATGGAAGCATGGTGCTAATGTAGAAATGGGCAGAGCTAAAGGTCAGGATCCAGAGTTTCTGGCACCCCGGAGATTTCATATTTTTTTAAAAAAAAAGCTTGTTCCCTTTAGGTTAAAGGCATAAACATTGCGATTCTGTTACTGTAATCTGGATTTTTGAGGATTTAGCCCAAGAGGTTTTCTAGTTTCTAAGTTTTCTTTTATTTTTTCTGCCTTTTTCATTGACTTTGCTTGTCAGAAGGTCACAAAAGGAAATCACATGAACCCGGGGACACTGCCACCGTCACCGTGGTGACTTTGAACGGTCACTAAGTGGACTGTTGTAAGTGGAGGACTACCTGTATACCCAACACATTAGAAGCCTATTTCACCCCTTAAGTTTGTTTCCCCCTAGGCTCACCTAAGCATAAAAGGCACACTTAAACAAACCTATTTTATTAGAACAGCTGGGAATTACTTCATTCCCAACTTAGTCCAAATTAATTCCAAAACAAAGTCTTTCAGAAAAAGTCCTTCGGGCTTATCACAAACTTTTGTCTTCTTTGGCACCCTGCCAAAGGCTTTTCTTGGCAAAGCCCCACAAAGTTCAGAAACAAGAGATACCAACTAAAAACAAATGTAGCAACGTTGCTTTCCTACAAAGAGCCCAAGAGCTCTTTGCTGCTCTTTTAAGCCTTCTGGGAGGGGCCAAACATCTGGCCTTACTCCTGAGTCGTCCTTTTTGCTTTAGCTGCTCTTGCCTTCTGGCAGCTCTTCGCATGTGTGCTCTAGGAACAGGCTCCTCCTGTTCCTCTGCCTCTCTGCTGTCCGACTCTGGAGGCTCCGGAGTCCGCGCATTGTTCCCAGATGGCCCTGACCCCATCTCTGCCTCTGACACAGAGCCCTCGTCTGAGCCTTCTCCTGACTCCAGGATTGGCCTGTGTTCTTCCTCAGCCTCCTCACTGTCCGACTCCGCTGCCAGCTCTGCGGGCTGCTGGCGGACCATAACAAAGTTGCCATTTTTGAAAGAGGGCAAGAATTCAATAGCTAGGGCAGCTTTGGGGCAATCCCTTCCCAGAGACTGGGAAACCGGATCAAGTTTGGCCCCAGTCAAAAAATATTAGTTGCGTGTAATATTGCTTAAAGGAGAGCAGGAATTCTACCCGTCCGCCATTAATGATCTATTCTAGGACTTCCGCAGTCAGGAAGAAAGACTGAAAGAGTGTTGGACATGTGTAGCTCCAAACACCTCTTGGCGGTGCCTGATGGGGCCAACCCAATTTCGGTCCCATTGGGCAGTAATGTTAATCAGTCAATGTTACACTGGTGGTTTTTTTTACGCTCTGAACTCACAGTGATCTGACTGGATATAATTATTTCACGGACTTTGGTTTATTAACAGAAACAAGTATATGCCTGCCTGCCTGATTAATTTTAAGCAAAGCCAAAATTCAAGAACAAAAAAACCTTTGAAGAGGTTCAAAATTCAAGAACAAAAAACTGGCATGAAAATATAATGTTGTGTCTTACTTACCCCCTGTTCTTGGCAGATGTGGGTCAGTCTTTCCAGCTGTTCGTCCTGAATAACCTTCGCTTTTTCGTACTGCTGAATCACCATCTCCATTTCCACTTTAACCGGCAGGACGTAGGCTACAAATCACAACCGTACAAATAGGATATTTTTTACACCAGGTGGAGGAAGGCTCTTCTCTACAACTCATCAGCTACCACCAGGCTACTGAAAGCAGAAGGGGTCATGGTGCAGCCATGGAAATGGAAGCAAGATTTGCTCATTCAAGATCACCTGTTCTACTCTAATTGTCTAATGTAGTGTTTCTCATTCTTGGCCAGTTTAAGATGTGTGGACTTCAACTCCCAGAATTCCCCAGGCATCAGTGCATGGCTGGCTGGGGAATTCTGGGAGTTGAAGTCCACACATCTTAAAATGGTCAAGGTTGAGAAATATTGGTCTAATCATTAGACTCTATTGGATCACAAGTGGATTTTCACATGCAGTTTCTTTAAAAGATGTTGCCAAGCACTAAATAATAATAAGGAATAGTAAGGAATAATAGTAAGGAATAATAGTAAGGAATAGTAAGGAATAATAGTAAGAAATAATAATAAGGAATAGTAAGGAATGGCTTATTTTTATTTGTTAATTTTTCAAATTTATACAGCCACTCCTCTTCACCAAACAAGTGACTCTGGGCAGCGCACGACCAAGTTAAAAAAAAAAACAAAAACCCAAAACAATCATTCACTGTTGACTTACCATCAATAATTCGCTTGACTCTCCAAATTCTCAGGGTAATAATGAGACTAATAGCATCCCATGGACTGCTTGGTCCATTAGCCACTGTAGACGCCACCATGGGAGCCAAAGATAAGATGATCACAGCACCATCAAATACCTAAGGTGAAAAGGATTTCACGGGAATCACATATACGTTATTTCTGAACGCATGTCTGTTGTCTGTAGGAGAAGACCAGGTTGAGGCCGAGGGTGGGGTCAAATGTCTCATCAGTTTGGAATTGTTACGCAGCCACAAGAGACCTAAGTCCAGCCTTCTGTGAATTTCCCTCGACTCTTTATCTAGTGCCAATTTGCCTTGACTGTGAGTAGATCAGATTCTTGTGTATAAGTAACAGGAAGTAAACTTGTAGTACTTTTGAGTTCTATCCTGGATCCTGGTTTCTTGTGCCTGACATTATCGAGTCGCAATACAACACTTCCTCTTCCTTGGATCCATACTGGTTATTTTACCCACAATGTTCCCCATACTGCATTTGTTATATTTACTGTAATCACATTTCAAATGAATTGTCCTATACGGGTACTCCTTGACTGACAACAGTTCAGTGTAGGGACCGTTCCAAGTTACAACGGCACTGGAAAAAATGACTTATGACCAGTGGTGAAATCCTCCGCGGATCGCCACCGGTTTGCTGCCCACGCATGCGCAGTGCACGCCAAAAGCACGCTGTGTGCACATGTGCACTTTGCACGCTTTGCGTGAAAAAAAAAGACTTCACTAGGTAAGTAGAACCGTGAAGGGGGGGAACAGCTGTGCCGCGTGATATAGCTGATCATTGGAAATACCGGTTCGCCTGAACTGGTAGCTTTTTTTACTACCAGTTTCCCCGAACTGGTAGTTTTTATCACGACTGGTTTGCCCGAACCGGAGCGAACCAGTAGCATTTCACCCCTGCTTATGACTGTTTTTCCACACTTACGACTGCTGCAGCATCCCCTGTGGACATGTGATCAAAATTCAGACCCTTGGCAACTCACTCCTATTTATGACGGTTGCAGTGGTCTCGGGGTCATGTGATCCGATTTTGCGACCTTCTCACAAGCAGAGTCAATGGGGAGGCCATTTAACGACCGGGTTACTAATTTAACAACTGCAGTGACCCACTTAACAACTGTGGCAAGAAAGGTCTAAAAAAGAGGCAAGATTAAACATCTGTCTTGCTTAGCAACACAAACTTTGGGCTCAATTGTAGTCGTAAGTCAAGGATTACCTATAATTTAACATTTTGACTTTAACCTGGTTGCTACAACGAGTAGCAGGGACGTGAGCAACGCACACCAAGGTTTGGGCAAGAGGGACAGGTCAGGAAGAATTTGGTTACTTTGGACTTACCTCTATTTTGTTTTCAATATAGTCCCATATACCAAGTACGACTATTCTCAAGATAGTCTAGAGTCAGTCCACGTTGGTTCAGTTCCCATGTTGGGAAACAAAAAAAGGGGAAGGAGGGAGAAGAATATATATAAGCTTACTCCATTCTTCGAAAGATGCCCTTCTTCTGCCCCAGCTACGGACCCCAAAGAACGCAGCACACACAAAGTCCGTTCAAACCTTAGTTTACTAAATAAATCAGTCTTTTACAACAACAGCTGTTAATTAACTGCATTAACAGCCGCCAAGAATTCAAAGAATAATAACTGAAAGCTTACTGTGGTTGGCAGAATGCCCAGAAGCAATTTGCAGGAAGCTGATAAGATAAGCAAGACAAGACACGAAGGTATGTGAATGAAGTTGTTCCCTGCAAATTGCTTCAGTCGGTGTTCCTCCTTAAATAGGCTAAAGGAGTGGCCAATTAGCCCCAAGCCTTACTCTCGAGGAGACTTCCTCCTGAGGAGCCACTCCTGCCTTTTGGCAGCTCTGCGCACCTGTGCATCGAGAAGAGGCTCCTCCTCTTTGTCCTCTTCACTTATGGAAGCTTCTGGAGTTTCTGAAGGCCCTGGCTGAGTCCCCGCCTCTGGCACCACATCTTCTCCAGCCTCCTCACTGTCCGACTCAAGTGCCAGCTGCCCAGGCTGCTGGCGCAGCACCACACCAGCCTCCTCACTGTCGGAATCAGCTACTAGCTGCACAGGCCGCTGACGGGCCACAACAGCCCTGCTTCTACCTGCTTCTTGAAACTGATACTCAATACTACCCTAAGGAGTGGGATTCATGCTTTTGAGCGTCACATATAAGGAGCCAGTGAGGTGTGAGTGGGAGGAGAGATTGGGAGGAAAGAAGGAACCCAGAAAATAACGGAAATGGGATTTAGAATCCGGTTCCTTCACCGTAAATCCGAAAAAGTTTCTGATTTTGAATGATTTTAATGGGCGGGAAATAAAATAGAAAGCAACAAGTCCTATATACATTCTGGTCGAAGAAAAAGGGAGGAGCTTTTGATAGAAGTTAATATGAAGATAGGATTGACCTGATGATAGTAAGGTTAAGTCAAAGAGACGAGAGTAAAAGGAACAAGACCCAAAGATGTTTCTCTATTCGGCATTATGGATTCCTTTTTTTTTTTTTTTTTACAGAGGTGCAATATTTAAATGCTCCAAGTTCTTGGGAGTTCAATTTTCCTTTGGTTGAAAGGCAGCTCAACACGGAAACTGCTTTTCCCTATTTTTAATTTGTTCCCGGGAATAATGGAAAAGATAGGTAAAATTCCAGAATAATAGGACCGATCTTTTCATGCTTCATAGCAGCTATTCTCCAACTCATGAGTAGCATTGCTTAAAGTCTCCATGGATCCCACTTTCAAGTTAGTGCAATTTCCCCCTCCCTTTTGTAGATTTTAATGGACAGGAGCTGCCAGACATTTTAGTCCATTTGCAAATACAGATGTTTTTTCCTCAGGGCAGAAAAGTGGCAACCCGCTTAATGACTGCAATGACTTACGACCAAACTGCGGTCGTAAATGGAGGACTAGCTGCAAAACAAGCAGCGAGAGGGGAATTTGTGGGCTAATCCTAATTTTGTTAGGTCCGTTCCAAATATTTTATCTTTGGGCTGTTCAGCTGGGAAGGGAGATTAATGCTCTCCATTCCTCATTGGTGTGATATGGTTAATGAAGGATGAACCTAAAACAATCCCAGGGTTAAAATGATCCATTTCTAACCCAATTGCTGATGGAGTGGGGGTGTCAGGAGGAAGCACCGGTTTAAGTGAACGCAGCTGCTAAGCCAATTTCATGCCTTATTTGAAGTCTGGCAAGAAAATATGTTCCTAATGAAGTATGAATTTGGCCATTTACAAGCAGGCAATGAGAAATTAAATCTCTTAAGGCACGGGCACTTGCAAGCTTGCAAATAAGTGTTCAACAGAACTTGGGACAGTTTCAACCAGGGGTGTCCAATCTTGGCAACTTGAAGACCTGTGGACTTCAACTCCCAGCATTCCCCAGCCAGCTGTGCTGGGAAAAGGAAACCTTTTTGGGAAAAGTATATTTTCTAAAACTAGCTAATAACACCACTTTTTTTTCTTTTTAGTAGTACCATAAAATTATATATCAATGGAAAGATAATTTAATCAAGAATGTAATGCAATCACTTTTAGGAAGGATTTGCTATTAGAATAGCAGTTACAGTATAAAGAAGAAAAGCGAAACACGTAGAAAAAAAAATGAGATATACAAAAATGATCACCATAGAAAAAACGTGATCTACAAAAAAGATCATCGTGTCAGTTAATCCTTAGTTGGGTAACCTTTAACATGAATTATTATGGCCTTACAATGTCTTCTCATGGAGTGAACCGAGTCTTTGAGTTCTGCAGCTGTTATCATGTGAAACCAAAATGGAATGATGGCTTCTATTAACCTGGTTTTATTGCTGGGTCGCTTCTGACTAACCAGTTTCTTTAATCGGCTCCATAGATTTTCAGTTGGTTTAAGATCTGGGCTATTCCAGCAGTGGAATAGGATTATTTTGAAACTCTCCCCCAAAAATGGTGTTATTAGCCATCAAACCTCAAAAATACACTTTTCCCAAAAGGTTTCCACAATTTTGGCCACGACTGTAATTCTAATCACTAATTGAGATGTCTTTAATTGTAGACAATGCCACAACTAAGTCCTCTGGAACACTGTAGAGGCCAATTGTGTTCTCATTTCTATTGATCGTGCCACTCATTTCAACACTTCAAGTGACAATGGAAGAAGCATCTGTCAATAAAAGCTGCTATTTATGGCTCACTCTGGGTCTCAAGAGACTTTCTGGGACGTTCTCGGTTCTTAATCGGGAGCTGATCTGTACACTGGTCTTTCTCCCCCCAACCATTAGCACATTAAAATGAGTTAGGGAAAGCCTCTTCTGAAACCCGAAAGTCTGTTAAGTCCCAATTAAAAATATGTTTACTGAAGGATAGAGAGGGGAAAAAAACAATTTCTTCTCTGAGAAAATTCAGCTATATTTCTTTCCCATACAGTAACAATTCATATTTCTCTTACCTCTGAAAAGAAGATAGATAGGATAACCAGGCTGATCCAGTGAATGACGCCAGCAAATTGTGATGCGCTTGAAACTACAACGGAGGACAAAAAGCAAGTTAGATATGAGGTGTGTAACGCACAGGCCAAAGCAGAACGGTCAGTCTTAAAATGTATTTGAAAATTAAATGCAAGCTATTTTCTTTCTTATTTTCAAATTCATATCGCCATTTTGGAAAGCGGGCTCAAAATCCGGAAGTCGCAGAAAACCTTAAGATGGGTAAAGAGAAGGCATCAATAAAAACAAGAGGGCATATATCGATATTCTGATGAAAGTTGTTCAGAAACCCTGAGAGAAAGAGAGAGAAATGGGACAACTCGGGTACATATTACCACATGCGGTGGACTTGTGAAAAAGCAAAGAAATACTGGAAAAAAAATACATACATGGTAAGAAAAAATGTTAAAGCAACATATAGATTATAAACCAGAAATATTTTTGTTAGGCATAATACCGGAAAAGTACGATAAAGGGAATCTATATTTAATATTACTACATGTTTTGACAGCAGCAGAAATTGTATGTACACACTGCTGGAAAAATGAAAAAAACACCTACAGAAGAAAATGTAATTAAAAAAATGTTGGAGTGTGTAGAAATGGGAAAAACTGACGCTAAAATTAAAAGAAAAAGAAGATATTTTTGAACATGGGACTTGTTTTACAAATTGTTGGAGAGTAGAGGTAGAAATTAGGAGAGGGGAAAAGTATTATTATATACAAATAAAATGACAATCCAGACAATAAGCTGTGTCACTAAGCACCTATGTATGTAATGTGAAAATATACAAATAAACTGTTTTTAAAAAATTGTATTCCCCCTTTGTGGCTGCATGAGTTTTCATGCCATGGCGTACAGGTAATCTTTATAAGTATGAAAAGGGGTCGTAACTCAGAGCCGTCGCTACTTCAAACGGTCACTCAACGAACTGTTGTAAACCGAGGACTATTTCAAACATTTCAGGAAGGGAAAAGGGAAGAAAAAAAAAGAAGCAAAAATAACGGTAAAGCCTGCTACTCACACTGGAGAAGCTTTATATCTATTAGGAGCTCCAGAGTCAGAAGGATGACCACCAAAACTACACAGGCTACCAGGAAACTGTTGAGACTCGCACTGAGCAAAAATACCTGCCAGACGGCCGCTCGCCTCCCGCAGCACGGCTTAAGCCAGTTAGATCTGAAGGGAGAAAAACAGAGGGAAGGAGGAAGAAGAGGAAGACAGACGAGAAAAAGGCAGACAGGTAAAGAAGAGCAAGACAGAAGCAGCAACAGGGTTCTGTTTCAGCAGAAAGCGGTTGGGGGCATTTAAGAGTCCGTTCTTATTTAGCAGGGGGTTGGACTAGAAGACCTCCAAGGTCCCTTCCAACTCTATTATTCTATTCTATTCTATTCTATTCTATTCTATTCTATTCTATTCTA
>WNWU01000059.1:2148362-2163551 GCA_012654045.1 Ptyas mucosa | reverse complement strand
TCCTTCCTTCCTTCCTTCCTTCCTTCCTTCCTTCCTTCCTTCCTTCCCTTCCTTCCTGAGCCGCGGTGGCACAGTGGTTAGAGTATGGTACTGCAGGCTACTTCTGCTGGCTGCCGTTGGCCTGCAGTTTGGCAGATCGAATCTCACCAGGCTCAAGGTTGACTCAGCCTTCCGTCCTTCCGAGGTCGGTCAAACGAAGACCCAGACTGTTGGGGGCAAGACGCTGACTCTGTAAACTGCTTAGAGAGGGCTGTAAAGCACTGTGAAGCGGTCTATAAATCTATTGCTGTATGGAGCGTAGTTCAAACATCTGAAGGGCATCGGTTAATTTAAATTACACCAGACGGATAAAGAGGTCTGGATGTGTTGAAATGATATACATATAGAATGGAACCCATATATATATCTGAGCCACAAGTTCTCTTCCCTTCATCAGTTTGAACCAGGTTGAGTCAGAGGTTAATACAACTGCCTAACATGCAGGCAGCCCAAGTTCGAATCCAAGTAAGGGTATGGCTAGCTGATGAGAGCTAAATAGCTTGAAATAGATCTATACTAGTCTCCCTTTATTTCTTTATCAGCGAGATATAGATAGATAGATAGATAGATAGAGAGAGAGAGAGAGAGAGAGAGAGAGAGATAGATAGAGATAGATAGATAGATAGATAAGATAAGATAAGATAGGTTGGAAGGAAATGGGGAGGTTTTACAGCTTATTCATACGACTGAAAGTTTTCTACTACCGCAATCTCCAACTTTCCTGACCAAGGGAGACTTTATTCATTGCTGGGTGCCTTTTTTGATATCAAACCGTACAGAAAACACCGTATAGAAAAAGCAAATCAAGAGATTTTTATTCAAGCATCTGTACTCACTGGGGGTTGGTCATGTTGAAGGATGAAACCAAGGCAGGACTTGTCTAGCCGTTTCCAGCTCGTCAGTCATGAATAGGTGGCATCAGGAGGAGAAAATCCTTTGGAAAGGAAGGAGAAAACACGGAATAAAACGTCGTGACTTAGTGGCAAAACCTCTTTACGCACCGAAGGCATAAAAGGAAACCTGGGCATGGACGATGCTAACAACAATCCTTCAATCGTGGCTCACCAAATTCCAGGCAGGACTCCATTGGTGGGTGCAGAATATTTTTTAAAAAGTCATCCTTTCTTTTCGGTGTCTGGGAGGTTGACATTTAGGATGAAGAGGCTCGTGTGTCGATAAGGAAGCTGCAGAGAAGCCAAGCGGTGACCTGGCATTTACTCCTAATCTGCCTACATCAGCAAAGGCTGAATTAATCTTTCTTCCTGTTCAGGATAGAGTGTGGGACGCCGAAGGTCTTCGGAGCTCATCTTTTTTCCTCCCGAGGGATTGTTTCAGAGAAAAGAAAAGTCTTTTTTTCCTTTTCCGGAAACTTTGCCAAAAACCACAGCTTTACTAAAGTTTCTAAGGCTGCTTTCCAAATTCTTGAACCGTACCTTGTATATTACTCATCGAGCAGAATACTTGAATAATTCAAGCAGAACGCATCGAAAACATCGGACGACAACCCGTCCAGGAATCAGGCACAACAGGTCCCTGAAACCGATGCCTCAAGACTCTTCTTATACAGGCAGTCCTCGACTTACAACAGCTTGTTTAGTGACAATGTTACAACAGCCCTGAAAAAGCGGACGCTGCAGGACGCTGCCTTGACCGACAGGAAGAATGCTATTATGTCTAAAGACAACCCCTCTACTAAATACCCCCTCCTACTTTCCCACACAGAAGAAGGTAGCAGCATAGAAGCTTCCGGCCTAATATTTATTTATTTATTGGTTCGATTTATATGCCACCCTTCTCCGGAGACTCAGGGTGGCTTACAATGCGTTAAGCAATAGCCTTCATACTTTTGTATATTTATACAAAGTCAGCTTATTGCTCCCACAAACTGGTTCCTCATTTTACCCACCTTAGAAAGGATGGAAGGCTGAGTCAACCTTGAGCCTGGTGAGATTCGAACTCGCAGTAATTGCAGGCAGCTGGCAGCTAAGTGCTACTTAAGTGCTACTTAACAGCGCTTTAGTCCGCTGCTCCACCAAGGCTCGAATATGGCTTCCAAAGCTGACATTAATGCCAAAAACTGGTCACATCAATCACTACACAGACAAACCCAAGAAATCGTTTACTCGGTAAATGTGTTTCGATGAAGACAACAGGTTGGGCACAGAACTCAAACCGAACAAAGAACCGAGGCCAACTCTATTCTATACAGCCCACAGCTGCTCTTACATGTCAAAGTCTTGCACTGTCATTTTAGAGAGACCCATCATCCGCCAGACGGCATGAGAGTGGATCAATACTAAAGATTCCTTAACAAATCAAATCCACTCCGTGATGGAAGGAAGAAGCACCCGGCTCAAGTGCCCTTCGATGAAAAGGGCACAGATTAGTTGCAAATGAAAAGAAAATCAGAAAATTACAGGGGGAGGTGGGGAAAGAACAGGAAGGAATGACAAGGGAGTAAAGATTTTCAGGATTTTTTTTATTTTTAAAAAAGAACTTAAGGTAAAGGTCAAGGTTCCCCTTGCGCATATGTGCTAGTCCTTCCTGACTCTAGGGGGCGGTGCTCATCTCCGTTTCAAAGCTGAAGAGCCAGCGCTGTCTGAAGACATCTCCGTGGTCATGTGGCCGGCATGACTCAATGCCAAAGGTGCACGGAACGCTGTTCCCTTCCCACCAAAGGGGGTCCCTATTTTTCTACTTGCATTTTTTACCTGCTTTCGAACTGCTAGGTGGGCAGAAGTTGGGACAAGTAATGGGAGCTCACCCCGTTACGCGGCACTAGGGATTCGAAATGCTGAACTGCCAACCTTTCGATTGACAAGCTCAGTGTCGTAGGCACTGAGCCACCACATCCCTGCGAAAAAAGAACTTAGAATAACTTTATTGTCACTTTGAATGTACATTAAAATGAAATTTCATTACATGTGGCTCTCAAAGGGTCACCGCTTCCAATATACACTATAGAAACATGACAAAACAAACAAACAAATAAATGAAAAATTATGCATATACCCACCTATATTATATGACACAGAGAAACAACACGGTCTAGTTCGGATGCATTACAGGTACATGGTGAGAAAAACGAACCTTCTCAAGGATGGAACAAATACTACAGCTGCAAACTACCCAGAGGTTTTAAGAGAAATGTGCTTCTGTTGTGCAGGAAGTCCTCGACTTACAACAGTTCATTTAGTGACCATTCAAAGTTACATTCATTGGCATCCTTCAGTCTCAAAAGACTATGGCATCGTGCTCTGGAAAGAGGTCCTAAAACAGCACCTAGTGTGACTAAAAAGGCCAATTCAGAAGTGGCCAATTTCAAAGTTACAACAGCACTGAAAAAAGGGACTTTTCCACGCTTACAACCTTGTAGCATCCCCACGCTCATGGGAGCAAAATTCAGATGCTTGGCAACTGGTTCACACTTACAACTGTTTTCCTGTGTCCCAAGGTCACGTGATCCCCTCTGGCCACCTTACTAACTTATCAACCGCAGTGATTTAATGGCGGCGACAAGGAAGAGCGCAAAACGGGAGCGAATCTCACTTAACGAATGTCAACAACAGAAATGTTGGGCTGAGACCGGTGGCCGTACGTGGGTCGGGAGAAGGGAAGGACCGTTCAGAATGGAAGCTGAGGAGAGATCCGGCCATCCAAAGCCACTGGATTGTATTGTTAAGCGTTGTGCACAAAATTGTCTGCTACAATGTCCTACCTGTCAACGACTACTTCAGCTTCAACCGCAATAATACACGGGCAAACAATAGATACAAACTCAAAAGTAAACCGCTCCAAACTCGATTGTAGAAAATACGACTTCAGCAACAGAGTGGTCAACGCCTGGAATGCACAACCTGACTCTGTTGTTACATCCTCAAACCCCCCAAACTTTAACCTTAAACTGTCTACCGTGGACCTCACCCCATTCCTAAGAGGTCTGTAAGGGGGCGTGCGTAAGTGCACCAGCACACCTACCATCTCTGTCCCACTGTCCCCATTTATTCGTACTCATTTCCTGTGTTCATGTCCATGTTTCTACTTATACCTGTCTTCTCTTACATGCTTGACAAACTAAATAAATGAAAAATAACTAAATAAAATTGTGCTCTCCTTATCTTTTGTTTGCACTCCAAAAGAGGATTGCACACAGGAAAGGCTGGGAAATACACCTCCCTCCCAGCCAGTGGAAATGGGAGGGCCCTAAAAGAAGAGCCACCATGAGACACAGCCTAAAAAAAGAATCTGAGCAGCTAATATTCTGTTCCGTCAAGTTTTTTGACCACCGAAGGCCCCGGTCGGTACTTCAGACGGACAAGAATTTCTGACTTCCATCAAGCATTCATCAACCTCTGCTATGGAAAGGACCCAAAAAGAGGCTTGACAAACTTCCGAAGTGTGAGTACGAACGACTTCTGAGTTACTACAAGCTTAACTGCAGTGGAAATTCCGTGCTGGATGTCACCCGTCGTTCTTCCTTGAAAGAAAGTGGGGGAGTTACAACAGGAGGGGAAACCTTTAGAAGCGTTTTTTCTTTGTGCGTCTTAAACATTTTGTGGCCAAACTTCGCCCAGGGGGATATCCCTGGAAATCCTGCGGTTTTGATTTGCATCGGACGCAAGCTTTCTCTGAAGTCATACCTGGGCAGGGGAGAGGAGTTTTATTTGTTCTGTGACACAATCCTGATGGTCACTGTGCACAGTCCAGCCGATATGTAAACATTATCCACTTTGGGGGGGGGGTTAAGAACTTTGGAACATTATTATTAGTCCATATTTGATTGCTCAGTTCATAAGTGCAATTTCAAAATTCAACCTTGGTAGTAACCGAAGGCAAGAAGAAATGTGGATGGTACAGTTTTCTGGATGTTTTGTTAACATCCGTGAAATAATGGATAGTTTGTGGTGCGTCTAAAAGCTCGCATTTTAATTTAATCAGCGGAGTAAAAAAAATGATTCGGTTCATAGAGCCTAGCCATGCTTTAGAGAGGGCAGAAAAAAACCTAGGAGAAACTTTCTTCGACAAAATTTCATCTTATTCAAAAAGTTCCCGATCACCTCCTTTTTTTTTTTTTCACCACAAGAAACAAATAGAATAATTTACAAGAAAAACAAGTCTACTTTGTGTTCCACTGATCTTGGCTGGAAAACTATGATTTGTAGAGGCTTCAGGAATGTTGTTTATTTGTTAAATAGTGTTGTAATAGGCTTTTAAGTGGGAGAGCCACTGAATAGGATTTGCAAACTTTAATGAGGGAAATTTTAAACTTTTCAAAATGTCACTGAGCTGTGATTACCGACATTATTTGGCACGGAGCATTTCCCTTAGACGGCTGGAAACTGCAAGCCATCGACATGTAAAGGAAGGCAATTTCCTTCTCCTTGTTCCTTGTACTCACCTTTTGTGTTTGTCTGTATACCATATGCTCGATCGGCAAGACAGAACAATAGGAGAGCTTACACTCGCTTGTTTCAACAGGATTTCTCTGTCCTTTTTCTAACTGAGTTTTTCTTTTTACACTCGCATAATTTTTCTCTGGTTTCATATGACTGGCCTTTTAATTATTTTTCCTTACTTCTAGGTTATGATTGCCTTATTACACTCTCAAGTTAGTGTGATTTCCCGTGTTATTTTTTATATATATACGTTGTATGCAAACGTGAGCATCTTGCTAAATAAAATGCACAGGGACAGCATATGTGGTACCTTGCTCAATAGAGGGATCTTGGAGTCCTAGTGGACACCCATTAAAATAGGAGCCAGCCGTGTGCAGCGGCTGCCAAAAAAGCCAACACAGTTCTAGGCTGCATTAACAGAGGGAGAGAATCAAGATCATGCGAAGTGTTAATACCACTTTATAATGCCTTGGTAAGGCCACACTTGGAATCCTCCATCTAATTTTGGTCGCCACGATGTAAAAAAAGATGTGGAGACTCTAGAAAGAGTGCAGAGAAGAACAACAAAATGATGAGGGGACTGGAGGCTAAAACATATGAAGAACAGTTGCAGGAACTGGGAATGTCTAGTTTAATGAAAAGAAGGACTAGGGGAGACACAATAGGCGTCTTCCAATATCTCAGGGGCTGCCCCAAAGAAGAGGGAGTCAAACTATTCTCCAAAGCACCTGAGGGCAAGAAGCAACAGGTGGAAACTTATCAAGGAGAGAAGCAACTTAGAACTAAGGAGAAATTTCCTGACAGTTAGAACAATTAATCAGTGGAACTCCTTGCCTCCAGAAGCTGTGAATGCTCCAACACTGGAAGTTTTTAAGAAGAGATTGGATAACCATTTGTCTGAAGTGGTGTAGGGTTTCCTGCCTAAGCAGTGGGTTGGACTAGAAGACCTCCAAGGTCCCTTCCAACTCTGTTATCCTATTCTAAAGTGGGGGGGATCCTATAAATAATGAATTTCATTACCACCTTTGTACGTGAAATACGGTACTTGTGTATCTTCAAGGGCTGCGTAGGAGATGCTTGTGATCCAACTGTTGTATTCAAACCCTATTCAACACAATAGGATTTCTGGCTAATGTGATCGTGTAGCTCGGGGACATTTGAAACCTTAATATAAACATAGGCCCTGAATTTCTGCCAGGGGTTATTGAAAATTACAGAGGTATTACAGTTTGGGGGCAGGAAAAACAATATGAGAAGAATGCTATCTTGAGCTGCAATTATCTCTAGGAAATGTATGAACTTCTGGCTTTGGGCATCTCATCTCAACTCCTGGAAACATAGAAAGTTTCCATTAGTCATAGGATAGCATCTATGGAGATTCTCAGTCCTCCAGGTCATGTTGTCCCAAAGGTGTTTTTTTCAAGAGGCAACTGGACTTTCTGGTTTTTTTTTTCTTTGAAGACGTTTCACTTCTCATAGAAAGAAGCTTCTTCTGAACTGAAGTCTGATGGTTCAGAAATAGCCTTTCTTCTCCAATGGGTATTTTTAATCACATTGCTGCATTGTGACCTAGGCTCACTTAGTCATTACGAGACACAATTAGTCCCAAGCAAACCTATTTTATTATTAACAGCTGAGAATTACGTTCATTCCCAGCTTAGTCCAAATTAATTGCAAAATGAAGTCCTTCAGAAGAAGTCCTTCAGGTTTATCACAAACCTTTATATTCTTTGGCACCCTGCCAAAGGCCTTTCTTGGCAAAGCCCCACGAAGTTAAGAAACAAGAGATGCCAACTGGAAACAGAGTTAGCAATGTTGCTTTCCTGCAAAGTACCCACGTGCCTTTGCTCCTCTTTTAAGCCTTATGGGAGGGGCCAATCATCTCCAGGCCTTACTCCCAAGTCGTCCCTTTTGCTTTAGCTGCTCTTGCCTTTTGGCAACTCTTCGCATGCGCGCACTAGGAACAGGCTCCTCCTGTTCCTCTGCTTCTCTGACGTCCGACTCTGGAGGCTCCGGAGTCCGGGCATAACTCCCAGATGGCCCTGGCCCCATCTCTGCCTCTGACGCAGAGCCCTCGTCCGGGCCTTCCCCAGACTCCAGGACTGTCCCATGTTCCTCCCCAGCCTCCTCATTGCCCGACTCCACTGCCAGCTCCACAGGCTGCTGGTGGACCACAACATGCTGGAGGTTTTTCAAGAAAAGATTGAACAATGTTTGGGATGCCATAAGGTGAGCAGGGAGTTGGACTAGAAGACCTCTAAGGTCCCTTCCAGCCCTAGAATTCTCACCTTCTATGATTCACAAGAAAGTCCAGCTGCCTCTTGAAAAAGCACCTTTGGGGTAGTCATCGGATACCTCTACCATCTATGTCAGAGGGTGAACAAATATGGCAACTTTATGGCCTGTGGACTTCAACTCCCAGAATTCCTAGAGCCAGCCACGCCAGGAATTCTGGAAGTTGAAGTCCACAGGTTGTAAAACTGTCAATACTTGCTCACCCCTGATCTATGAATTTACAGTGGAATATTTTTAAGGTCCATTTTGCTTGGGTCAAGTACTACAAGTAGTCCTCAACTTACAACAGTTCCCTTAGTGACCGTTTGAAGTTACAACGGCACTGAAAACAGTGACTTATGACCATTTTTCACACTTACGACCGTTACGACATCCCCATGGTCACGTGGTTTACATTCAGATGCTTGACAACTGACTCCCATTTATGACGGGGTGACAGGATCCCCTTTTGCGACCTTCTAATGACACATATCAATGGAGAAGCCAGATTCACTTAACAACCAGGTTACCAATTTAACAACCGCAGAGATTACGGTGGCAAGAAAAGTCATAAAACGGGGCAAAACCTGCTTAACAAATGTCTCACTTAGCAACAGAGATTTTGGCCTCAAATGTGGCCATAAGAAGAGGACTACCTTTTATGCTGTTCTTAATTTACTAGGCGACTATAGTTTTCTAGTATTATACAACGTTTGGCTTATACTTAGAAGCAGAACGGGAAATGCTATTAGAACAGAAAATATCATACGTGTTTTGAAAAAGACATTCGTAGAAATTATGGTTCCCTTTAATGAAACATTCTCTGGCTATGAAAAATACATGCTTTGGGCTAAAATTGACCTAGAAACGTTATCTCATTTATCTTTTTTGATTTTATGCTCTGGAGCAGTGTTACTCAACCTTGGTAACTTGAGGATTTCCAACTCCCAGAATTCCCTACCCAGCCAAATCGATTCCATCATTAACTATGGTCTGATCTGGGGGTTACAGGCAGTCCTCACTTAATGACCAGTTGCTTAGCAGGCCTCCCCAAAGCTATGTATAACCGGTTCCAGATTTCTGAAGGCCGCACAACCCTACTTGACTGCATTTTTGGGTGTCTAGCAATTGCCTGGCATGTATGGTCATTTATAGCATCACATGACTACAACTTCTGGCAGGTTTCTTTGCCATTTCCTGCCAAAAACAGCCAATGAAGAAAGCAGGTTCGCTCAACAACTGCCACAAAAATGGTCAAAAAATCAGAAGGGCTACCTGGTGATCTGCTTAAGGACCATGACTTACAACTGCTCAATTATGATTGTTCAGCCAAAGATGACTTACCTAAGCAAGTTTACAATTAGCCAAACTTTATAATAATAATAATTTTATTGTCATTGTATGTGTATACACAGTATACCCATACAACTTAATTCACTTAACACCCAAAGACCAGGTCCAACACATTTAACAATCCCCAAACACACTCCCACCCACCATAAATTCCTCACCCAAACATCCACACAACAGACCAAGTAATGCTGTCCAACAGCTCACTGATGGTGGCCCTTTAGTTCATTGTTGAGTGCAATTATAGCTCTGGGATAAAAACTATTCGGAAAAACGTGTGGTCCGAGTTTTAATTGTTCCATATCTTCTGCCAGAAGGCAAGAGTCCAAAAAATTATAAGCAGGATGGGAAGAGTCTCTGAGAATGTTATGCAACTTCCTCAAACAGTGAGATTCGAAGATGTCGTCCAGGGCTGGTAGCTGGAGCCCAATGATATTCTGGGCGGTTTTAATGATTCTCTGTAGAGCTTTTTTTTGTCCACTACAGAGTTGCTCCCATACCATGCAAGAATGCCGTATGTCAGGACACTCTCAATGGTGCTGCGATAGTAGGACAGAAGTAGATGCTGAGATAGATTTATCTTCCTCAGCATTCTCAGGAAGTACAGCCTAGCCCTTCTGTGCCAACCAAACTGAATTCTTCCTTTCTTCCTACTCAAAACAATCACACCAGGGGAGTCAAACAGGAAGCAAAAAGCTTGCGGAAACAGCCACCCTGCCGAAAAGGAAATAAGCTGGCACGAATAAATATTTGGCTGCCATCATTTGTCATTAACACTATGGGCACCTTTCCAGAAAGGATGTGTTTCATTGCTATGAAATGATAGCTGGACACATTTCTTGTGTTTATCTCCAGAAATCAACAGCATCTGACAAGAGAACTGTACTAAAGTTAGTCCTTGAGTTAACAACTGCAATTGAGCCCAAAACCTCTGTCGCTAAGTGAGGCAGCTGCTCAGGGAATTTTGCCCCATTTTACGACCTTCCTTGGGAATCACTGTAGCTGTTCACTCAGTCACACGGTTGTGAAGCGAATCTGGATTCCCCCGTTGACTTTACTCGTCGGAAGGTCGCAAAAGGGGATCACATGACCCCAGAACGCTGCAACCGTCATAAATGTGAATCAGTGACCAAGCCGCCTGAATTTTGATCACAGGAATGCTGCAACGGTCATAAGTGTGAAAAAGGGTCCCAAGTCGCTTTTTTTCAGTGCCGTTGTAACTTTGAGCGGTGTTCTGCCCCAGCTACGGACCCCAAAGAACGCAGCACACACAAACTCTATACAAAGCTTATTTTACTCAAATAACTTAGTCTTTATCAACCAAAGGCTGTTAATAAACTGTCTTAACAGCCTATCAAAATTCTAAGATAAAGTAATCACAGCCTTACTAGAGTTAGCAGAAAGCCCAGAAGTAATTTTGCAGAGAATCCAGACGCGAAAGAGAGTGAACTAAAGTTGTTCTCTACAGCTTGCTGCAAGTGGCGTTCCTTCTTAAATAGGCTAAGGGAATGGCCCATTAGCCCCAAGCCTTACTCTCGAGGAGACCTCCTCCTGAGGAGCCACTCCTGCCTTTTGGCAGCTCTGCGCGCCCGTGCATCGAGAAGAGGCTCCTCCTTTTCTTCCTCTTCACTTATGGGAGCTTCTGGAGGTTCTGAAGGCCCTGGCTGAATCCCCGCCTCTGGCACCACATCTTCTCCAGCCTCCTCACTGTCCGACTCGAGTGCCAGCTGCACAGGCTGCTGGCGCAGCACCACACCAGCCTCCTCGCTGTCGGAATCAGCTACAATCTGCACAGGCCGCTGACGGGCCATAACAAGTGGTCACTAAATGAATTGTTGTAAGTTGAGGACTTACCTGTATATGGTCACCCTATTTAAATCAAGGCAACTGGACTAAAATTTGTTGAAACTGAGAGGTTTTGTTCCTTACCTAACTATTATTAATAATTAGAGTAATTAGAATAATTAAAGGCTGAGGGTTGCTTTTTCAGATTCTGTCCGTAATTTGTTCTTTTCGCTTTCTGTGGATTTGCTGCTGTCAATCTTGGCACTCCACAAACCATCAGGAAATTTTCTTCTTCTTGGTACATAATGCCATTTAGCTGTCTCGGTTTCCCTTCTGATGAACAGCAGGAGGGGGAATGAGGAGAGCCCAGTTAGCAAATCACTTTCTTTGGTAAGGCTGGTACATTTCGGAAAATATATTGCTTTTCTCTTTCTCCAAGCAAAACTAGAATATTGAAATTAAGCTATTGATTTTTTCAGCCTAGCTTGGGCACATGGAATAGGCCTTGCTAATTGGGGCATGATGAAGTTTTCACAACTTAAGCTGTGAAAACCTGATCATGACCCAATTAGCAAAGTCTAACTGGAGTTAATTGACTCATTAGTTATTTGGGCAATGTGTAATGAATGGCAATGAAAGTGGCCGAAATAGTTTTTGAACGCATAGCAAGAATCAATAAACACACACACACACACATACATTGGAGTTGTTACTTTTTCCCCTGTCATGATAAAAGATAAAGAAAACATGAAAGGAATATCTAAATAAGCACCATTGCTTATTGCCTTAGTCCATGTCCAGCAAGAGAGGGAGGTAATATTTATTTATTTATTTATTTATTTATTTATTAGTTCGATTTATATGCTGCCCTTCTCCGGAGACTCAGGGCGGCTTACAATGTGTTAAGCAATAGCCTTCATACTTTTTGTATATGCCTGCTTAATAGGGCTTTCGGCCCCCCTAAGTGGTGTTCTTTTTTATACAAAGTCAGCTTATTGCCCCCCACAATCCGGGACCTCATTTTACCCACCTCGAAAGGATGGAAGGCTGAGTCGACCTTGAGCCTGGTGACATTTGAACTCGCAGTAATTGCAGGCAGTTGGTGCTACTTAACAGCACTTTAGTCCACTGCGTTACCAAGGCTCATAAATAATGATTCCAGTTGTTTATGCAGCTCTGGGAAGAATAAAAGGCTGGCTATTACAAACTTCTGAAAAATATCTTAATTGATACTACCTTGTACACGTAGTTCTCGACTTACCACCACAACTGAGCCCAGAATCTCTGTTGTTAAGTGAGACATTTGTTAAGTGAGTTTTACGATCTTTCTTGCCATAGTTGTTAAGTGAATCACTGCAGTTGTTAAATTAGTAACACCGCTGTTAAGTGAATCTGGCAATGGTCCTAAGTACGAAACAGTTGCCAAGTGCCTGAATTTTGATCCCATGATCATGGGGATGCTGGAAAGGTCGTAACCGTGAAAAACGGTCGGAAGTCCCTTTTTTCAATGCCGTTGTAACTTCGAAAGGTCACTAAATGAACTGTTGTAAGTTGAGGACTTGTCAATTATTCCCATTTGGTCCCAAAAGTTGATAATTTTAGAACTTCTACGACTAAAGGAAGACAGTCCTTCCAATTTTTGCGGCCTCCTTTGTAGAACTGAAGCACAAAATGTTATTTGCAGCTATTTGCTCGGGGGGGGGGAACACCTCGTGTGTGTGTGTGTGTGTGTGTGTGTGTGTGTGTGTGTGCACTTCTTTCTCACCCTTTCCTTAACACCTCATCGACTGGAGAGAGCCACACAAACTGTCCCACCTGCAATGGGGACACAGGATGCAATAAATTTTTAGTAGTAGTTGGCAAGAGTTTATTTTTTGGTTGTCAGTAGCAACTGATATTTGCGGATGTAAGTGAAAGGCAGTTTTCTTCCGGGGAGTTTAAGAGAAAGGAAGGAGATTGAAAAAGGGAAGGGGGGGGGGGGGAGAGGAGATAAAGCTTTTTTTTAAAAAAAATTACTCAACCCCAAAAGCATTTTTCTCAAAATAGAATTCAGTTGGCAAAAAAAGCTTCACATTCACACAGCTACATTAGCTTTGCTTGTACTGTTAACAAGGAGAGAGAGAGAGGTAGGTAGGTAGATAGATAAAGATAGACATTGACAGACAGAGATAGAGATAGATTGATGACTGATAGATTGTTTGATTGATATAGACACAGACAGACAGAGATAGGGATAGATCAATGATTGACTGATTGTGATAGGTAGATGATAGATAGATAGATAGATAGATAGATAGATAGATAGATAGATAGATTCCAAAGCATCATCCCTAGAACTAAAAGGAAGGTACCATTTTTGGCAACCCAGGGCATCTTCAGTATCAAAACACTGGCAGTGTCTCCAGATGGTACATTCCAGATGTGTGGGAACTGATTTTCAAGACTCCCAGCCAGCATCTGAATTTGGGCAATTGAGTGTAAGAACTGCATTTCTTCATCCCTCCTTTTAGTATTTCAACAGAACTACCACCCATCGGTAGTTGGATTAGCGTTTCTTATTAACTTCAGCAACTTTTAAGGTGCATGGACTTCCCCAAATTCTGGGATTTGAAGTCCACAGGTCTTACAGTTGCCAAGGTTGAAGAGCCCTGCGACAGACAGATACACGAATTAACTTCAGGGTTTTAGGATGTATTTTCTTGGCTGGCGATACTATCCCTCAATGAACTTGCCTCGAACTTTTTTTTTTTAATCCTGCTGTTATTATTTATTTAAAATCACCACAGGGGAAGTAGAAGTCTTGATAGTAAGAGGGTGATTGCGGTAATAGCAATGCCCACTTTGTGCAGAAATGTTTTCCCTGCCAAGGAAGACTCGACCTTCTCCGCGTTGCAACCGTAACAATGGGACATAGTCACTTCCCAAAATGTCTTTGCATGTACAGAAATAATCTTCACAACTCTCCAAAAGCATCCTAGCTTTCTGAGGGGGAAGTTGTTCCCGCATCTCTGCCTGAAATTAGCCTGACATTTTTCCTATTTTTGGTCTTGAGATCCCATTCCTTAAGGAGGTGGAAAGCTGCAGTCCCCGTTTTCAAATTATTATTATTATTATTTTTAAAAAAAGCAATATTGCATGTTAGAAAACAGTTCCCTCATCCAATTGGCATTGACTGAAATTTAACTTCAAAAGCATAAAGCTACCGCTTAAACGGAGTTAAGGCTGAAGAACTACTACCTTGTCAGAATATATAATTTTTTTTTTACATCACAACATCACAACACAGAGTGCCAAAAATAATTACAGAGACTTCAAAGACTGCTTCCAGGGAACTTATCCATCTATTCAGTGGAAGGAGGAGATTAGGACAGAAACGGAACACTGAGGGTAGAAAGACTATTGTGAATGGAGAATAAGAAGATATGCCAAGGTCAGAAGGTGGCTTTTAAAAATAGATGAGCACCAGGCTAAATGGATCCATCCATACTCAAAGCATTTCCACATCTCCATGCATTCCACACCTATAAAAACTGACCTAAGATGAGACTGCTGATCCATGATGATTATCTAGGATGGACAAATGCAGAAGCGACTTTTATGTCCGTAACTCTGCTAACAGCAAAAGAAACTCCTTTAAAGCACTTTAAAGTTATGTAATATTGTGGCATGGCAGGGGGTTGCGAAAACTCAACCATCCTGCCGGGAAATTTCAGAATGGAACAGAAACAGAATAAGAGAGTTGGGGAGGGACCTTGGAGGTCTTCTAGTCCAACCCCTTGTACAAGCAGGAGACCCTCTACCATTCCAGATTAGTGGCTGTCCAGTCTCTTCTTAAAAGCCTCCAGTAATGGAGCACCCACAATTTCTGGAGGCAAGTCGTTCTATGGATTAATTGTTCTGTCAGAAAAAAAATTCTCCTTAGTTCTAGGTTGATTCTCTCCTTGGTAAGTTCCCATTCATTGCTTCCTCTTCTGTTTTCACGGGCTTTGGAGAAGAGGTTGACTTCTCTTCTTCTGCAGTTTTTTCCCGAATGCCATCACTCTGCTAAACAAATAATTCCCTCAACACTATCAAACTATTTACTAAGTCTGCACTACTATTAATCTTCTCATCGTTCCCACCACCCATCTCCTCCCACTTATGACTGTAATTTTGCTGCTTGTATCATTTGTACCCTATGACTATCATTAAGTGTTGTACCTTATGATTCTTGAGGAACGTATCTTTCTTTTATGCATAGAGAGGTTATGCACCAAGACAAATTCCTTGTGTGTCCAATCACACTTGGGCAATAAAAAATTCTATTCTATTCTATTCTATTCTATTCTATTCTATTCTATTCTAT
>WNWU01000059.1:2110412-2140908 GCA_012654045.1 Ptyas mucosa | reverse complement strand
TAGAATAGAATAGAATAGAATAGAATAGAATAGAATAGAATAGAATAGAATAGAATTTTTTATTGGCCAAGTGCGATTGGACACACAAGGAATTTGTCTTGGTGCATATTCTCTCACTGTACATAAAAGAAAAGATACGTTCGTCAAGAATCATAAGGTACAACACTTAATGATAGTCATAGGGTACAAATCAGTGGTGGGTTCCAACCGGCTTTACTAAAGGTTCTCTTCGTGCACGCACTTTGTGCGCAATCGCCAACACAAAATTTTGGGCTCAGTTGTGGTCGTAAGTCGAGGACTACCTGTATTATGCCAATACATTTATGACATCCTAGGTTCATTGGGAAGAAGTTGATGCATACGAAGGCCAATGCCAGCTGAAGAACTGGCAGCTGCGAATTCACGTTGTGTATATTATAATAATTCTGCTCCTGGTATTACTTGTGCTATTGCTAACGCAATGAATATTTCATATCCAAAATTAGAGTTATGTTCTTTCTACTCGATATTATTTTGATTATGCTGAAGCACAACTAACTGTGCAGTTTAATGCTTCATGGCAGACAAAACTCCATCTGTATGTATTTCTGTCTCACTTAGCTTGCCAGCAGTGATCAAATCTGCATACTGAATTATGACTTTACAGGCTTATTTGAAAATATGTCTTGCACGCCACTAGCATAGGCTGTAACAACATACTGTACTTTATGCATACTAGTTTGAAGTCAAATCCTTACCAGGTTCAGTGGAACGAAATCCTTAATAAAAAAAAAAGGAGATATAATTTGGAACCCAAAATACTATTCCTAAAGTCACATTCACACTTATTGCAGCTGTTTATATATTGGCTTAAACGTTGGAAAGCAAATGAATCCCTTTTAAAATAAATAGTAAAAGTCACCCCACCTTCAAAAAAGGGACTATTTTAAGAGGCACTATTTTAAAGCAGGGATGAGTCACCTTTTTTGAAGCAAAACCTTAAAGTAGGCAGGTAAATTAGAGAAGAAAGGGACAAGAGGAATATAGTACCTTGAAATTCAGAAGAAATGTATTTTTTCATTTGTTGGGCAACAATTAGCAGCAAAAATTAGTTGCTATGTTATTCTTGGCTGTTTCTTGACCTAGGGGCAATTTTGGTCTGCTTTTAAGTTCTGAACTATTTAACAGTGACCATTCAAGGTGAATTTAAAAAAAAATGTTTAAGTACATTGCAAAAAATGAATTTCTGATAGATCGCCTCTGCCCTGGACATTGAGATGTAAAATAGTAATTGAAGCACTTTGTGCCCAAATTTGCCAGAAATCTGGGTTGAATTCCAATTTATATATGGCAATGTTTTGCCTTTTTAAAGTCCTAATAAATTTCCTTCCTTCCTTTTAGGCAGGAAGATCACAGGCATCAGCTTTGCACTGAGAATAATTTCTGTCATCCCAACAAAAAGATGAATAATTGTAGGTAAGTTGTCGCCTCACATCTGCCTTCTGTCTATTAAACATCTATTTGGCCCACTGTGGGTCAGTTGCTAAGCCCCAAAACCAAAAAAGACCCCAACTGCAAAATCAGAGGACTTACCACAGACCCCAAAACTGGGATTGACAATCCAGATTCAAAACTGGGATTGACAACCCAGATTCAAAGTTACGACCTCTCTGCCCCAGTGGTGAAATCCAATTTTTTTTACTACTGGTTCTGTGGGCGGGGCATGGTGGGCGTGGTGTGGCTTGGTGGGCGTGGCAGGGGAAGGATACTGCAAAATCTCCACTCCCACCCCACTCCAGGGGAAGGATATTGCAAAATCCCCATTCCCTCCCCACTCTGGGGCCAGCCAGAGGTGGTATTTGCCGGTTCTCCGAACTACTCAAAATTTCCGCTACCGGTTTTCCAGAACCTGTCAGAACCTGCTGAATAGCACCCCTGCCGCAATCGCGAGACCATGATTGACAGTGTTTTTGCCGTAAACCAGCATTTACGTCCAATTTCCAGTAAAAACTTCCCCATAGCAAACCACAGGTTTGCTTAAAGACCGTTGCTCCCTCTTTATGAATGCTGCAAAAAAGGTCATAAAATGGCGTCTGGTCACATGGTGGTGCTTTACGACTGTCCTGATTCATGGCCAAAATCGTGGGCTCACTTGTGGGTCGTACGTTGTCCTCAACTTACAACAGTTCATTTAGTGACCGTTTGAAGTTTCAACGGCACTGAAAAAAGTGACTTAGGACCATTTTCTCACACTTACGACCATTGCAGTGGTCACGGGATCAAAATTCAGACGCTTGGCAACTGACGTGTACTTATGACGGTCGCAGTGTCCCGGGGCCACGAGATCCCCTTCTGACGAGCAAAGTCAATGGGGAAGCCGGATTCACTTAATTAGTGTCGCTAATTTAACAACAAGAAATGTCGTAAAACGGGGCAAAACTCACTGAAGGAATGTTTCACTTAGCAACGTAAATTTTGGGCTCGGTTGTGGGTCGTAAGTCAAGGACTACCTGTTCTGTGGGAATATCTTAAAAGTACAGCAGGCGGTCAGCTTCCAGCTTTCGTTGCAAGCTGCACAGCTTGGAAGGGAAATTCTTGGCTTCCCACAGTCTCTCCTCCTGTTTCCAGATCATTACTATTGTGCCGAGTCAGGAATATTGCGCATTTGCTGCGCAAGCATACTTTCAGTGGCACGTTGCAGCGGGAATCACATTATTCTGTGCTCCAACAGATTATGTGCTAAAGCACCATAAAAAATAACCCCCAGCCCTCCTTTGCGATAGGAAATGGAGATATTTGCTTTGACGCCACTTCAGCGCATAAAGAGTTCTCCAGAAATATTTTTTTTAAGTTTCATATATGTACCCAACTTCAGGGAAATGCTGAAACTTTTTGTTCAGGCAGACTTTGTCCGCTGATTCATTTAAGATCAATGT
Source organism: Ptyas mucosa (assembly GCA_012654045.1). Classification (NCBI taxonomy): domain Eukaryota; kingdom Metazoa; phylum Chordata; class Lepidosauria; order Squamata; family Colubridae; genus Ptyas; species Ptyas mucosa. The sequence continues at coordinate 2,137,993 of WNWU01000059.1, read as the reverse complement.
GGGAATTCAGGAGTGCATAATTGGTTAAATTATTTGATCCCACTGGATAAAAAGTGTCCATGAAAGAGACCAAAATAAGACAGATTGGCAACATCAACAAGTATGGCGGGCTCAATTGGCCAAAGGACTGTATGGGTTGAAAATGTGTGGAAGAAGCCTTCATCCTGCAGTGGATAGACAGAGGAGGAGAAGGAAGAGGAGGAGGAGGAAGAGGAAGAGGAAGAGGAGGAGGAGGAGGAGGAGGAGGAGGAGAAGAAGAGGAAGAGGAAGAGGAAGAGGAAGAGGAAGAGGAAGAAGAAGAAGAAGAAGAAGAAGGGGAAGAGGAGGAGGAGGAAGAGGAGGAAGAGGAGGAGGAGGAGGAAGAGTAGAAGAAGAAGAAGAGGAGGAGGAGGAGGAGGAAGAGTAGAAGAAGAAAGAGAGGAGGAGGAGGAGGAGGAAGAGGAAAAAAGAAGAAGAAGAAGAGGAGGAGGAGAGGGAGGAGGAAAAGGAAGAAGAAGAGGAGGAGGAGGAGAGGGAGGAGGAGGAGAAGAAGAAAAGAAGAAGAGGAGGAGGAGGAGGAGGAGGAGGAGGAGGAGATGACGATTAGCTACCAAACATTGCAGCTGCTCAATCCTTGGAGCACCCCACAAGCTCATCGGTATAAAGTTTGCATCCAGTTATCCGTTACAGAAGTGAGGATGCAAATGTGTAGACACACGATCTCATCTTTAGCTATTTCACCTTCATTTAATGGAAGCGAGCCACAGCTTCCCTTTTGTTCAAGGCCGGGCTGACTGCAGATGTGCACCTCTGTCATTTTCAGATCCTAATCCCAGAGATGCTAGAATTAAAATCCGCTATCCTTCCGTGGGATGTATGTCATAAATAGAATATGGTTCATTAATTGGGAAAGTATATCTTACCCTCTTGCTTGAAATTCAACAGTTGTGCAATATCTTAAAGATGAGGACAAAATATTAATATAATACGGCACAAAAGCACTAAAGAACTGCAATTCGTTTTTGATCGATCGCTTCTAGGACTTAAATAATAAGATTTAAGTCTTAAAAGTGTTTAAAAGTTCTTTGTTGCTTTATTCTAAATTAAACGTTTCAGGGGGGAAATGTTTCCAGAATGCAAACTTGGTAGCTTGAACATGCCTAGTGGGCTAATCAATCACTTTTTTTTTTTTGCTTGTTAACTGAAATAATTTTATTCTCTTTAGTATATTGCTTTCTCAGACACACAGAAAATTCTCCCACACAGACCATTAATTTCGGTGTTGATCTACAGCATACTTGTAAATCGATTATTGTACAATGCATTTGCATTTGCTTAGATCATCTGATTTTCCAAACTGCGTTTAGCATGTTTCAAATTATTTGCTGAGTCTCGCCCTTCCAGCGGTAGTCTTTTAAACGGGAGTAGCAGCTCCCTTTGTAAATTAGAATTATGGTTGTGGGCAGCATCGCATTAAGTTACTACCTTCATGCCTCATACTAGAAACCAGCGTTTCTCAAGATCTTTCTTTTTTTTTAATTTTAATATCCAGTTTTCAAGCCCACGGAAAAAAGTGGTGGGATTGATAATTTGGGACCATCTGCAGCCGCCACAAGCCAACAGAAGGTCTCGGAGGTCACCAGCTGGGTTGTCCTCCTGCCAGCTTCTCCATCTCCTCCCTTAGGCATGATTTCAACAGTGGAAAGAGCATTTGAGATGATCCCTGTCCACAAATAAAACTCTATTTACGCTCTTATGACTGTTCAGGTAGAGTTTTGTCATTTTGTGTTGTTAAAAACAACGACCCAGTTCTGTCATTAAAGGCAGGGTTTGATTCTATGTACGTTTACTTAGATCTCAGCTGCCCGTAGTTCCATAAAACCTCAGAGTGAGTACAGTTAAGCTTATAGTAGTGGATATTACATATACACTTCAAGAGGCAGAAATACAGCTAGGTATGAAACCATCCGGTTTCTACTTTTTCTCTTGTTATCTTCAAGCTTCTTAACCATTGTCCTTTCTGCTTTGAGAAGCAATAACAATCTGTTGACAGAGAGAAATGGCTGATGTGTAGGAGAAACTATCTACAAGAGGCTTTCTCGCTCTAGTAAAACCTGCCTGTAATCAGTTAATATCATCTTGCTGTCACAACACAAGAAGCCTCAAGGATGTGTTTCCCCCCACCCCCCATCCCATGGTAACCAGAGTGAGCATCTCAAGAAAACAAAACTACACCGAAAACACGAACCTGCATAAATTAAAACCTGTAATTCACAGCACTTCTAAAACCAGCCATGTTAGGCAGTGGATCCCTGATGGAAAAGGAAGCTGGATAGATTCATACAGAAGTCGAGAAATAAGCAGGAATTAGCGAAATAAGTGCAATAGTTCTCCTATGACTGTGTTTCTCAAATTGAAGATGGATAGATGTGGGAAGAATTCAACTCCCAGAAGTCCCCATGTTAGCTGGGGAATTCTGGGCGTTGAGGTCCACCTATCTTCGACTTGCCAAAGTTGAGACATTTTGTCCTACGACAAAGGTATCAGAGCCTCCAAATCGGCACCCCTTTCTTATCCATGCCAGGGTTGACCAAAATATATCCACCCGTATCTGACTAAAGAATAAACAATCCGGGACAACTGAAGGAAACAAGCGTCACTCTTCAAGGGGAAATGTAGGAACGGTGTCCCTCACTCAGGTTCGGCGTTGAATTTATTGGGCAGGGAAGATCTGGTTGCAAATATTTCATATTTTTAATCTATTATGTTTACCAATCTCTTGAGTCGAGTCTTGGGGACTATATCTCTGTAGGCTATTTTGTGGGCAACAGTAGGACATTGTTTTCTCTGTCTTCCAAGATTTTTTTTAAAAATCTATTTATTTTAATCAGTACAGAGCTTGGAGGGATCTTGTAGGACTTCTAGTCCAACCCCCTTCCTCAAGCAGGAGTCCCCATACCATGTCAGAATATCCAGTCTCTTCTTAAAAACCTCCAATGTTGGAGCACCCAACAACTTCTGGAGGCAAGCAGTTCCACAGGTTAATTGTCCTCCCTGTTAGGAAGTTTCTCCTTAATTCCAGGTTGCTTCTGTCCTTGATTAGTTTCCATCCATTGTTTTTTCATTTTTTTCAAGTTTAGGCCCCAGCAAATTCAGGGGAAAAAAACAACCACTGGTACCAAATATTCTTCATGAGTTTTTTTTTCCACAACTGGTTTGAAAAGTCTTACCTTTGATTTTACTCCCCTCCGCACCCAAAATATTGGAAATGCTTCTGTTAACGCTGGGATACGTGTCAGGATTCATTCGTGGTGCCCAAGAAAAAAACGTCGTCATCCCTCCCCTGGCCCAGAGCTCTGCCTTGAGCCCTTTTGACCATGCTGTGTCCATTAATCAGCTGTACTGAACTCTCAACGCCTTAAAGGTGAGGATTCTTTCAAGGCTGAAGCCCACAAAAACAAAAAGGACTTTGTAAGACGAGAACTCCTCCTGAGGCAAAAAAGACGGTGTTTACCTCTCTTAGCCTCTTCCCAACCACCCAATAACACCCACACACACACACCTCAATTCTTGCATTGTTGTTTTAACCCCAAATGGGGAAATTAAGACAATACATTGTAATTGCTGATCTAGTATTTGCTTGGCCGGAGCAACCTAGCAATCCACTACGAAACAAGGTCCCCCCACCCCCAAAGAAGCAGAGACCAAATGTATTGTGGCCCGCCAGCAGCCTGTGGAGTTGGCAACGGAGTCAGACAGCGATGAGGCTGAGGAAGAACATGGGCCAATCCTGGAGGCTGGGGAAGGCCCGGATGAGGGCTCTTTGTCGGAGGCAGAGATGGGGCCAGGGCCATCGGGGAGTGATGCGCGGACTTCAGAGCCTCCAGAGGCTGACAGTAGAGAGGCAGAGGAACAGGAGGAGCCTGTTCCTAGTGCATGCATGAGAAGAGCTGCCAGAAGGCAAGAACAGCTAAAGCAAACAGGACAACTCAGGAGTAGGGCCAAGAGATGATTGGCCCCTCCCATAAGGCTTAAAAGACCAGCAACGGCTGTTGGCTCTTTGCCGAAAAACAACATTGGTAGCTTCGTCTTTTTCTTCATCTACGTCTTGTATTTATTTTTGTATCTGTGACTTCTGAACATTTGCCAAGAAAGGCCTTTGGCAGTTTGCCTAATTGGACCAAGGTTTGCGATAGGACTGAGGAATTTGTGTTGGGAGGAATTTGCTTTAATTTAGTTGAACGACGATGGGAACCAAGGAATTCTCAGCTGTTCGAATAAAGTTTGTTTTTTTCACGGACTGATTTTCCTACTATTTACTTGGGCCTGGGTCACAACAAAATGCTACTTTTTATCTCTTTCTCTTCAACCAACTATATTACCGATACTTTACAGGTGGTCCTTAAAAACTAGAATTTCTACTGCTAAGCAAGAATGGTTGTTAACTGACACAGGCCCAAATTCTGCAACTTTTGCCAAGGATGTTAAGCAAACTGTTAAGCCCTTTTTATGCGAATCCTGTGGTCCTTGAGTGTATCTGGCTTCCTCCATTGACTTTGCTTATTGACAGCTGGCTGGGAATGCCGTGACCCTCGGATGCTGCCACTGTGATAAATATATGCTGGTTGCAAAGAGTGAAGGGGGAGGGAGAGACAGAAAGGAGGAGGGAGAGGTGGAGAGAGAGAGAGAGAGAAGGAGAAGGACGGAGGGAGGGAAATGGAGAGAGGGAGGGAAGAAGAGAGAAGGAGAGAAAGAGGGAGGGAGAGAAAGAAAGGGGGAGGGAGAGGGAGTGAGCGAGTCATTTTTTAGGATTTAATTATAAGTCCCCACTTTTTTTCTTCTGATAAAAGTGCTGCTTTCATGCAGAATTTAGTTCCAGACTTAAACAGTAACAGTGAAAGGTTTTAAATTACGAAAAGCCAAATCATTTAATCCGTTAGTTCGGTAAACTATGGATATGTGGACCGAGTAGTAGGTAACAAAAACGAAAACGGTGTCCTAAGCTATAGGAAATACGGAAAAAGTCTGAGGAAACCACAGCCTTTGCCAAGAAAATCTTTCGGCTAAGAGATCAGTTCCGTCTTTCCCCCATGACTATACCTCGGGAATTTAACGATCAACACCATTTATCAACACGAGGAGATCTGTCTCTGCTCTAAAATTTTCAGAGTCTTGAATGGATGGAGCAAGTAGGACAATTTAGAATAAGAGTGTAGTATGAAGTATCACATTTTTTTTTAAAAAAAATCTGAATACTCCACTGACTATGTCAGCGGATGTGTCACTGTATTTTTATGACAAGATTTCAAGTAAAGTGGTATCGTTTTGCAAACAAAGTGAATCACCCTGTCAGTTCCAGATAGAAAGATTATTTCCTACACCATGTCACAAAATATTTCAGCGAGAGGATGAGTTGCTGGGAGAGATCCGGGAGCCGTACATTTCCCCCCACCCACCCCCGTATCAGCCTAACATTCCTATCTGTAATGCAAAAACCTGAGATTTGGTTTGTATGGGCTGTTACCATAGCTGCACTTCCAAAATGCAAGAGGCATATTATTTTTTCCCACGGCTTCCTCTAGAATTCTGGAAGGTGCTTCAACAAATCCGATTAGGAGTAGTAGGTTAATGTAAAATAAATCTTGGGATAGGTTCCATGCCCTTGGGGTTTATGAAAAATAGGGTAGTCCTCCACTTACAACAGTTCATTTAGTGACCAAAGTTACAATGGCGCTGAAAAAAGTGACCTGTCAGCATTTTTCAGACTCCTGACCATTGCAGCATCCCTCTGGTCAATGATTGAAATTCAGTTGCTTGGCAACTGGCTCGTATTTATGACGGTTGCAGTGTCCTCGGGTTACTAACTTAACTGCAGTGGTTCACTTAACGACTGTGGCAAGAAAGGTCATAAAATGGGGGCAAAGCTCACTTAACAAATGTCTCACTTAACAACATAAATTTTGGGCTCAATTGTGGTCGTAAGTCGAGGACTACCTGTACTGACTCTATCGTGTGGGTAAATTGACAATATCTTATGCAGAATTTGCTGAATAAGCCAAAGTGCCCGGTTTACATACATATAACAATACGCGATGAAGAATGGTTTACATTATCTTGTACTTTTCGCCATGTAAGCCTCAGGGGAATGTCTCTGATTTAATGAAGTCTGAATCCGCTGTGCCAAAAACATTTCTAATATATATACCATTCTATAAAGCCTTAGTAAGATCACACCTAGAATATTGCATCCAGTTTTGATCACCACACTATTAAAAAGTTGTTGAGACTCTAGAAAAAGTGCAGAGAAGAGCAACCAGGATGATGAGGGGACTGGAGACTAAAACATACAAAGGACGGTTGAAGGAACTGGGCATGGCTAGTCTAGTGAAGAGAAGGACCACGGGAGACACGATAGCAGTCTTCTGATACTTGAGGGGCTGCCACAGAGAGGAGGAAGGGGGTCAAGCTATTTTCCAAGGCACCTGAAGGCCAGTCAAGGAATAATGGATGGAAACTGAACAAGGAGAGATTCAACCTAGAAATAAGGAGGAATTTTCTGACAGTGAAAACAATCAACCCATGGAACAGAAGTTGTCTTCAGAAGTTGTGGGAGCTTCATCACTGGAGGCTTTCAACAAGAGACTGGACTGTCCTCTGTCAGAAATGGTGTAGGATCTCCTGCTTGGCTGGGGGAGGATGGACTAGATGACCTACAAGGTCCCTTCCAACTCTGTTAATCTATCTATATGAGATTATAGGATTCAGAATTTTAAAATGGTAATTGAGGATGTTAAAACAATATCTGGCTTGGCATTTTCTGGCTCTCTCTCCTTCCGTATCCAAAAAAACTTTCAGTAGGTCTAAATTTAGCTAGGTTTTGAACATTTTAAAGTGTCGATCTCATTATTTCCAGATAGGAATGTGAAGCAATAGTGGTACGATGCTTTGGAAGTTAGTACTTTATTCCATGCCTCATTGGGTGGGTGGGGAGTTCGACAGCCCAAACCCCTCATCTTTTACACCTCCGTGAAACTTCAAAATTCTTCTATCTCGCTCCGCTTCAAAACGCATGCCATGCAAAGAAGAAAAAAAAAAACCCGTCTGTCTCAGAATCTGTCTGTGTCAGATGTGAAAAACAGGTGGCAAGAATGTGCTTGTCCCATAAATAACACTTAGGCCGTCTTAAGAGCATTGACCTAACGCTGGAACAGCTCACGGGAAGGAGTTGCAAATAAGGGCTAATGTATAATTGCGTGCAGGGGTTAATTCTCGAAGGGATTTAAACGCCTGTCAAACCTGGTAACTAGAGAACAAGGCCCGCCAGTTGTGTTGTGTTGTGTTTGTGTTGCTATTTGGGCGCTGCTCCGAAGTTCAATCCAATGTCAGTGACAGGGCATTTTCACTTTACGATCAAAGTCTCCTCGGAGATTGACATGCCTTCAGTCCCCGGAGAGCATATGGGCGTTTCTCCTGCCCATACTTGGCCTCTGTGTTTACTTCGGAGCGCCTGTCAACCTCACCCACGTTCCACGATGCTGTCCTATAAATCCCCAGCTTTCGAAGCATCAGGTGCACAATGCCAAATCTCCTGGATGAGCAAAGAGCTTTACCTTTGGAGGTGCATGGTTGTGGGTTTTTTTTTTTTTTTGTTGATTTGGGACATTCATCCCCAGGTAAGCCTCTGTCCGCTTGTTTTGTTTTCGTCCTAACCGCTGTTTTGAAAACTGCGCTATCTTACCTATCTAGAAGGTCGATGAGGCATGAGAAAAAGCCACGAGGCAAAAACAGGGGCCAGACTTACATAACACAAAGAGTTGCATTTCCATCTTTGTATTGCAGAATCAGCAGACGCAGAGGAACAACAAAGACATCAAATCACCTTGCAAGGAGCACCAGTATTTGGTTATAGTGATAGAGTAAGTATAGATAATGCTCGCCTATTGATGTTTAGATTAACAGAGTTGGAAGGGACCTTGTGGGCCATCTAGTCCACCCCCCCGGCCCAAGCAGGAGACCCTACACCATTTCTGACAAATTATTGATAAATCTCTTATTGATAAATCCGTACTCGATTGTCCTTCGTTGATAAGCAGAGAGGTCGTTTCAAGCATCTTATTTTCACAACGATGCCATGCACTTAGGTTCTTCGATGCAAAGGTAAAAATATTTCAAGTGAAGAATTAACTATGGGCAATTCAGGGTCCACAAAAGAAAAATATAATCCGATGATTAATTAAGTAGTGAGAGGCAGTTCTGGTGTAAATGTCTTGCAGCAAAGTTTATACAGACTTTGCGAAAGTCTGAGAGAAAAAGGTCATACGGTGTTATTCTATTTACCTTGTTCCGTTTTTCAAAATGTTACTGCAGAAATGAGGAAAATACTTTTCTTTAAAAAAAAAAACCCCAGACAAATATACATTTGAGGAAAACAGCACGTAAGTTAATACGTTGTTTAGCAGAGTATAAAACTAGTTACTCCCTCAGGCTAAAATATTATATATCTGAAAATGACTTCTCTTGCAATCAGGTCATTTCTATTTGGGATTATATTGGCGTAGAATTGCTTTTGTAAATGTGTATTACGGTTTTGTAACTAGGCTTTTAAATACTTCGAATCAACGATTTATCCAATTTTAGAATTTTCTTGTAAATATCTGGTTTCAATTCCCCCCCCCCCCCCCCAATGTAACTTGGAAGAAGTAATAGTTGGAAATGACAATGGAGTGAGCATGTTGATATGTTCTTATCCTTCCAGCTTGTGTAAAACAGATAGTTCTCCAGACCGAGTCAAATTTATAATTAAATCAATGAGATTACAATTATTGATGTGCTCATTTATTCACTAAATATCTTGCTTATGGCAGTCTTGGGATTCTCAGTGGGTCCCAGGATGTATCAAAACATTAAAACACCTACAATGCCCTTAAAATAAAATAAAATGAAATCAAACCTTATGCATGCCTACGTAGAAGTAAGTTCCTTTCTGAGCTTGACTTTGGAGAGTAAAGTTCCTTCACGCTGCTTTTCTCATCCTTCAGTGTTTCCCAACCTTGGCAACTTTAAGTGGGTGAGCCTCAACTTCCAGAATTTCCCAAACCAGCATGCAGATTGGGAATTCCCCAGGGACTAGGCTGGGAATGCTGGCTAGGGAATTCTGGAAACTGAAGTCCGCACAGCTTAAACTTCCCGAAGTTGAGTAACGCTGCCCTCCTAGGTGTTTCCTGGGGATTTTGTGTTAGGTGCTTGTGAAATATTCCCGTACATTATAAATTCCTTCAGCGGATGTCAGAAATCATGGAATTTCCTAAGGTCCACATCCTCTTGCAACAACTGGTATGAGAAAACTATGTCCATCCAGTGTTTGCTAAAGCAACTGCAAAGGTCTTTCTGGGCTAAGAGAAGCCACACAATGACTTTCCTGAGAGATACGACTCAACCGAGGCTGATTTTAGCCAACTTCCCTGACCTGCAGGAAGAGGACTAAAAATAGCCAAGAGCTGGTGTACCCTACCTGCGGTTGCGTGTTGCAAAAGATCACCTGGCATTTCTTTAAAGAGTTCTTCAGGAGATGTGGATGAAAGTTATTCATTTATTTAATACACTTATTTATTTGTTTGTTTGTTTATTGGTTTGATTTATATGCTGCCCTTCTCTGGAGACTCAGGGCGGCTTACAATGTGTTAAGCAATAGCCTTCATACTTTTTGTATATACCTGCTTTTTTAGTAGGGCTTTCGGCCCCCCCTAAGCGGTGTTCTTTTTTTATACAAAGTCATCTTATTGCCTCCACAATCCGGGTCCTCGTTTTACCTCCCTCGGAAGGATGGAAGGCTGAGTCAACCTTGAGCCTGGTGAGATTCGAACTTGCAGAAATTGCAGGCAGCTGGTGCTACTTAACAGCACTTCAGTCTGCTGTGCCACCAAGGCTCAATTATATGCTGCTCGTTATGCCAGCGGTCTCCGTAAATTAGAAAGACGTTCACGGTCAAGTTATGAGTAAATCTTGCGCGCTTGTATTTGATTTAAAAGGAAAAAGAAAAAAAAAGAACGTATATAGTGGTGCTACTTAAACATCTTAAAAAAAATAAAAGACATAAAACGTTAAAATGAATGTAGGAAAATGGAGTACCTGAGTAGAATAAGGCAGGAGCCTGTAATTCAGAATAACAGAGTTGGAAGGGAGCTTGGAGGTCTTCTAGTCCAACCCCCTGCTTAGGCAGGAAACCCTACACCACTTCAGACAAATGGTTATCCAACATCTTCCTAAAAACTTCCAGTATTGGAGAATTCACAACTTCTGGAGGCAAGTGGCTCCACGGATTAATTCTTCTGACTGTCAGGAAATTTCTCCTTAGTTCTAAGTTGCTTCTCTCCTTGATGAGTTTCCACCCATTGCTTCTTGTCCTGCCCTCAGGTGCTGTGGAGAATAGCTTGACTCCCTCTTCTTTGGGGCAGCCCCTGAGATATTGGAAGACTGCTATCATGTCTTCCCTAGTCCTTCTCTTCATCAAACTAGACATACCCAGTTCCTGCAACCGTTCTTCATATGTTTTAGCCTCCAGCCCCCTAATCCTCTTTGTTGCTCTTCTCTGCCCTCTTTCAAATCCCACTACAGTTGAAATGCTTATTTTACTGCAGATGAAAAACATAAAGGCAGTGAGAACCAGAAGACAATTCTTATTTCGCCAAATTGTCCAAATTGGGTCCAAAAGTTTTGTTCTTTGTTGTGACCGTGCCAAGCCTTGTAAATATTATAAAGTTTGAGAACTCCAGCAATAAAAAGATGATGAACTAATATAACCTACAGTATATGCATTTAATTATGAAAAGGGAATCTTTGTTACTCAACTTTAACTTTGGGAAAAGCATTTGTTTTATATCTGAAGGAGAGGGAAGGTATTAACGCAGAGGGATTATTTTAAAGATTGGGAGCTGTTCTGTAAGCTATTTCATTTCTTTCTTTTTTCTTTTTAATCCCCCTGCAATCTCAACCGTTATGTCATGAGTGTCACCCACCCCATGACCTTGGCATACTGGTAGTCCTCGACTTATAACCGTTCGTTAGGGACTGCTCGAAGTTACAACGGCACTGAAAAAAAGAGACTTGGGGCCGTTTTCCACACTTACGACCGTTGCAGCGTCCCCATGGGTCACAAATTCGTCAAAATTCAGATGCTTGGCCATTGTCTCGTATTTATGACAGTCGCGGTGTCCCTGGGGACGGGTCACGTGGTCCCCTCTGGCAACCTTCTGACAAACCAAGTCACAGGTTCATTTCACGACCCTGGTACTCGCTTAACGATTTGCAGCGATTCACTTAACAACGGTGGCAAGGAAGGCAAGGAAGTAAAACGGGCAAAGCTCACTTAACGACCGACTCACTTAGCAACCGAAATTTTGGCCTCAATGATGGTCATAAGTCGAGAACTATCTGTAACTAGTTGGGCAGATTTTAGATAAGGCAGAACAGTAATTGAAATGGGATGGAAATGACCATGGAAACGGTCATTTCAATTCCCTGTTTCAATTACTGTTCTGCTAGCCATAAAGTTGGAGAATCTAGAGCAGTGTTTCTCAACTTTGGAAGCTTGAAGATGGGTGGACTTCAACTCCCAGAATCCCCCAGCCAGCGCTGCTGGCTGGGGGATTCTGGGAGTTGAAATCCACCCATCTTCAAGCTACCAAGGTTGAGAAACACTGATCTAGAGGGTCTTGAAGTTTAAGCTATGTTGCAGTCCTGAACTTTTAAATTTTTTAAAATTTAAATTTTAAATTTAAAATATAGTAATATTTTTCTCCCTTAAATCCTACGGCTAGGATTTTTTGTTTAGCCTAAGAAAATGCTAATACCAAATGGGAAACAGTAATGTTACCTCCTCCATGCTAATTCAGAAATGGATATTAAGATCATTAAGTGGGTCATTTAACAGGGTCAACTTTACCCAGTTATTAGAAAGCAACAAAATGGGATTTAATTGCAAGCAGAAGTATTTAATTAAGGGTCATGTAGTTCTTTAAAGTCTTAATCCAGTCGTGCTTGGCCTGACGAACTTAGATGAGATCAGTGAGGCAATTCCGATTTCAAAATTCAAGTATTATCTCAAATTACACGAAATGACAACACTGGGCACCACAGATTGAGGTGACATCATTGGGATAGGCTCTACCCCAAAAATTCAGCTCCCGGAAAAGGGTTATTGTAAAGCGGCTAAAATGTAGGGTTAATTCTGAATCTACTCGGTGAATTTAATTCATCCGATCATCTCAAGAATCTCTGCGGTGCTTGAACATGTTCGTTTGTTTCTTGTAAGATTTCCAGGAATCTTAACAATTCTGTTGGAACAAAGCAACCTAAAAAAAAGTCAGATTATTTTTCCCCCCCTCAAAATTAGCACTAGTAAGCCAACAACGTTTTGCCAAGTGCAAGGAAGATTTGCCATTATATTTAAAATTACTTGAGTTCATGTAGAACATTAAAATCATTCATTATCTAATAGCCAGTAAGGTAATGTATTCCATTTTGATGTTTAACCCAAGTAGCAGTTAATCACAAAGCGGACATTTGGATTAAAACAAGGGTGTTTTTTTCCCCCCTTCTGCAGGGCAATTTTTGAAGAACAGCCTGTGTCCAAGAATTACAAGTTGTGGTCGGAATAATATGCGAACAGGTAATCCCATGAATCTTTTCGTTTATTCTAACCTTAAGTTATATCTGTTTGGAATAATGTACCCTTTGCATAGCTAGAGGTCCACGTATTTTGACTGTTTCGAAGGCTGGTTTGAATGTGATGCCGATAATACTCTTTAGAGAATTCTAAGTACTTTATATGCTGGATGAACTCGAACAGATTGAGATGATGATTTGGTGGATGTGGAGAAGTGTGTTGCCTCTATTGGTCTTCTCATTACATATGGGGTATAATTCATTTCTGCCTTTTAAAATCAGCGCAATATACCGTTGTAGCCAAACCAGCCAATTATAATTTGAGGTATCCTTCAGAATTCGGAATCAAACTCTGAAATTGCAGTCTAGTTTTGATAAGTACAGAATAACAGAGTTGGAAGGGACGTTGGAGGTCTTCTAGTCCAACCCCTTGCTCAGGCAGGAAACCCTATACTGGGTGTCAGCAACCTGCGGCTCCGGAGCCGCCTGCGGCTCTTTGGGCCCTCTGCTGTGGCTCCCTGTCAGGTGATCCCACCACTGGCTGGCCCCGCCCCTCGCCCTCCCCTCCCAGTCACTCCTCGCCTGGCCTAAGAAGGTAAGGGCGATTATCTAAGGCAAGAGTCTGCAACCTTAAATAATACAGCCATTTGGACCCGTTTCCTACAGAAAAGAAAACACCGGGAGCCACAAAACTTGGGTGGGCGTGGCCAACTCGATGTCACTCACTTCCACCGATCACATGACCCACTGGCCACACCTACCCAGCCGGTCATTAGGGCAGAGAACCAGTTGTTAAAAAACACCAGGAACCACAAAATCCTTTTGACATCTCTCTCTCTCCCCTCCCTCCCTCCTTCTCTGTATCTCTCTCTGTATCTCTCTCTCTCCTCCTCTCTCTGTATCTCTCTATGTCTCTCTCTCCCTCTCTCTCTGTATCTCTCTGTCTCTGTCCTGGCTGCTTCTCCATCTCCCGCCATCACCCTTATCTTCTCAGGCCAGGTGAGGAGTGACTGGGAGGGGAGGCCGAGGGGCGGGGCCAGCCAGTGGTGGGATCACCTGACAGGGAGCCACAGCAGAGAGCCCAAAGAGCCACATGTGGCTCCGGAGCCGCAGGTTGCTGACCCCTGACTTAAGGTAACACCAGGAGGCAGAAAACCTGGGTAAGCGTGGCTGGAGGGTGTGTGTGTCATGTGACTGGGTGGGAGTAACTGATGTCGAGTTGGCCACGCCCACCCAGGTTTTGTGGCTCCCGGTGTTTTCTTTTCTGTGGGAAACGGGTCCAAATGGCTTTTTGAGTGTTTAAGGTTGCAAATGGTTGTTCCTTCTCTTCTTAAAAACTTCCAGTGTTGGAGCATTCACAACTTCTGGAGGCAAGTTGTTCCACAGATGATTTGTTCTTAAAATCCTTACATTAAGCAAATTTCCTGCCATAGTTCACTATGGATTTATTTGCCGAGCCTCTTGTGAGGGATGGAGACGTGTAAAAACTCTCTGCACTTTAATTCTGTCTCTACTTTAATAATGTCAAGCTTTCGCCCAAAGAGTTGAGATTGCCTTGCTAGTCTGGTTTTGAGCATCTCACCTGCTTGTCTGTCCTGTCTCGCAGCCGACACGTAGATCAATAACAAAAATCCAGCAGGCAGGTTTTCCTGACTTGCAAGACCTCAACCTTTAATTTATGAATTGTAAAACATCCTACTCATTTTCCCCAAATTTTTAAAACACACGAGTGGAACGTTTAAAAAAAGCCAAGTCTAGGCTCTCCAGTCATAAAAAGTGTGCGGACTTATTACAAACTTCTACCCTGGACAAGGGTATTAAAAATAATAAATACCGGTAATTTATTTTGCCCAAAAGTATTTGGAATTGTTTAGAAACCACTGGCTTCAATGCTTTGGGGCAGAGGTGGGTTTCCGCAGGTTCTGACCAGTTCTGGAGAACCGGTAGCGGAAATTTTGAGTAGTTCGGAGAACCGGTAGTAAAAAGTCTGACAGGCCCCGCCCCCATCTATTCTCTGCCTCCCAAGTCCCAGCTGATAATAATAATAATAACTTTATTGTCATTGTACGTGTATACACAGTATACCCATACAACGAAATTCACTTAACTCCCAAAGACCAGGTCCAACACACAACAATCCCCAAACACACTCCCACCCACCACAATTCCCCACCCCAAACCACCCAAACATCCACACAACAGACCAAGTAATGCTGTCCAACAGCTCACTGATGGTGGCTCTTTAGTTCATTGTTGAGTGCAATTATAGCTCTGATCGGGAGGAAATGGGGATTTTACAGTAACCTTCCCCTGGATTAGGGAAGGAATGGAGATTTTACAGTATCCTTCCCCTGCCATGCCCACCAAGCCACGCCCACAGAACCCATAGTAAAAAAATTTGAAACCCACCACTGTTTGGGGGGGGGGGCAAACAAATGTTTTAGATAAATTGCCATCGAGACTGGATTTCAAAACGATGAAATTCTTTGTTTTGTGAGATGAGAAAGGAAGAGGGAAAGTGGCAGGGAGACCTCCCTTTAGAACAGTGTTTCTCAACCTTGGTAGCTTGAATGGGTGGACTTCAACTCCTAGAATCCCCCAGCCAGCAGCACTGGCTGGGGGATTCTGGGAGTTGAAGTCCACCCATCTTCAAGCTTCCAAGGTTGAGAAACACTGCTTTAGAAGGTTCTCGTAAGATTTCATTTCCTTTGATTGGGGTATTCTTCTGGGTGGGTTGTCTGAAGTGAGATGGTCTCTTGCAATTATTCCACTGCTTCTTGGACTAGAAGACCTCCAAGTCCCTTCCAACTCTTGTTATTATATTATGGATGGAAACTAACCAAGGAGAGAAGCAACCTAGAACGAAGGAGAAATTTCCTAATGGTGAGAGCAATCAATCAATGGAACAGTTTGCCTTCAGAAGTTGTAGGTGCCCCATCACTGTAGGCTTTCAAAACGAGACTGGACAATCGTTTGTCAGAAATGGTCTAGGGTCTCCTGCTTGAGCAGGGGGTTGGACTAGAAGACCTCCAAGGTCCCTTCCACCTCTGTTATTCTATGTTCTATCTATGTTCTTCAATAGACGATTCAAGAAAGTTGGAATGAGATGGCATCGCTCTGTTTCATTCCTATTTCGTTCCTCACATGGTTGGTTGTTTGCGAAGAGACCGTAGCTTTCTATTTATGCAAGATGTGAATTCTAGACATTATCTCTAACAAATCACCGGTTTTGTAAACCATTCATTTTGTTATTTTGACCTGGATAACACAGGTTTCGGCCTTAACCTCACATCTGTCGTATCCAAAACATGAACTTCTGGCAAAATCTATCCTTTCACCTCTAAAAATCCGAAGCCAACGTCTTCACCAAGCAAAGCCTTCAGAGTAAAAATAGAAATTCTGGTTGGTTGAGTTTAGTCGGTTAGCAAAGAGCAGTACTGGAGGAACCAGCTGGTCAGGTTATGAGTCTATAAACCAAACTTATTGATGTAAGGGAAGAGTGGGCTGTTCCCCACCCTACTGGCACAGCTCCCTCCTGACTTATGGAGTAACAGCCAGGATGGAAGAGCTCAGTTGGTAGCTGCTGCCACCCTCACTTTTACTCATCAGAGAGATGGCGGCCTAGAGAGTAGTGGAAATATCAGGCTCTGAATTAGTTTTGCTTTTCAGAATTTGGGCAAGGGGAAATTGCCAGTGTCCCCCCCTCCCCTCGTCAATTTGCAGAGGGGAGGGGGCTCAAAGAGGATGCGGTGGCTCAGTGGCTAAGATGCTGAGCTTGTCGATCAAAAGGTCGGCAGTTCAGCGGTTCGAATCCCTAGTGCCGCGTAATGGGGTGAGCTCCCGTGACTTGTCCCAGCTTCTGCCAACCTAGCAGCTCGAAAGCAGGTAAAAAATGCAAGTAGAAAAATAGGGACCACCTTTGGTGGGAAGGTAACAGTGTTCCGTGCACCTTTGGCATTGAGTCATGCCAGCCACATGACCACAGAGACGTCTTCGGACTGCGCTGGCTCTTCAGCTTTGAAATGGAGATGAGCACCGCCCCCTAGAGTCAGGAACGACTAGTACCTATGTGCGAGGGGAACCTTTACCTTTTACCTTTACAAAGTTCCCTGCAGCCACTTCCCATGCTTCCAGATAAGGATATTTATGTCCCCATTTTTCAGGGAGAGTAGAAATAATAAAAATAATCCAGGACTCTCACACCTAATGTGCAAGATAGCACCACTTTTCAACTCCCCGTGATGCTCCGTTTTTCATGGAGACGGCTTCAATGTTCAAAAAAATAACCAAATAATATTCGAGATTTGTTATATCATGGCTTTGGGTAAAAGCATTTATTCAGAGCAAGCAATAGATATGGTTATTTTCTTCTTCTATTTTTCCCTGTTCGTTCACGTCCGATTTTCAGAGATTGACTGTGCAGTTTTCTTGGTGAAGTTTTTCAGAAGTTTTTTTTCCTCCCACCCCTGTTTTAGATCATGAAGAACTCTGTGGCAGCAGTTATGGGTCTTTCTGTCTGAATGGTGGGATCTGTTATACCATACCTTCTGCTTCCAATCCTTTTTGCAGGTAGGCGAAACGTTGACAATTACGCTTTGCGGTTTAAGGGCAGTGGCTTTTTCAAAAATCACACCGTTTGCCCCTTTGCCGGTGCATTAGCTGAAGGGTAGGACTTTCGAATGATAGAAATACTTCTCCCCCTCCCTTTTAGAGCTGCCCTTGCTGATTCGACCCGGTGTTATGTTTTATTTACTTGAAAAATGTGATACCCAGGCGCAAAAGTGCTGGTTTAAGGGAAGTCTTTTAGAGCCTCTGCATCAGCTAATTTCCCAGGCATGAAGCCTCCGGGAAGTCCCTAGAGACAGACAGAGAGAGAGAGAGAGAGAGAGAGAGAGAACAGTAGGAAATACCAAACCATATTGGCCTAATTGTAGACTGACAGGAAAAGGGATACCATATTGACAGGCGATGTCTAAATCCGATCATTTTGGAGACCCGTGATGCAAAGGAAACCTTATGTAACCAAGCGGACGTGTGTCCCCAGAATGACACCATTACTGTTGTCTTAACGCACAGGATGGAAATCGATAATTCCCGTTTACCTTTCGGCACTAAATAGTTATTGCACTTTACGGTCAGAGTGGGCATTTCAGTGGAAGAGGAAATACTTCCCGAGTGAAAAGAGAGGCTTTTAAAAACCAACGCAGTAGCAAATCCCAGAGAGATAAGGAAAAGACGAGTATCTCAGCCCTTGAAGTATGCATTATTTTGTCCCGTCTTCCTTCTTCTTCTCTCCTCCTGCTTACAAGCAACCCCTATTTGTTTTCCAAATCAGCACCAGAGGCCAAAGCATATTTTACTCCAATTTTACTCATGACCTACGAAGTTTTAAAATGTAGATTTTCTTTCCTAAAAGACTGACTGGCCTACAAAACATAAACAGGGCTTACATCCATTCTAGCGGTAAATATAAGTATACATACATGTGCCATAGTCCCGTAGAATAGGCGATTCTCACAGGATGAAACTGGCTAGGATCTGCTGCGCCAGAATGAAAATAGGATGTTCTCACGTTCCTTGAAATCTTCCCTGCAACAAACGGAAAGCAGATTTCACTGCAAGGTGGCGATTTAACATTCAATTCTGGGAATTTTGTGCACGTCACTCCATTACAGATGGGTAAAATTACATTCCAGTGCACATCGTAATTACAAACATCAATAGGGAATCTTTCAAAGATTGTAACCTCTCCTCTGTTCGTGTCATATTTCAATTAAAATCCCGCAATAAATGTTTCCCTTTCCTTCGATAGAAGAAAAGCCTCAATTTTTGCAAGCATTCTGGTCATTCTGGCTTGGGGGTCAGTTTTAGTTGCTGTGTTATTCAAACCTAGCAAAACGCAAACTTTCTGTTCAGGTCTGATGATCGTACAAGTGTCATTTTGCCTCAATCTCTCGTATCCCGTGATTTGCTGATTCCGATATTTCCTCCCGTCGCCCGCACTGAATTATTGTCTTTATTATTCAGATTTTTCAGTCCTTCTAAGTAGCCGGAATCTTTGGTTAGATTCGCACATTTGTTTACACGGTGGAAATTTATATTTTGAGATGCCAAACTCGCACCTTTGGGGTTGTGCATAGGTGTCCATAAGAAGCCACAGCGGGCATCACCTGCATTCTGATTTCAACTGCATAGTGTGACAGTGTTGCTGGCCCCTTTCCCAGACTCCGTGGTCATGGGTTCTACTCAAAGCAGCCACCATGCAGAAAATGACAGTCATAAAATCTTCAGCCTGGCAAATTTAGGACTGTCTGTGTAATCCCAGCGTTTCTCAACTCGGACAATTGGAAGATACATGGATTCCCAAGTTCCAGAATGCTCCAACCAACGTTCTGAGTATTGAAGTTCACGCATGTTGGCCGGGGCATTCTGGACCTTGAAGTCCACTTGTCTTCAAATTGCCAAGGGTGAGAAATACATATCTAATGACTCAGGGTTAGTAAAAGAGGAGGAAGGAAGGGATATCGTGCGTGCTGCCTTCGGATTCTTGCAGAACAGAGCATGAGTCAAATAAAGAACAAACAGGGAATTCGGGCAATGAACCTGTACTGCACAAAGTACACTTTCCACAACTCCTTGAGTTTTTCTGCTCTAGTGCTCATTGTATTGGGAGACAACCAAGGAAGGGAAGAGGGAGAGGGAGCATGGACCAACCTGGGGACGGTGGAAAAAACGTGGCTTCGTTTCAGATCACAAACTAACTCACCTTTGTTCCCAGGTGTGTTGACAACTACACAGGAGCTCGTTGCGAAGCAATCTTGCTCCCCAGCATCAAGAGCCACTCAAGAGGGGAACTGTTTGTAGCCGTGTTGGCTTCGGTGGTCGTTTTGAGCGTCCTGGTAGCCGGAGCGTTTTTTTTCCTTTGCAGGTAAAGTAGCTGAAATTACTTATTGACCCAGAGAGATTTGGGCTGTTTGGATTGACAGAATAAAAGTCCCCGTTCTGTAATCCAATATTTAACGTATGTGCCGTTGCTCTTTTAACACTGACCAGGACGTCTAATTTCCCTTGTCTCTTTCTAAAAGAGAGCTCAGACCAATTCCATTCTCGGATAAACTCCACTAATCTGAAGATAATAACAGTGTGTTTGTGGGCAGCTCACTCGCAATCGGTCCGTGTCGCTTTAGTTCCTTGGCTAAAATATAAAATAAATAAAATAAAACCTCAGAGAAGCTGTACAGCATCGTCCTAAGAGCAGTGTTTATAAAGAGCGTTTAGTTGTGAAAGGCTGGCACAAAGAGCCCCAACAATTACGTCTTATGCTCCATTTCAGGCCATCCGTAGCTTTAAGCCACTTCCGTTGAGAAGTGTGAGAGGGGAAGCTAAAACCCACCGGTGTCCTCAGATTATCCGTCTTCTGTCTCTTTGCTGTCTCACTCCCTTTATCCCTTCTTGCCAGGAAAGGCCAGATCCCACGAGCTAATGCCCTGGAGCGCGGCGAACACCTGATTGAGGGAAACGGCAGGGATGCTTGCAACAGTGAGTACTTCTCCGGTCAATCCCTGGTGCAAGGAGCTGGGGATGGGGAGGACAGGTGTAGGGAAGCTGCCTGTAGCCTCTAAATCAGGGGTGTCCAACCGTGGCCATTTTTAAGACTTGTGGACTTCAACTCCCAGAATTCCCCAGCCAGCCATGCCAGTTTTAAGTACAAACATAACGCGAGCTATGCTGGCTGGGGAATTCTGAGAGTTGAAGTCCGCAGGTCTTAAAAGTGTACAAGGGTGGAAGCCCCTGCTCTAAATCCACGTTTTTGTAGTCCTCAACACTTGAGTCGTCATCGGTCCCGGTTAATTTATTTATTAAAGTTTATATGGCATTCATCTCAGTATCCAAAGCGATGGTTGGCATGGATACTTTCCTCCAACTTCCTTTTTTGAAATAGGAAGTGGAGTCAAAACTGAAAGGTAGCCTAAAACCCTCTAGCTTAAACAAGGTTGCTGTAGGAGATGACCAGGCTGAGCTGAGGGAGGGAAGCGTCAAACGCATCATCAGTCTCGAGTCCCTGCGTGCCCACAAGAGTGCAGTCCAGCAAACCTTGAATTCCGTTGGCTCTTACTTGCCGCCAATTTGCCTTGACCGTTAGTAGTTCAGATTCTTGTCGAGAGCATAAGCTTGCAACAAACCAGTATTTATTTGAACTGCCTGGGTTTCCTGATTTCCCATGCTTGACAGCCGCACCTCCAATCCCTCATCCCAAATCCTGGACCACTGCAGACCCCAACCCCCAAGTCATTACACACACACCCATAAAAGATTGCCCTGTGGATCTGATGGAAATTGGTGTCTTTTCAGAAATAACCGAATAAAGAAATCCGAAGAAGAAATTATGGACCAGCTGCAAGAGAAGTGGAAAAGCTGAAACCACGTTGGAGAAGATGGTAAGAGGACGGAACGGATATCTGTGACAAGTATTGTGCTAATTAAAGATTTACCAGGCCAGTTATATTTAGGATCCCATTTCAAAGGAAGAGGGGCTCGCGCAGAGAAGTCTTGACGTGTTACGTGAACATCTTCTCTGAATTTTCCAGACTTTTCCAACTTTTCCATTTTTTTATTACGGGAGGGTATTTTTATGCAAAAGCAGCGAGATCACAAGATTCTAACACATTATTATCCTGATAAAGGGGGAAAAAAAAATAAGAACGTCTGTTTAGGCTGTGTCCAGTAATTCTGGCCTGCTACAAAAACGCACGGTGAGAAGGAAGAAGCTGTGAATTATTCTAGACACCTATTTAGGCACACTTGAATAATGCAATTTGCTTGGCCAGGAATCATGAATACATCGCATGGGCCCGTATTTTTCCACAAAGGCTTCTTTTAATGTATGAAAGGAGAACGGGCAGGGATAAGAATTGTATCTGTGCACGGATATAAAGGTAAAAACAAATAAACAAATTATCAGGAAAATGGGAACGCATAGGTTTTTCTTTCCAAGCTCCTACCATCTTTAGATACTGTCTTCTGTTCAGTCTCCAAAGCCCCGAATTGATGCTATGTTCTAGGGCAGGGGTCGGCAACCTTAAACACTCAAAGGTCCTAACCGGAAGCCCCCCGCTCAATTCTGGAGCTGGCTGGAAGTCCCGTTCCCCCACCATAGAGTCTCCTCCTAGCACAGCATCCTTTTTCCTCTACCTGCCCTAACCGAAAGCTCTATCAATTGTGGAGCTGACCAGAGACAGGGAACCGTAGCAGAAGGATGAAAGAGCCACATGCGGCTCCAGAGCTGCAGGTTGCCGACCCTTATTCTATACTTCTGTTGATGATCCAAGCACTATCCTTCCTTTTCTGAAGCAGCCTTACATTGTTGGTTCACATCCCATTGTGTTCCACCCAGGTCCTTTTTGCTGCCCAATATTGTCTCGGGGACAAACAAAAATGTGACCGGGCGAAGAATAAATGTTAAAGCAGGGGTTCCCAAACTTGGCAGCTTTAAGACTTGTGGACTTCGACTCCCAGAATTCTCCAGCCAGCTATGCTGTGTTAAAGAATTCCATGCAGGCTTCAGACGGACCCCAAAATAAATACTGCTATGTAAATGCCACTCTTTTTCCCTCCTTGAACAAAGCAACACCTAATAATTAAATGAGATCTTCAAAACGGATTCTTAGGATGAGCTGATGAATGAGTTAAAATTTGCTCGTCGTATTCTCGAGGATTTTCAGTTCCTCATTTTTGATGTGCTTAATTAATTCCTGTGGGTACAACACCAGTAGTGTGCTAGTTTAATACCTTTGCAAGCTGCCTTGACAGAAATGATGGGAAAGATAACACGTAATTTGACATTTATTATTATTATTATTTTTAAAAAGTCTATTAAAGCCACTGTCTTGTGTGATTTTTCCAGGAATCTGTATCTGCGTTCCCAGATACTCTGAACGAAGAATGTGATTTACGGGACCAAATATCTAGGCAGAAATATGCACAGCTTCTGTTCTTACTGTTCCCAGACACAGGAAGTCAGAGGTATGTGAAGATGCTGAGAGAGACAATAGAGTCAACTCCATCCTCGGTAATTAAAATAGACAAAATGCTTTTAAAGTATTTCCGAACATTAGTAGGTAGCATCGAAAAGCTGTTGGAGAGCTTCCATCCGTCTTTATCGAAGGTGAAATCAGCTTTATGTTTTAGCATCCTGCAACGGACTTTCCATGCCAGGAGCAAGCTTAGTGAACAAAGTAAGAAGCATTTTATGTAAAGGTTTCCACAACGTACAGCGGTCGACATCGGGCGAGCCCTTTTAGGGTCCTGAACGATGTAGTCACCGTGTTCCTTCTTTTCCCTTCTGTTTGAAACATTCCCATTTGTAAATAAAGTTTATCCTTTTCGAAGACGTATCTGAGGTCCCTCAAAGTATTCTGGGTTTAAAATTCGTTCTCGTGTTATCAGTTGGTTGTAAAAGACAAGTAATTAAGAAATAATGCCTGGCCTAGCCAGAGTAGAGTAATAGTTAAGGATGAGGATTGGGGAGGCTCAGGTATGGGGCCGCCTTGGTCCTGGGGTTAATTTACTCTCAGTCCGGTCTACTCACGAAGTTGCTGTTTTAGAAAAGAGTTGGAAGAGCTTCTAGAACAAACTGGATTTCTTCGAGGACCGGATCAGCATTGTAGCTCTCCTACACGGGCCGGCGGAGGCGGGGGAGGAGGAGGTGGGACGGATGCATCCTGCAGCACCCTGCCGGCCAAAACGGGGCACGGGGGGTCCACGCACAGCCCCCCTTGCGCCTTGTTTCCACCCCACATAGCCTCCAGCAGCACTCTGGCGGCTGCTTTCAGCCCTGTTTTTGGGGTGTTTTCAGCCGGCAGAGTGCTGCAGGGAGCCATGTTTTGTTTTTGTTTTTATTAAATTTGTATACCGCCCTTCTCCCGAAGGACTCAGGGCGGTGAACAGCCACGAATAAAAAACACATACATACAGAAATTTAAAATAGAATAAAACGAATTAAATCAATTTGGCTGAGACAAATTTAAAATACCCAATAATTTAAAAACCAATTTAAAATTTACATTTAACAGGGGAAAAGATTTAGGCCAGGCCTGCTTGATGAAATAGAAAAATCTTAAGTGCGCGGCGGAAGGTGCGCAGATCCGGGATCGTCCGTATCTTTGGGGGGAGCTCGTTCCAGATCGTAGGTGCCCCCACAGAGAAGGCTCTCCCCCTGGGGGCCGCCAGTCGACATTGTTTGGCCGACGGCACCCGGAGGAGCCCCTCTCTATGGGAGCGTACTGGCCGGTGGGAGGCTATTGGTGGTAGCAGGCGGTCCTGTAAATAACCAGGCCCTAAGCCATGGAGCGCTCTAAAGGTGATAACCAAAACCTTGAAGCGCACCCAAAAGACCACTGGGAGCCAGTGCAGCTCGCGCAGGAGAGGTGTTACATGGGAACGCCACGTCGTTCCCATAACCACCCGCGCGGCCGCACTCTGCACCAATTGGAGCCTCCGAGTGCTCCTCAAGGGGAGCCCCATGTAGAGAGCACTACAGTAGTCCAGACGAGAGGTGACGAGGGCATGAGTGACTGTGCGTAAAGAGTCCCGATCTAGAAAGGGGCGCAATTGGCGAATCAGGCCAACCTGATGAAAAATCCTCCCGGCCACGGCCGTCAGGTGCTCTTCTAAAGATAGCCGTGAATCCAGGAGGACGCCCAAATTGCGTGCCCTCTCTGCAGGGGCCAATGATTCGGCCCCGATAGTCAGCGATGGCACCAGCTGACTATATCGGGACGTCGGAAACCACAGCCACTCGGTCTTGGATGGGTTGAGTCTGAGCCTGTTCCTCCCCATCCAGATCCGCATGGCCTCCAGGCACCCTGTAGGGGGAAAGCGAGGCACGGGGGGGGGGGGGGGGGCGCTGCACACAGCCCGTTTTAGCCACCAGAGGCACTGTGGGCTGGTCCTTTGATATTTCCAGTCTGGTCCTGCGGGACCAGATTTAAGCACCTCGTGGACTGGATCAAGACCGCGGGCCTTGAGTTTCCCTAAGTTTTAATATTTGGGGGGTCGGTGGGTATTGCATTAACATTACCAAATCAAACCAGATGAAAGATAATCAGGGATTATCTCGATGTTAGGCAATGACTTCAACTGCGTGGGGAATTTGGTCCTGGAGCTGGATTACCATCCTTCTTCTATTCAAAAACAGCACCAACAGCTCCGTAATGAAGTAGGTCATTAAAGCTAGTCCAGCAAACGGCGTTTCTTCCAAAAGCAGTCAAGTCTGCAACGACTCCCAAAATGCATCATACGGGACATGTACATCCACAAAGAAAAATGGTTATTTCCTTGCATCGCGGTTTTTCAATTTTTCACGGAAAAGACGAGCACATTTTGGTGAAGGGGGAGGTGGGGGAGTCCAAACTTCTCGGCCTTCTGCTTTTGGAGGAAGACAGAAAGAATATAACTTGAGGTTGAGAGGGAAAAAAAAAATCGTGTATTTAATTCTCTGTTACCTTATTTTACACTTGCCCGACTTCCCCAGTATAACCGTAGGACATTAAACCGAATCGTAACTATCTTCAGTAGCTTTAATGTCAAGAGAGAAAAAGCTGAATATCAAGTTAAACATCTTGCAGTCGTATAATTCTGCTGCCGTTCCGTCTTTCTTAACATTGATAAAAGCAGTGAATTCAAGGGTTTGGGGGGTTTTTTTGCACAGGAAGGAAGCCATATTAGCGTACGCTTTCAGACTGTGGTTATTTAGACAGCTCCAGGTCCCGACAGTTCATATTTAAAACACTCAACGGTAGAATTCAAACCAAATCAGACAAATCTTGAGGTTCCTTCGTTTATTTAAGACCCCCCGCCCCCCCAAGGAATATATACCTTCCTTCAACCAAAGCGACTAAGAAGCAGACAACTAATTTATAATACAAATTATAGCTAGTAGACAAAATGGTCTAACTTGCAATCTTTTACCAAGATAAGCCCAAAAAATCCAGACCATCTAAAGCAGAGGTCTTAAAATTGGCAGCTTTAAGACTTGTGAACTTTAACTCCCAGAATTCTCCAGCCTTCTGGGAGTTAAAGTCTACAAGTCTTAAAGCTGTCAAGTTTGAAGATCTCTGATCTAAAAGCTGAATATTCAAGTGCAAATGTTTGTTTTTTTTTAATTTGACTAGGCCTCCATGAGCTATTTTGCCCCCTTACCTTCACAGATGATTTTAAAGAGCTCAGCTCAGACCTGAAGCTTTGCGTTTCCAGAGACAAACAATAAAAGACAGCTTAAGACAGGCTTAGTTCATAGGCTGGCTTGTTCAGCAATCCACTAACAGCATGAGAAAAAAAAATCGGTATTTTTTTTCCATCATGAAAGCGCTGGCGATGCTAACCATCATCATTTGCAACTACCGGAACGAAGTAAAAATCTACTATACGAAACACTTTCAGTTTTAGAAAACGGGGTATTAAAAAAAAAGTCTTCTTTTTCTTTCCCCGAATTTAAGATCACGTCATCGGGGAGACCGGGTCAAAGCCGACGGGACGAGCTTTCCTTTTTGTTTCAGGAGTCACGCCCAGAATTTGAATGGCATGCCCAGAATTGGCCCGTTTCTCACAATTACTTGCGGCCTGGAGACAATGGCCTCTGCACAATGGCAGGAGGAGAAAAGGGGAAGAGAATTTTAAGCTTGATTGCCTTTAGGCGAACCGAAGTGCAGAAGCACCACCACCGTGGTGTAGCTGTGCAGGAGGTCATCCTTGGCCTCGTGACATTCCCGGAGGACGAAATTCCCCGTCACGATTCGATCGCATCCGATCTCCCCGTGTCCGAAAAAGCCGAAAAGCGGCACGTTGGGGAAGTACTTTCGAAAAATGTCGGCTTCCACGTTGGCTTTGTTTTCGTAAAAGAGGTACCCTCTGCCCACGCAGGCGAACATGAATGCCAGGGTGTGGTGCTCGGGAATGTTGGCGGCCTTGAGGCGCTGCATGGCCGCTTCGGCTAACTTTTCGTCCTTGACGTCTTGCTCCAGCAGGACGGAGGCGCACTGGATCTGGGCACCGCTGAACGCCAGGCCGACTATGCCCCACTCGGCAGGCGGGGTGTCACTGGAAGAGAAGGAGGGGACCAGGGGTGGGGTGGGGGGAAACAGAGTCAGAAGCTGGTGGGTCAACAACCCAACATCACCCAAAAGGCCATGCAAAGCAATACAGGTAATCCTCGGCTTAACAACCGTTCGTTTAGCGAAGGTTCGAACTTACAACTGATGTGACTGACGACAGGTTCTCAGGCTTAACGATTGTTGCTTGGTCAAAATTTAAGTGTTTCACTGAGTTGGAAGGGACTTTATAGGTCAGTGATGGCTAACCTTTTTGCCGTCGCGTGCCAAAAGGATGGGGAGCACGGGGGGGATCACGCACACACGTGCCCACACCCATAATTCAATGGCCCCCTGCGCCCCACCCACTGCATGCGACCCCCCCCCCCCCCCCCCCCCCCCGCCCCCCCCCCCCCAGGTCCCCCCCCCCGCTTTTGGCACACAACAGCAAAAAGGTTACCGGTGGGCTTTGTAGGCCCGTTTTTCACCCTCCCCAGGCTCCAGAGGCCTTCTTGGAGCCTGGGGAGGGTGAAAACAGCCTTCCCCACCCCACCTCACCCCCCGGAGCCCCTCCAGAGGCCAGAAACGGCCCGTTTCCCGATGTCTGGTAGGTCCGGAAGGCCCGAAAATCAGCTGGCCGGCACGCACATGCCCGCTGGAGCTCAGCTAGGACGACGTTCGTGTGCCTACAGATATGGCTCCGCGTGCCACCTATGGGACGCATGCCACAGGTTCGCCATCATGGTTATAAGTCATCTAGTCCAACCTGCGCCCAAGCAGGAGACCCTACACCCTACACCAGGGGGTCTCCAAACTTGGCAACTTTTAAGACTTGTGGACTTCAACTTCCAG
>WNWU01000059.1:2083768-2105412 GCA_012654045.1 Ptyas mucosa | reverse complement strand
CATTCCATTCCATTCCATTCCATTCCCTCTTCATTCTATTCTATTCTATTCTATTCTATTCTATTCTATTCTATTCCATTCCATTCCATTCCATTCCATTCCCTCTTCATTCTATTCTATTCTATTCTATTCTATTCTATTCTATTCTATTCTATTCTACTCTACTCTACTCTACTCTACTCTACTCTACTCTACTCTACTCTACTCTACTCTATTCCCTCTTCATTCTATCCTGTCCTGTCCTGTCCTGTCCATTCTGTGCAGGGTTTTTCAGAAGCAGATAAAAGCCAACCTCACTGAACCCTACAGGCATTCCTCGACTTACAACCGTTCCATTTAGTGACTGTACAGGTGTGTGTCTGTACATGGCTTATGATCAGTTTCCACACTTACTACCGTTGCATAGTCACTTGATCAAAATTCAGATGCTTTGGCCACTGGCATGTACTTATGACGGTTGCAGTGTCACCGGGGTCACATGACTCACTTCCGCGACCTTCTCTTTTAATGGGGAAGCCAGGTTCCCTTAACCATCGTGTTACTAAGTGAAGAACTGCAGTGATTCACTTAACAACACTGGCAAGAAAGGTGGTAAAATGGGGGCAAAACCCCCTTTGGGTTCAACGGTGGTCGTAGGTCGAGGACTACCTGTAACCACAGAAACCTAGCAAAACGAGACACCCACGAAGTCAGGGAGTTAATGCTCTCCACGAATCCGCCCGCTAAAATGATGCTTTTTTCATTCAAGCGATTGACGATTTGGCGGAAAAATCGTGATGATCCCGACTTCCAGTTGTTGTATCCAAAGAGGAGCATGGCTCTAAGGTCTGGGTCGCTCTTAAGATCTGGTTGGAGTAAAAGGAGAGAGAGAGAGAGAGAGAGAGAGAGAGAGACTGAGAAAGAGAGAGAGAGATGGAGAGAGAAAGATTGAGAGAGAGATAGAGAGAGCGATTGAGAGAGATTGAGAGATTGAGAGATGAAGAGAGATTGCGAGAGAAAGATTGCGAGAGATTGAGAGATTGAGAGAGAGAGAGATTGAGAGAGAGATTGAGAGAGAGAGATTGAGATTGAGAGAGAGAGCAATTGAGAGAGAGATTGAGAGAGATAGAGATTGAGAGATTGAGAGAGAGGAGATTGAGAGAGCAAGAGATTGAGAGATTGAGAGAGATATTGAGAGAGAGATTGATATTGAGAGAGAGATTGAGAGATTGAGAGAGCAATTGAGAGAGAGATAGAGAGATAGAGATTGAGAGATTGAGAGAGCAATTGAGAGATTGAGAGAGAGATTGAGAGAGCAATTGAGAGAGAGATTGAGAGAGAGATTGAGAAAGAGATTGAGAGAGATTGAGAGAGCAATTGAGAGATTGAGAGAGAGATTGAGAAAGAGATTGAGAGAGCAATTGAGAGAGAGATTGAGAGAGAGAGAGACAGAGAGAAAATAATATTATTAATCTCTTGACTTTCTGCTGATAACAACAAGATGCCAAACGTCATGCATCGTTTAGTTTACGAGCTGAATCTGTTTATGTTTTCTGACCTACTTTCCCTAAAGGGACAGAGCAGCCAGGCACGCATATCGAAAGGAAAAATTCCCACGAGGTTTGTTGTTGTCATAACAGCCCTCCAGCAAATTTCTGACCTCTCGGGTACCTAATCCTGGAGGGTTTGTTTTTTTGTTTGTAAGGCTCTAATCATATGTTTTGTACTGGGCAAACGTAACCAGCGGTTTTAACCTTTTACATATCAGAATACAGGAAGCCCAGCAAGGAAACTGGCCAACAACACATATAGCTAGGAAAAAAAAAAAAAACAGGACTCAACATTTCCTCCCAGTTATAAAAACCCTGTAAAAACTGCAGGGATGAGTTGTGGTTTGGCAGGGAGATGCACCAAGTTGGAGAACAAACCGGTTGACTTAAGTTTATTGTGTATTGTGGAGGGATTTTTGCTATCTCGCTTAGCCGCGTCTGGTGGTTAAGGATGGAGAAAATATTAATTTATTTATTTCTATCCTGCCTTTATTATCTATTTTTACAAACAACTCTAGTAGCGAACCTTATCTATGACACCTTCCTCCTCCGCCTCCTCTTTTCCCCACAACCCCCCTGTAAGATGAGTTGGGCTGAAAGAGAGTAACTGCACCAAAGTCACCCAGTCAGCTTTTATGCCAAAGGCAGGACTAGAACTCACTCTCCCCCAGTGCTTGGCCCAAAGTCACCCACTGCCTTGCATCCTAAAGCAGGACTAGAACTCTCCGCCTGCCAGTTACAAGCTTGGGGCCTCCACCACTAGATCAAATCGGTATGGAAAGAACAGCAGGAAGACTTAGAAAATATGATTTGGTTCAAAGAATCACTAAGTTTCTCCTATTCTTTTCAGCCAGACACTACGTCACAAATCACAACCTTCCAATCATCATCATCATCATCATTTAACGGTCCCATAATCCCTTGCCGGGTGGAGTCTGGGCAACTGAATGGAGCCAGCAGAGCGTTTTAATGCCCAGATGCCCTTCCTGTCGCCAATGCGGAGTTTTGTTCAGCAGATATATATTCCCATTGTGCCCAGAGAGAGAGAAATCTCCGAGCCTGGTGGCTCAGCAGACTAAAAGCATTGTGATTAACACCAGCTGCCTGCAATTACTGCAAGTTCGAATCTCACCAGGCTCCAGGTTGATTCAGCCTTCCATCCTTTCTAAGGTGGGTAAAATGAGGACCCAGATTGTGGGGGCAATAAGCTGACTTTGTATAAAATATACAAAAGTAGGAAGGCTATTGCTTAACGCATTGTAAGCCGCCCTGAGTCTCCGGAGAAGGGCGGCATATAAATCAAATTTTAAAAAAAATCTGCCTCTACCTAGGATCGAACTCACAGCCTCCTGATTGTGAGACACCACTCTACCCAAATTGCAACCTTCTAAGATACTATGAAAAATATCTTCAAAGCGATTCCCAGGTTGCGCCGTTTAAGCCCGTGTTCGTCTTATGAGGGTCAGCTGGGTCAACTTTTACAATCTTGTGAATTGCCACTGGGAAATAAAATCCCACACTGTGATAGCTTTAAAAAAAAATAAGAAGAAGAATAGCAAGAGTTGAAAGGCATTCCCCCAAACAGCCCCCCAGTTTTGGCTTGCCTGCTTCAGCAAACTGTCCTTCATCCATGGTTTGCTTCTTCGGGTCTTTGGAAAAATGGAAGGTCTGAATCTTCACCCCATCCATTTTGGGGAAGAGCAGGGCGAAGCCGGCCTCTGCTTCTTCAACCTCCAGGGGACGATGGCTGCCGGAGCCTTTGGGAGTAGCTGGAAAAGCAACGTTCAGGACAGTTAAAGGGTTAACCTCATTTTCAAGACTTCAGTAATCGTTTTTGAAACGTGCTCTCGTTTTCCCACAAGTAGCATAAAGCGAAGCACAGGCCATTCAATCGCGAAGCAGCCTCCTTATTATTCTTTGGGTGTTTTTAAAGGTTAGTCCTCGGTTGACGACTGCAATTGTTTGTCTGTTTGTTTGTTCGTTTGATTCAATTTATATACCGCCCTACTCCCGAAGGACTCAGGGCGGTGAACAGCCATGAGATAAAACACAAAATACAAAATTTAAAAGCAGAATAAAATCGAATTAAACGATGTGGCCGGAAACAATTTTAAAACACCCCAATAATTTAAAACAAATTAAAATTTACATTAATTAAAAAAGAAAGAGGGGAAAAAAAATTAGGCCAGGCCAGCCTGGTGGAATAAGAAGGTCTTGAGAGCGCGGCAGAAGTTGCGTAGGTCCGGGATCCTCCGAATCTCCGGGGGGAGCTCATTCCAGATAGTAGGTGCCCCCACAGAGAAGGCTCTCCCCCTGGGGGCACCAGTCGACATTGTTTGGCCGACAGCACCCGGAGGAGCCTCTCTCTATGAGCGTACCGGCCGGTGGGAGGCTGTTTGTGGTAGTAGGCGGTCCTGTAAATAGCCAGGTCCTAAGCCATGGAGCGCTCTAAAGGTGGTAACCAAAACCTTGAAGCGCACCCGGAAGACCACTGGGAGCCAGTGCAGCTCGCGCAGGAGAGGTGTTACACGGGAACGCCATGATGCTCCCATAATCACCTGCGCGGCTGCACTCTGCGCCAGTTGGAGCCTCCGGGTGCCCCTCAAGGGGAGCCCCATGTAGAGAGCGTTGCAGTAGTCCAGGCGGGAAGTGACGAGGGCATGAGTGACCGTGTGTAGGGAGTCCCGATCCAGAAAGGGACGCAACTGGTGAATCAGGCAAACCTGATGAAAAATCCTCCCGGCCACGGCCGTCAAATGCTCCTCTAAAGAATTGAGCCCCCAATTTTTGTTGCTCAGTGAAAGATTTGTTTTAAAGGGATTTTGCAACTGTGGAAGTGAAGCCGTTCAACATTACAGTCCTTTCAATTCATTTGGAGGCAAACCTGAGAGAGAACTAGGGATCTGCTAGGCCCCAGGAACTTATGCAGGACTTGTGAGCATGTGGGAACGGTTTCCATTCTTATCATCTTCTTTTAATGACCCCATAATCCCTTGTGGGGTGGAGTCTGGGCAACTGAATGGAGGAGAGTGGTTTAATTGCCGGGTGCCCTTCCTGTCGCCAATGTGGAGTTTTGTTCAGCAGATACATTCTCAGCGTGCCCAGAGAGAGAAATATCTGCCTCTACCTAGGATCGAACTCACAGCTTCTTGATTGTGAGATGAGAGCTGCACCTCTTCCCTGTTTCCCTGAAAATAAGGCCCAATCGGAAAATAAGTCCTAGCATGCTCATAAGATAAGCCCTACCCCCCCCCAAATAAGCCCCAGTTAAGATGATGAGCCAGATGGGTGCATTTAGTACCGTATTTCCCCCCCAAAATAAGACCTAATCAGAAAATAAACCCTAATGCGTCTTTTGGAGCTGCACCATTACGGTTTCCATTCTAATCGGAAGTCCAAATTCTAAATTTATTTGCAATTAATTTTACAGAACGTTGCTTCCTTTAAGCAGGTGGAAAGACCAGTTCGGATGTACAGCCATACCAAGGGAAAAACTCAGGGAGTTTATTTTGTTGAGGTTGTTCTCCTTACCTACAAGTCCAGGTGTCACAAGACCAATCACCTGGGATCGTGCGGGGAGCAGTTTTTCCAAGGCGGCCGCAATTTCTTTACTGTATCTTCGCCGTGCTATAATTACAACGGGGAGAAAAAAACGGTTAGTCCAAGTTCCTGCAGGATCAATAATACCCATGGAGGGCAGCATCCAGTTTTTCGGAGTATTTTAATTAGCTGCTGCCGTAAACATGGAGATCCCTAGGAGTAAGGAGAGCTGCTTAAAAGTCACACAGCCATCAGTTGTTGGTCTTCACAATTTTCAGGAATAACTTTTCGGATAATTCATGGGTCATTGGGACAGGCTTCCAGCAGGAGCAAAGGGACAAGAGATAAAAATGAGATTTGAATTTAGGCTGATGGTATTACTTAGTTTAAAAAGGGACACGGTGGCTCAGTGGCTGAGACGCTGAGCTTGTCGATCGAAAGGTCGGCAGTTCAGCGGTTCGAATCCCTAGCGCCGCGTAACGGGGTGAGCTCCCGTGACTTGTCCCAGCTTCTGCCAACCTAGCAGTTCGATAGCAGGTAAAAAATGCAAGTAGAAAAATAGGGACCACCTTTGGTGGGAAGATAACAGCGTTCCGTGCACCTTTGGCGTTGAGTCATGCTGGCCACATGACCACGGAGACGTCTTCGGACAGTGCTGGCTCTTCAGCTTTGAAACGGAGATGAGCACCGCCCCCTAGAGTCGGGAACGACTAGCATGTATGTGCGAGCTGTTCCTTTACCTAGTTTCGGTAATGAAACATCTGCGAGACAACCGCCAAGCTCAGGACCCCTTGTTTCAACCCCGAGCTACAAACATTCTCCGCTATCCATCTGTGTTTGTTACAAGGAAGGGTGATTTGTATAATCTAATATATCATCCAGGAATTTAACCTTTCCAAATGTACGGACAAACAAGGAAAGATCTTATTTTCAAAGTTCTTTAGAAGGCTACCTGGTAAAAAGTTGTCGAGAGTCTGCAAAGCAGCAGCAGCAGAAGCAACCTCTGCCAGCTGTCTGTTTCCAAGGTCAAGCTTGGAGCAGAAGATCGAGATAAATCCTGCCTCCGCAAAACAATGTTTCCCAAAACCTTGGCAACTTTTAAGATTTTTGTGGACTTCAGCTCCCATAATTCTCCAGCCGTTGTGACTTCTGAGAAAATTTGAAGTCCCAGAATTCTGGGAGTTCTTGAAGCCCATACTTTAAAGTTGGCAGGTTTGAAACATACGGCTCTTTGGGATTCTTCCAGCAATATACTTTCATGCTCCTCCAACTGGCAAATAACAAGAGATTCTGATAAATTAAAAGAGTTCAATTACTTTAGGTCAACTAAATCTATAGACCCGTGATGGCGAACCTGAGGCACCCATGCCACAGGTGGCACGCGTAGCCATATCGGTGGGCACGTGAGCTCAGCTCCATTTTCAGGTCTTCTGGGCTCACCAGAAATAGGGAAACAGGCTCTTTCCTGCCTCCGGAGGACCTCGGGGGCTGGGGGGTGGCATTTTTCTTTCTCCCCAGCCTCCAGAGCCTTTCTAGGAGCCTGGGGAGGGCAAAAATGGCCTCCCCTCCCCGGAGGCCAGAAATGGCCCGTTTGCCAACTTCCGGTGGGATCGTGGAGTCGTGCGCGCATGCGCGGGGGCAGATGCATAGAATTGTGGGCGTGGGCATGCATGTGTGCAACCACCCCACCCCGCTCCTGGCACGCAATGGCAAAAAGGGTTAGCCATCACTGCTATAGACCCACGTCAACACCCTTTGTGACTGCCAAACAATACTTCTAATTAGTGGTCTAATTAAGTGGTCTAATTAGTGGTCTAATAAAGTCATAACAGAGCAGAGTGTTCCATTCAAGGGTGCCATTTTGTTTACAGAACCCAAACAGTCCAATCAGAAGGCAGTTTCTTTGCCCCATGTGTATAAATCAATGAGGAGGGAAACAGTCTCGCTGGTCACTTACCTTTCTTATTAGTACAAGCATTACTGTTTTCACTTAACAACACTGCATCTGATATTATATATAAGACTGTCTGGGGAAGGACTTGAACTTTCTGTAAAGTAAACACAAAACACAACATGATAGACAACGTCACACATCAGGAACTTGTCTTGTATATGAAAAACAAGCACAGCTACCAATACAACTTGGGGTCCTTGGTGCTCTTGACTGAGCTTGTTTGTTAGCTTGCAAACATTTCGTTACCGGACTAGGTAACATCATCAGTGTTCCGACGGTGTTGATGGTGCTCTGATGGTGATGGTGATCATCAGGTACTGATCATGTTCCCTAGTTGGGTAATGAAATGTCTGCAAGAAAACCACCAAGCTCAGAGAGCACCAAGGATCCCAGAGTTCAACCTGCGCTGCAGATATTTCTCCAACTAAAACCAAATTAAACTTGAAAAAACTTGGCTGCTTCTTGACTTGTCACTGGAAAAAAAGTCAAAGGGCTGTTTCTTAACAATCGTTATGGTTTAGAAAAAAAAAAAAGAACAGTAAAAGTGATAATTTAACAAACATGAACAAATCTTGCCAAATTGATGAGGTTTCAAAGTTTCAACCTTAAGAACGAAGCTCGACAACAATAGGCAAAGATCTGCTTCAGTCCATCTGTCCAAACCACTTACCTCAATGTCTTCTGCTAATACGGGGACCAGGACATGGGTGTTGGATTGGTCTGGTTCCAGGGCAGAGACCCAGGTGATGCTCTGCTGTGTTCGCAGGATTCTGCGGGAACACTCCCGCCACAGCTGGCACACGCTGTAACAGAAATAGATATATATGTATATTTATAGAAATAGATAGATATATAGATAAATAAATCGATGATATAGATGATAGACAGATGACAGATAGTTATAGATATAGATAGATAGATAGATAGATAGATGATACAGATGACAGACAGATGATAGATGGATAGACATGATTAGATAGATAGATAGATGACAGATATAGATAAATGATAGATAGATGGATAGAGACATGATTAGATAGATAAATAGATAGATAGATGATAGAGATAGATGGCAGACAGATATAGTTAAATGATAGCTGGATAGACAGATGATATAAATTGATGATACATACAGATGACAGATAGATGGATAGAGAAGTGATAGATTAGATAAATAGATAGATGACAGATAAATAATAGATGGATAGAGACGTGATAGATTAGGTAGATAGGTAGATAGATAGATAGATGATAGATGACAGACAGATGTAGATAAATGATAGATGGACAGATGATATAGGTAAATTGATGATACATACAGATGACAGATGGATAGAGAAGTGATAGATTAGATAGATGACAGATAAATAATAGATGGATAGAGAAATAATAGATGGATAGACAGATGATATAGATAAATTGATGATACATACAGATGACATACAGATGATAGAGACATGATAGATTAGATTGATGGATGGATGGATGAATGGATGAGATGGGATAGAGACAGATAGATAGATGATAGATAGAGATGAGATAGATCAATTAATCACATTGTATTGGGGGAGGGGGGAATTGCAGCGGGGGGGGAGGGGGCCCCTCCTCCTTGACCTGAGACCCAGCCTCCTCCTGAAGCCCCCCTCCCCTTCTAGGGATGTCAGCTGCTCCCTTGGGACTTCTGCCTGCCTCCGCCACCAGCCTACCCTCGCCCGCCTGCCCGCTTCCCTCCATGGCTGCGACCACCCCCTCCCCCAATTCGAGGGGCGGTTGTTCCTCTCTCGTCGCTCTTCGGGGGGGTCCATTGGCGGCCCGGGCGCTCCCTTGCGGCCCTCTGGCTGCTCACCAGGCTGCCCGCAGGAGGGTCTTGGTGGGCAGGAAGCTGAGGATCCGCTCCACCACCTCGGCGAGGCTGCTCAGCACGTAGCCGCCCTTGGGGTCGGGCTCCATGACAACCGCAGGCCGCGCGAGCCCCCCCCCTTCCTCCCCCCCCCCGGAAAAGCGCCTGCCAGGATCCCGGAAGCTCCGTCGCGCTGCTGACGCCATAGGCGACGCGACGCTCTCCGTTGCCGTGGAGACCGACGCGCGCGCGGGGGGGTGGGGTGGAAGGACTCCGGAAACCGTCACTCGGCCGTGAGTGATCAAGGATAGCCGCTCTAGCCTTCTGCATCTTTATGGTGAGCGCTCCCTTACATTGAAGCTCGGAGCGGGACTCGGAAGAACGAAGCCTGTCGACTTTTAATGCTATTTTTCTCCCTATCTCTATGAACTCACAGCTTGAGGTGGGAGGGGAGACCATAGACCTAGAATAGGATAGATAGTCCTCAATTTACAACAGTTCATTTTTTTTTTAAGTGACCAAAGTTACACCCGCACTGAAATGTGACTTATGACCGCTTTTTCACACTTACGACCATTGCAGCATCCCCATTTATGATGGTTATAATGTCCCGGGGTGACATGATCCCCTTTTGCGACTTTCTAACCAGCAAAATCAACCGGGAAGCCAGATTCACTTAACAACCGGGTTACTGACTTATCAATTGCAGTGATTCACTTAACAACCGTGGCAAGAAAAGTTGCAAAATGGAGCACAACTCAACAAATGTTTCACTTAGCAACCTAAATTTTGGGGCCAAATGCAGTCGTAACTCAAGGACTACCTGTACAGAGCAAGATTTTGTTTTAAAAAACTGGTTAGGGAGAAATCTTGAAGGCACAAAGAAGGAAAAGTTCACGGTGGCTGGGAAATATTTATGCGTAGCTCTGGGAATAATCAGGTCCTTTCCTTGCATTTCCTCCTAATTTCTTTTTTTAACAAAAGCAAGGAAGAGTTCTTTGCAAGTGAAAAGTTTCCAGTGGT
Source organism: Ptyas mucosa (assembly GCA_012654045.1). Lineage (NCBI taxonomy): Eukaryota > Metazoa > Chordata > Lepidosauria > Squamata > Colubridae > Ptyas > Ptyas mucosa. The sequence continues at coordinate 2,095,526 of WNWU01000059.1, read as the reverse complement.
TTTGCAAATCTTCAACTGACACAATCCATGGTTTGCAGCTGCTGAATGTTGGATTTGTGTCCAGCTTCAGTTACAGATCTTCAGGATGATGAGACAGATGCAAGAGAGGAGACCCACAAGGATGGTGACAAGAACGAGAGGAATTCCCGCTACCTTTTGGGAGCATCTTAGTTTAGGGCAGTTGTGAAATCTATTTTTTTTTTACTACCGGTTCTGTGGGCGTGGCTTGGTGGGCGTGGCAGGGGAAGGATACTGCAAAATCCCCATTCCCTTACTCCAGGGGGAAGGATATTGCAAAATCCCCATTCCCACCCCACTCTGAGGCCAGCCAGAGGTGGCATTTGCCAGTTCTCCGAACTGCTCAAAATTTTTGCTACCGGTTCTCCAGAACCTGTCAGAACCTGCTGGATTTCACCCCTGGTTTAGGGGGATAAAAAGTCAAAGTGGGATGGAAAAACTATAAAAATGCAGGATGTGAAGAAACCAGAAAAGAGCCAGTCTCTCTGCCAGTCGGGAAGGAAATTGAGGTGATTCCAAACTAATTAATAAGTAATAAACAAAATACAACAGGACTAGTAGGACTACAAGCAAACCTCAACTTACAACCATTTCTTTAGTGATCATTTGTAGTTACAACGGCACTGAAAAAAAGTGAATTAACCAGCCCTCGATCATTCAACAGCATTCCCAGGGCCACGTGTTCAAAATTAGGACACTTAGCAACTGGCTTATATTTACGACGGTTGTAGCATCCCAGAATTATTGTGATCACAATTTGCAACCTTCTCTGGGGGCTTCCAACAAGCAGAGCCAATGAGGGAAGCTGGATTCATTTAACAGCCACACAATTCACTTAATAATGGGAGCGATTTGCTTAACAACGGTGGCAAAAGTTGTAAAATCGGGTGTGGCTTACTTAACAACCATCTCGCTTAGCAACAGAAATTCTGGTCGCAAGCTGAGGAGCACCTGTAAATAGCTGAAGAGCTTCCAATTGCTAATGTTGTGTACCATAACTTTTTAATGTTTTTTTTACCATTACTAAAAGTTCAAAGTCAGTCCAGCTTTTTAACACTGCATTGATAGTTGTAGGAGTTTATGATCACACTCGAATCCCCCCAAAACGGGTCTTCCAGAAACATTTAAGTAGTAACAGGATTCTTAAAATGGTTCATTTTATTCATAAACTTGATGCAAGTTTACAGATTATTGTACGCTGCTAAGTACTTCTGAATATTTTTTTTTAAAAAAACAACAACGAAACTCCCAATAAAATAAAATAAAATAGAGAAGCCGAGGGTATGCACCTGTCATTGTGCTAGTCCATTAGAAATATTAAACAATTTGATAAGGTATCCAAAATATTAGCCTCAGGTTTTCAAATGAGCTACAGGAAACTCATAGAATTTGTCCTCTGATTTAAGGCGGCTAAGACAATTCGATAGAAACAATATGTACAACCAAGTAAGCCAAAATCGTGGAAATGATCTGGAGAACGTCTTCAAAAGATCATAAGAAATTAAGCTCCACCACGCAGAAGTCTTCAAATCTTGTCTTTCAAACTGAAGTCCAGCATCTATGATCATATTTTGGGTATCAAAGAAAGTACAGATGTAACTTTGGAGGTGACAATGGTGGGAAGCAGGAGAGAACCTGTGCATTTCTGATCTTGGAAAGAAAAATGCCAATTCCTTTAATACAATTCCAATGAACAAAAGAAAGCGATCCCAAATTCAGCTCTAAAAATTAAAAACACCTGATTTTTTTTTTTTAAAGTAAGGCAATGATAAAGCAGTTAGTGGCTCACAGCAGTTTCCGATGCAAATTGGTTTTCTAAAATAAGGAAGAGCATGTCCCCGTTATTATTTGAACAAAATCCATGGTCACGATGATGGTGATGTTTAGAAGAAACCACCAATCTGAATCAAGATCTTCCTGGGAATTCTGTGGCTTTTGTTTTTTTTTAAAAAAAAATTGGTCTTCTTAAAAAAAAATGAGTGTCTTGATTTTTGCCCATTGCTTTTTAAGTTCATTATCTACAAATGATTGCAACGACCCGTTAATGGAATTGACCTTGTAAAGAGGCTTTCTAGCATTTTAAATAAATTTTCAAGCTTTACACCTAGGGCTCCCTCTTGAGAAGAAGATGCTAGAGTCTCACAAATTAGCAGAACAGCTCAGCAACCCTAGTAGATACGACCCGTTGCAAAGTTCTATTGTCACAGCCTGGCTTTGCTTAAACTAAGGAGTTCTAACCTCAAGACAGCCGTGAAATAAAACATTTTTAATTCTTTCACATTGCAAGCTTTCTCCTATTATCGCCTTTCGAATTAAGAAATTCTACAAACGTTCTCAAATTTTAAGCCTGGAAAAAAAAAAAGAGAGAGAGAGAGAGATTGGTTTTACAAGATCTGAAAACTCTACAACACACATTATCAAACTAATTTTATTCCTCTTGGTTGGCTTTAAATAAAATATATTGCAATCCTCTGCAGTCCATTCTGGAGAAAAAAACATCAACCACCCCTGAAGTGCATAGAAAAGTCAATAGGAAAATTTCAGTAAACCAAGAACCCAGTTTGAGGGATTCAGTACTAAAACGCAGGTGTGTTCAATCCGTTGGGAAAATATAGGAAAGTCTTAAATTGTTCTGTCCAAAATATGCGTCCGATGAGCAGAACAGTATGGCTGTGATTTTATACTGGATATCCACTGATTCATTTATGAGCTGTTAGGGGACATTTATAGCTTGAGTCTGCATGGAAATAAGATATTTTACTGATATTGGTCCAAATGTTAAGTGTGGCCCTCAATATTATCCATCTTCTTTTGGAGGCGTGAACCAGCCTGGAAGAAAAAGAAAATAATTACACAATTGTCGGATACGCAGGAACAATGGTGAACAAGACGCTTTTATGCTTCACAATAATTTTATATAGTATCCCCGAAGTCGAGAATGTATGCCACTGAAAGACACTCGTCTACCACATTTCTGGGATTCTGAAGGATCCATGTTTGTTTATGGCTTGTAGGGTTGTGCAGCATGGGGGACAAAACGTAGACTTTTCTGCAGTCTCTCTAAGTGCAACACAAGGCTTCCTCGGATCACGATGCAGCCACCTGAAGGCAGGCAGATGGGCTCAATGGGTCTCCTATGACTTCCAAAGCTTTTTTTTTCTTCCAGTAGTAGCAGCTATCTGTAGCTCCACGATTGAACGGTGGAGTCCTTGGTGTTCTCTGAGCTTGCTTGGTTAACTGTTTTCTTACAGGCATTTCATTATCCACTTAGGTAACATCATCAGTACCCGAGGGTCATCATCAGATCACTATCAACACTGCGAGCTGTGATGATGAGAAAGACCATCAATACCATCAACCAGAAGGCCATCAACTGGGAGACTATCACCATGGAGACCATCAACACTACGGCCATCAACACTGAGACCTCTGGTAACGTTACCTCAACGGCTAATGAGATGTCTGCAAGCCAACAACCCAGCTCAGAGGACACCAAGGGTCTCTGTATGTTTTTTTCTCTTTGGATCCATCCAAGCTGCTGTGAGGCCCTCAAGATGTATTCCTCTGTGATAGGAAGCGCCAAATAAATTCAATTAATTCATCATTGAAAGAGAAACATATTGCTCTACTCTTCCTCCTTTAGACAGAGTGCCCCAAAGAAGAGGGAGTCAAGCTATTCTCCAAAGCAACTGAGGGTAGGACAAGAAGCAATGGGTGGAAACTCATCAAGGAGAGAAGCAACCTAGGAGAAATTTCCTGACAATTAGAACAATTAATCAGTGGAACAACTTGACTCCAGAAGCTGTGAAGGCTCCAACACTGGAAGTTTTTAAGAAGATGTTGGATAACCATTTGTCTGAAGTGGTTTAGGGTTTCCTAAGCAGGGGGTTGGACTAGAAGACCTCCAAGGTCCCTTCCAACTCTGTTATTCTGTCTTCTATCTTCTAAGGTTGAAGGGTGATAGAAGCACCAAGGAGGCCAAGCATTAACATTTCTCTTCTTCTCGTCAACGTATCAGAACCAAACCAAATACATTTTTTATTTCCGGCTCAATGGGTCTGAATTATTGTTCCAGAGCCCAATTACAGGTAGTCCTCGACTTAGGACAGTTCACTTAGCAACCGTTCGAAGTTACAAGGGCAATGAGAACATTTGACTTATAACCATCGTTCACACTTGTGACCGATGCAGAACCCACATGGTCCCACGATTTATATTCGCATGCTTGACAACCGACTCACATATATGACGGTTGCAGAGTCCCCCCCCCCCCCAGGGGGCACGCGATCCCGTTTTGCGACCTTCTGACAAGCAAAGTCAACGGGGAAGCCAGATTCAGTGAATGACTAACATAACAACTGCACTGATTCATTTAACAGCGGTGGCAAGAAAAGTCTTCAAATGTGAGCAAGACTCACTTAACGAATGGCCCACTTAGCAACATTTTGGGTTCAATTGTGGTCACAAGTCACTACCCGTACTGCATTCCACAGATCCATAATGAGGGTCAGTTGGCAGAGACAGAATTGTACGAGAGATACATGGGGGTACAGTGGCTTAAAATGCCCCTTCCCCTTTCCTGTTGCTCTCTTCTGCTGTTATACTTACAAAACTATGGATTTCACATACATACCATTTTTCTCATGTAACTGTACTAGAGATTTATGAGACTGCTGTGCTCTTGCTAGATTGTATTGGCTCTGGAAGAGAGAGAATGGGTTTTTTAATGTTTTCCTTCTAAGAAGACAAAATCAGCTCGGATAAAGAAGAGGTTGAGACGCTGGACAGCTCAGAGACTTATACAGAAACCTTCATGCCATGCTAAGACAAAACCTAACCGGGTGTCAGGCCTGGAAGACATCTTTTGCACTGGGCCTTCAGGCCTGCCACATTTACTACTGTGGGAAACTGGGAGGGGGGATTGTATGGAGCATGGGTGATATGTAGTCAAAATAACATTCCTTTCTCAGAGAGTCAAGGACATCTTGCCCTGCACCTGGAAGGCTGTGATTGGGAGGCATCTCCAGTTGGGATGGTGCATTGATTGGACCATGTGATGGACATGTGGGTGCTGGGCAGGGTGGGAAAAACCTGGAAGCTTTCAGATTCGGGTTATCCCAGATGTGCCAACATGACATCTCTAATAAAATGGAACTTTGAGGAATTTAAAGCCTTGGAGTCTTCTTTTGTTGTGTTACTTGGAACCCTGACACCGGGGTTTTGGAATAAACTGTAAATGCCTGAGTTCAACACATCTTAAGATGTAAACCATGGTTTACACCCCACATTGACTGGCTCCATTGAGGGTAGGACAAGAAGCAATGGGTGGAAACTAACCAAGGAGAGAAGCAACCTAGAAGTAAGGAGAAATTTCCTGACAGTGAGAACAATTCAGCAGTGGAACCACTTGCCTCCAGAAATTGTGAATGCTCCAACGCTGGAAGTTTTTAAGAAGAGATTAGATAACCGTTTGTCTGCAAGTGGTGTAGGATTTCCTGCCTGAGCAGGGGGTTGGACTAGAAGACCTCCAAGGTCCCGTCCAACTCTGTTATTATTCTTATTCTAACTGCTGAGAAGCTAGCGGGATGTACGAAGGGCACCCCTGTTTCATTTACCCAGGAGAGCTTTTATTTACTTTATTTAGAAAATTTATATGGCTTCCAGACACGCTCCTGGCCATGCATGGCTGGCTGGGGAATTCTGGGAGTTGAAGTCCCACACCTCTTTCACGGGGCCGAGATTGGGAAACACCGGTTTGCAATATGGGAGAACTTCGAATCGTATTTCGATTCCATGGATTTGCTTTAAAACCTGGACATGAAGTGATCAAATGACCCTCCCTGCTTTGACAATGAAATTTAAGCCCGTTGCTTTGCAGCAGAAGAGACAAACGGAAGTCTTAAACAATTGGGAACACACAATGGTGTCGTTTACCTTATTCGCCCCAAACTGAACTCTGGCCTTTCCTTTGACCAACGTGGCATTAATCTGCATGATGACCGATTCGGTGGAATAGGCACTGCTCCAACCCTAGAAATACAGGGGAGGGTCCGTGGGAGAGAGGAAGAAGATGAAGGGAAGTCCTCCAGAATCAGGGGTATCCACAGAGTCATGAACAGGTGGTCCTCAAATTACAACCTTGTTCAGCAACCATACAGTGTCAACGACACTGGGAAAAAAGGGACTCGCGACCAATTCTTGTCCTTAAGACTGTCACAGTATCAAAATGATCAAAATTTGCCACTGGCGATCTTCCCAACCAGCAAAACAAATGGAGGGAAAACCAGATTCATTGATTCACAAAATTAACTTAACAACTTCAGGGATTCGTTTAACAACAGTGGCCAAAAAGAAAAGATGGTAAAATCAGGAGTGACTCACTGAACAACTACTTGTGGTCATAAGTCAAGGACTACCAGTACATAAAAACCAGGCGGTAATTCCACCATGGGCATCCGCCCTCCAGACCTGTATTTACCTGTTTAGTTAGAAGTTCCATGCATAGAGCACCTCCACCCAGGACGTACCTGAGACACATAAAAGGCACACTGAGAACATTTCCAATATTTATTTATTTAGGCATTAAATTTGTAGGCTGCCCAGCTCTCTAGCGAGGGACTCGAGGCAGCTTACAATACCATAACTAACAGAATAAAACCATTATAGCATTAAAACAGCAGACATTAAAAGCTAAAATATTAAAATTAATATTAAAATGGATTTTTTAAAAAATCCCAATGTGTAGATGGAGTGGGAAGTGAGATTTTGTACTAGTCTACTAGTCTTCTCCAAAACGGGGTAGCTAAAATCATGTTTAAACTTAGACTTCCTTAGTTAAACCTATGGAGATAGGAGCCTGAGACTCTAAAATTAAATTTGAAAAATCCATTTTTTTGGTCTATTTGTTTGCACCATGTCCATTCCACAGGTGACAGTTGGGAAACGGAGACCCTCAAAGCTGTAAAATCAGCTTTGGAGTTGGCAAATAGTTTGACTATCAGCTCCGCCATGAGAATAATTTAGCAGAAAGACAGTTATAAAAGGTAGCTAAGCACTGTGCAATTATTTCGAGATCCCTTTTGTGACAATAATTTCGTTTTCATTTGGGGCATTTTTCACAGTGCACTTTACTACTCCTGGAGTGGCTTAGGAAATCTTGATAAATATTAAAATTTTACACCTTTTAATTCTTGCTCGTATCTTTCCAGTTAGAACAGGAATCCCCTTACTATCTCACATGCAAATATTTCCTACTCAAAAGAAAATAGATTGACTGCTGACAGCCCAATTCAGGAGTGATTGGAGAAAAAGAGTTCTTGATACTCAGCCTTAGATTAGAGAACTACCTGCATTTCTTTTACTATTCTCTTACTATAAGGCTTCCAAAGAAATATTGAAAAAGCTGCATCAATCACGGTCCAGAAAATAAGAGGAATGTCAGATTTGTAATTCCTGAATAATTATTAATTAAAAAAATAATAATTGGACCTACCCTCCACTGAGTACTGGAGAGACCACTCGTACAAACGGAGGGTCAAACGGAAAATTATCCTGAAACAAATAAAGAGAGATTCATTAGTCTTAGATCTTGGGAAAGTCCGTTCTCTACTAGAGCGGAGAGCTCAGAAGAGGCCAAAGTTTCGTTAAAGAATACGCTCGTTAAAAGAAACAGCCTCCCACCGGTGAATTGCTTCTTTCCTTCCTACCTACTTACCTTAAAAGAGAAGCTGAGTAAAATATATTCCACGCCTTCTTTCTCTTTTAAGACTTGGAGATCGCTGTGTAACGGACTGTCAGGATCGACCCTAATCATGGTCACAAGAAAGAGAAAAAGGAAGAAGAGTTGCAATAATTGAATTGCAATGCCTTCCTATCTCCCGGGCTCTCTTCAAAGCAGAACCGATCTCCCCGGGGAGTGACTCACCTCTAATTTAAGGGCTCAAACGAATGCTGGGAACTGCATAGATACTCCTCATCTTATGACCGCTTAGCAACCGAAGTTACAACAGACTTCCCTGGGAAGTACTTACCACCCAGTTTTGAATTTCCGACAGCTGTCCCCCATGGTCATATGGCCGCATTTTTAGACACTCAGAAACATTAATGGTCGTTTGCTGCATCCCTCGATGACATGACCACAATTTACAAGTTTGGCCCCAAACTAGCATTTTTTAAGGCAAAACCAGTCCATAGCAAACCATTCGTTCACTTAACAACAGTTGCAAAACAGGTTCATAAAATTGGGTCAGTCCCACGAGTGACTCATCTGGCAACCGCGATGGACTGGCTCCGTTATGGCTGTAACTCAAGGGGTACTTGTAATCTCAACGCCTCTGGAAGGGATCAACTCTCCAGTCAAGAGAAGTTGTTATTTGAGTGACAAAGTAAAGTGAAGATGCAACAGGATAGTAGACTTTCTCAGATGTTTGTGTGTGTGTGTGTGTGTGTGTGTGTGTGTGTGTGTGTGTAAGTCTCAGATTTGAGTTCCTGCAGAGTGTCAGCCCTTGCTCTCGTCACAGAACGGGGCAAGCGGGGAAACCAAGCAGACTTAGAATAGCAGAGTTGGAAGGGAATAGCAGAGTTGGAGGTCTTCTAGTCCACCCCCCTGCTTAGGTAGGAAACCCTATAGCATTTCAGACAAATGCTTATCCAACCTCTTCTTAAAAACTTCCAGTGTTGGAGCATTCACAACTTCTGCAGGCAAGTTGTTCCACTGATTAATTGTTCTAACTGTCAGGAAATTTATCCTTAGTTCTAAGTTGCTTCTCTCCTTGATGAGTTTCCACCCATTGCTTCTTGTTCTACCCTCAGGTGCTTTGGAGAATAGCTTCACTCCCTCTTCTTTGGGGCAGCCGCTGAGATATTGGAAGACTGCTATCCTGTCTCCCCTAGTCCTTCTTTTCATTAAACTAGACATGCCCAGTTCCTGCAACAGTTGTTCCTATGTTTTAGCCTCCAGTCCCCTAATCCTCTTTGTTGCTCTTCTCTGCACTCTTTCTAGAGTCTCCACATCTTTTTTTTACAGTTTCTTACTTTACTTACTTTAGAAGTTTCACGTGCCATTCGTACAGGCTGTCATTCACGAGTTCCACTGAATAAATCCCTGCAGGTGGGGGGCAGGGGGGGGGGGGGAATGAAAAAAAAAAAGAAGAGCTTGATTAGGTAATCGGGGTTTGGGATGGGACTTGGAACTTCACAAAGCTTCAAAACAAGCCAATTTTTTCTTTTTTTTTTTCCTTGAAGAAGTTTCGCTTCTCATCCAAGAAGCTTCTTCAGTTCTTCAGCTTTTTCACCGCTTCAGAACTGAGGAAGCTTCTTGGATGAGAAGCGAAACGTCTTCAAGGATTTTTTTTAAAAAAGCTTTTTTTTGTAAAAGCAGCTTTGGGACAAACCATGATCTGGAGGACTGACAATCTCCACTGTCATCTGCTCCATGATGGATATTTCCCAACCAGATATTAAGCAGGCCAACCCTGCTTAGCTCCTTCAAGATCAGCCAAGGTCAGCCAAGAGCTGCCATCTGCCAGGAGGACAGACTGTTCCATCTCACGCCAGCACGTAAAAAGCTTTCCAAGAGTTCTGTGGGAGGAAGCTTTGCAATTTGGTTGCTTGTTGTTGTTGTTGTTGTTTTTAAATCTAGGAGTTCAGGATGGAATTGTTTAACCAGGGCAAAAGACCTACACAAAATTTTAAACAGCCAAACAGCAACACCCTGCAGCATTCTGAACCTTACAATTTGTTGTGGGTACCAAAATTGAATTTACCCAGTGCTTTCCTGCTGTTTAGGGATGTGGTGGCTCAGGGGCTAAGACGCTGAGCTTGTCAATCGAAAGTTGTGCAGAGTTCAGCGGTTCGAATCCCTAGTGCTGCGTAACGGGGTGAGCTCCCATTCCTTGTCCCAGCTTCTGCCAACCTAGCAGTTCGAAAGCACTTAAAAATGCAAGTAGAAAAATAGGGACCATCTTTGGTGGGAAGGGAACAGTGTTCCGTGCACCTTTGGCATTGAGTCATGCTGGTCACATGACCATGGAGACGTCTTCGGACAGCGCTGGCTCTTCGGCTTTGAAACGGAGATGAGCACCGCCCCCTAGAGTCGGGAACGACTAGCACATATGTACGAGGGGAACTTTTCCCTTTTCCCTTTCTGCTGTTTACAGCAAGCATCCTTGCTCACTTGGTATCTACAGTTAGGAAAGGCAACTACAGGCAGTTCTCGACTTACGACCGCAATTCGGCCCCGCATTTCTGTCGCTAAGTGAGACGTTTGTCGAGTGAGTACTGTCCCGTTTTACAACCTTTCTCGCCACCGCCGTTCAGTGGAATCATTGAACGTTGCGGGTGTCACTTGGGACCCTGACACATTGCAGTTGTTAAAATGAGTAGCACGATTGTTAAGAGAATTCAGCTTTCCCCAATTGACTTTGTCAGATATTGCCTACGTATGATGCCCCAGGCACCAGAAGGGGTTAAGTCTTCTAAGTCTACAGACATCCCATGTGACTGTATAAACCAATGAACTCCCTTATTGGAGTCATACCCACAAATCAATTGGATATCTTCCCTAATTCTTTCCATCCATCTCTGCAAGACAACAGTGAACTTCTCTCCCTCTCAACCTCTGAGTTATACAGTCAGGGTAATAAATGCAGCAGGACACCCTGTTCATTATTGTATATTTGTAAATAATAAAATAACTTTTAAACCTGAAGCTGTATGGCCTAAATAACTTCCGCATAGACTGAATGAGCACGACCATCAGTATATATCTGACAGACTTTGCTGGTCTGAAGGTCGCAGAAGGAAATCATACGACCCCGGGGACACTGCAACAGTCATCGGTACAAGCCAGTTGCAAAGCGTGTGAATTTTGACCACATGACTCTGGGGCTCGTTGCAATGATTTTCACACTTAAATGGTTTTGAGTGTGAAAAACGGTCAAGTCACTTTTATCAGTGCCACTGTAGCTTCGAACGGCCACTAAACGGACGGTTATTAGTGGAGGACTACCTGTATAAACTATAAATACAAGAGGAGACCAATGCAAGGGTGTTTTTTCATGCAGAACAGAGAAGACACAACAGGAAACCTTCCGCTTAGTGAAGCAATCAGTGGAAAATAGATAATTGCAGGGAGGGGGGAGAACGAATTATTATTATTATTATTTACTTTCGGTCTTTTTTTGCAAGAAAATCATGTTCCGGGGGGCGGGGGGGAAAAAACCCCATAATTTTCAGCTAAAAAAAGTATTGTCTCTCACGGTAGTCAAGGAAGTGCTACTGGATTTAATTGAGGCCCAGGTCAAAAGCAAAAAGGTTGCTTTTGCAATCTGCCCTCATTAGCACTTTCTGAGAAGGAGGCAAAGAATCAGGGCTCCTGACGTCTGTTTGTCATGTCACCTACGGTATTTTGAGAAGGTGTAAAAAAAAAAAAAGTTTTCATTCCAATTGAAGAAAAGGAAAAAGTGAGGTGTTTTTTTTTTAAAGCATCTTTTGAACAAAGGGCACCCAAGAGAGAAAATTCACTTGGAAATAACGTCCCAATAACGCAGCTGGATAAATAAATAAATAAATAAAAAAAACCAGCACCGTCTAAATATCACACCATTATCTCTTATGCACAAAAATAACGCATATAATTTTTACTGATTGATGGTGCAAATCTATGCCTGTTCTTTTAAAAGCTTCCTGTGGGCTTTAGTTTAGTTTAGTTTAGTTTAGTTTAGTTTAGTTTAGTTTAGTT
>WNWU01000059.1:2053129-2064827 GCA_012654045.1 Ptyas mucosa | reverse complement strand
AACTTTGCTTTTAGGGATTACGCCAGAGGTCTTCAAACTTGGCAGCTTTAAGACTTGTGGACTGCAACTCCCAGAATTCTGGGAGTTGAAGTCCACCAGTCTTAAAGTTGCCAAGGTTGGAGACCCCTGCTCTAGGGAATCCCAGAAGCTCTGGATTAGCAGGGAAGTTGGAAAAAAGAAAAAGAACACGACAAAATTGCTTCCATAAAACAGCCAGGAAAAAACTACCCCGTTTCCCCGAAAATAAGACATCCCCTGATAATAAGGCCAATCGGGCTTTTTCAGTGCATGTGCTAAAATTAGCTTTCCCCCGAAAATAAGCCCTCCCCCAAAATATTTAAACACAAGAGCTGGAAATCCGGTAATGCTATGCTGGCTGGAGAATTCTGGGAGTTGAAGTCCGCAAGTCTTAAAGCTGCCAAGTTTGAAGACCTCTGGATTACGCTCCTATTTTCTGGCTGGTTTAAAAAGGCAGAAAAAACCATGTTGGCCAATTGTAAAAGAGCCAAAGGCAAACAAGAGGATTTTTGAGCTACAGGCAGTCCCCTGGTTATTCACTGGCCACCATGCTGTGCTCCAGGCAAATTCTCCTCCCACCCTCAAACCAGGTTGCCCCTCCCGCTGTTGAAGAGGTGTAGGGTTTCCTGCCTGGGCAGGGGGTTGGACTAGAAGACCTCCAAGGTCCCTTCCAACTCCGTTATTCTATTCTCTTCATTACAAGATTCTGTCTTCCAGGACTAAATGCTTTTCTGTACCTCCCCACCCACCCCAAATTAAATATATGCACAGCACCCTCCACCATAATCAATAACCGTAATTGAATTCTCTCCCCAACCACGATAAATATAGGTAGCCCTGGACTTAGAGCCATTCTTTTAGCAGCAGTTCAAAGTTATAACCGCACTGAAAAAATAGGGGCTCGTGACCAGTTCTCACATTTATGACAGTTGCATTGTCCCAAGGTCATGTAATGAAAATTTTCTGACAGTGAGAACAATCAACCGAAGGAACAGAAGTTGCCATCGGAAGTTGTGAGAGCTTCACCTCTGGAAGCTTTCAAGAAGAGACTGGATGGCCATCTGTCAGAAAGGGGGTAGGGCAGTGATGGCTAACCTTTTTGCCATCATGTGCCAAAAGTGTGGGGGGGAGGTATGGGGGGGCCACCCGCCCGCGTGCCCATACCCATAATTCTATGCACCCTGCACATGTGTGCATGAACCCCCGGTGCTTCCCCCGCTTTTGGCATGCGATGGCACAGTCGGCCCATTTTTTGCTCTCCCCAGGCTCCAGAGCCTTTCTAAGAAATGGCCTTCCCCACACCCATGGAGGCCCTCCGGAGGCTGGAAATGACCCGTTTGCCAACTTTCCCGCCTCTGGAGGGTCTCCGGGGGAGAGGCCATTTTTGCCCTCCCCAGGCTCCTAGAAAGGCTCTGGAGTCTGGGAAAAGTGAAAAACGGGCCTTCCCCACCATCCCGAGGCCTTCCGGAGGCTGGAAACAGCCTGTTTCCCTACTTCTGGTGGCCCAGAAGGCCCAAAAATCACGTGGCGGGAGCTGATCTTGCGTGCCATTTGTGGCACGCGTGCCATAGGTTCGCCATTACGGGTGTAGGGTCTGCTTGGGCAGGGGGTTGGACTAGATGATCTACAAGGTCCCTTCCAACTCTGTTATTCTACTATTATTCTGTTATTTAGAAGTTGTGGGAGCTTCAATACTGGAGGCTTTCAAGAAGAGACCGGACTGCCATTTGTCAGAAACGGTGTAGGGCAGGGGTCAGCAACCCACGGCTCTGGAGCTGCATGTGGCTCTTTCATCCCTCTGCTGCGGCTCTGTCACTGGTTGGTGCCACAATTTTGAGAAGAGCTTCCGGTTGCCGGGGGGGTGGGGGGGGAAGCATGGCATGCGAGGAGGAGACTCTATGGCAAGGAGCGGGTTTTCTGGTCAGCTCCACACTTGCTTGGGCTTTCGGTTAGGACTGGCAGAGGAAAAAAGGATGCCATGCTAGGAGGAGACTCTATGGTGGTGGTGGGGGGCGGGGGCATCAGACTTCCGGTCGGCTCCAGAATTTAATGGGGGGGGGGCTTCCGCTTAGGACCTTTGTGGCTCTTGGAGGGTTTAAGGTTGCCGACCCCTGGTGTAGGGTCTCCTGCTTGGGCGGGAGGTTGGATTAGATGACCTACAAGGTCCCTTCCAACTCTGTTAATCCGTGAATATTTATGATGGTTATATTGTCCCAAAGTCACGTGGTCGTCCCTCCCCAACTTCCCAGCCAGCTTCCGTCCAGCAAAGTCAACGGGGGAGGCCCGACGGCCTTAACCACCACCACAATTCGCTCAACCGCCGTGGCAAAAACGGTCGTTAAGACGGGGCTCGACTCCACGAACAAGTGTCCCACTTAGCAACGGAAATGTCGAGGACCACCCGTACTACCTTTAAAAATTCCCTCCGCGAGTCCCTTATACATACATACATACATACATATATCTATATATCTATATCTATATCCATATCCATATCCATATCCATATCTATATATATCGCTGCTTTTAAGCCAATGATCCTAGGGATTTTCGAATCGCGATTCCTGATCCCATACGGCAAGAGGGAAAATCGGAGCCAGCCAGAGAATGACTGCGAACTAACAAGGGGGGGGGGGGGGGGCCCCCCCCCGCCAACACAGACCCCGGGACAAAACCGGGGCCTTGCCTGTCAGGGCAAAATTGGGACGAGTTCTTACAGGATTCCAGTTTAGCCCATCCAAATGGGGTGAGCCGGGGGGGGGCGTCTCGCCGAGAAAAGTCAGATTTCCGGTGTTAGTTCCAATCCAAAAGGCCTGACGTTATTCCAAGGGCCAAGGATCTGCGCTTTTTATTGGGCGTTTGCATTCAAGCCGAACGATTCGAAGGAGGGATCTTTCTTTCGTGCCCCAATTCTACCCCTCCAGAATGCCATCCTAGACACATCGGAAGCTCATCTGAAGCTGGGGGGTGAAGGGGGGAAGCTTGGAACCAGCAAAGGCGACGTTTGAGAGATCTCAAAAGATTACACAATCTTTTTTATTTTTCCCCCTCTGGCAAAAATCTTATTTTTCAAACGAGTAGGTACAGCTAAGCCTACCTACTTCACTTCCTTGGCACATCCCCCTTAATAACGCCAAGCTTAAAGATCAAGAGAGGGATATTTTTTTCACTCCGTTTCTCTCACTAGCAAATCCACCCTCTTTGCAGCTCACCAGAGCCGGCTCCGAAATGAACGGTGGTCCTCGAACGTACAACAGCCCGTTTAGCGACCGTTCGAAGTCTCTCCCAGGCGCTGGGGGGGAAAAAAGTGACTCGTTGCGACCGTTTCTCACACTTATGGGTCGCGGCATTCCCCACGGGTCACAGGATCCAAATTCAGACACTTGGCAACGGACTTCCGTTTACGACGGTCACAGTGTTGCTGTTGGGGGGGGAGGGGGTTTTCACGTGATCCTCTTTTGCGACCTTTCTGACCAGCAACGGCAAGCCAGATTCACTTAACAACCAGGTTCCTAGTTTAACTGCTGCAATAATTCACTTAACAACTGTGGCAAGGAAAGGGTCTTAAAACTTAACCGGGCCCAAAAGGTCTCCCTTAGCAACAAGACATTTGGGGGATGGATTCCGGTCGTAAGTCCAGGACAACCTGCATTAGTGAAGGAAAAGGGTTTTTTTTCCCCCTCTCCTTCTCTTTTCCCCAGTGACTTGCAATACTAACCAGATTTTTGAATTCTACCTTCAGAAACAGGCTCTTTAACCCGGGGGGGGGGGGGAGGGGGGGGAAAAGGGGGGGGGGGGGGGGAAGAGGGGAAGACCTTTGTCCCTCCACCCCCCCACCCCGACCCCTCCCCTTTTACAACCCTGAAGCCCCAAGTCAGAAGTCTGGAGCGGAAGGAAGGAGCGGCGCGATTCCAATGTTTTGGCCTTCCTGTTTGTTGCAAAACCGAGACCAAAGCTACAATGTTTGTTTAAAGATTTTTTTAGGGGGGGGCGGCGGCGGAGGGGAGGGGAGGGGAGGGGGAAGGTACGACGACACATTTCCTTTCCGAATCAGCTTTGCAAAACTTTTGGGAGTTCGAAACCCCGATTTCCGGAGAGAGAGAGAGAGAGAGAGAGACAAAAACAGACAAGAGAAATCTGAATGGGAAGTGGCTGCTCCCCCTCTCCACCAGCCAGAGTTTCTCCCATGGCGGAGGGTCTGGAAGATGGGACATGTAGTCCTCTATCCCTCCTCCCCCCCACCCCCCAAACGCTCATCCGGACAGACCCCCCCTCCCCACTCATTCACCCCGCCACCCCCCCTCCTTCTAAGCTTCCGTGCCAGCCGGGCCCGCGAATGGCTCCAGCCTCTGAGCCTACGCAGAGTTCAGAAGCGGGTTGTAGCGCCTCTTTCAACCCCCACCCAAACAAACAAGGCCGACCCCCCTCCCCGTCGAGCCCGGCTTCCCCCTCCCCCCCCCAGATGAGACCCTCCAGCTTTGGGGGAGGGGGATGGTCCTCCCTGGGGGAAACCCGGCTCTTTAAAGGGGGGGAGGAGAGAGAGAGGCTCCCTCGGCCCCAAAGCCTCCCCTGCGACCCCCAGCCCCCTCCCCACCGGCAGCCTGCGGGAGGGGGGTTAGGAGCGGGGCTGGGGGGGATTAGGGGGGCAGCCCCCCATTCCTCGGGGTGGGGGGGTTGGATGAAGGCTGCCGGGGGGGTCGAGAGAGGGAGGGAGGGGAGGCGGGGAGACCCGATCGCGACCCCCTCCCCCCTCCCCCCCCAGCGCACCGTGATGTTGCAGTGGATGGCGAGCGGCGGGGGCGGCGGGGCCTGGCCGGGGCCGTCGGGGGGCACGAAGAGGCAATGCAGCTCGTCGGGCTTCCAGGAGGCGATGCGGAAGCGCTCGTGGTCGCGGCCGAAGATGGACTCGAGGAGGCGCAGCTCGGCCTTCAGCCCCGAGACGGCCATCCTGGCCGCATCGCCGCCGCCGCTCCAGGCCTCGCCGCCCCAGCCCAGCCCAGCCGGCCCCACCCGCCGCCCGCCCGCCCGGCCGAGCCCCGCCGGGCCGCCCCTTCCCCCGCCCCCTTCCCCCGCCCCGAAGGAGGGAGGGGGCCCGGGCTGGCCCCGCGGGGGAAGGGGGGGCCTCCTGTGCCGGCGAGGGGGTGGGTGGGGGAGACGGGATTCCAGCGCCCAAGGAGAAAGGGTCGTATCTCCCCAAAGAGGGACTCCAGCGCCCATCCACGGGCTTGATAGGGAAGGGGCTGCTTCTCCCCAAAAGAACCCCCAATAGGGACTCCAGCACCCATCGTCCCCAAGGAGGGAGGGGGTGCCGAAGTAGAAAGGGTCGTGCCTTCCCAAATAGGGACTCCAGAGCCCATCTTCCCCAAGGAGGGAGGGGGGACTCCAGCGCCCATCAACGGTCTTGATAGGGAAGGGGCTCCTTCTCCCTAAAAGAACCCCAATAGGGACTCTTTGGCCCATCGTTCCCAAGGAGGGAGGGGGGGTCCCGAAGGGGAAAGGCTTGTCTCTCCCCAAATAGGGACTCCACTGTCCATGGTCCCCCAGGATGGAAGGCATTCCAGGGCCATTGTTCCCAAGGATAGTCTCCATGGGGAAGGGGCTGCTTCTCAAACTAGGATTCCAGCACCCAACATCCCCTAGGATTGGGGGGGTCTCTAGTGGGGGAGGGGTCCTCAGTGGGGAAGGGGGCTGCCTGCCTCCCCCCCTAGGGAAATTGTCTCTAAGGATAGAGAGGGTCTCAGTGGGGAACGGGCTGCTTCTCCTCAAATGAGGATTCAAGCACCCATCATCTCCAAGGATTGGGGGGTGTCCCTGGTAGAGAAGGGCCACCTTTTCCCCAAATAAGGAGGATTCCAGTTCCCATCATCCCCAAAGCAATTGGGTCAGACCTGGCTCCCTCTCCAAACTCGGTGGATTCCAGCTCCCATCATCCCCAAGAGGATGAGGTTGGGCTCTTAAAGCTTCCAAAAGCATCTACTACTTCCCTTCCTCCCTATCTTCAAGTGGACTCCAGGTCCCATCATCCCCACAGGGATGGGACGATGGGATTTGATTTTTCAGTGAGGGGAGAGGGCAAGCTGGGGGTGGGTGAGGCAGATATTTCCTGCCCTCCTGCCCCTTCCTGTTTCCTGGTGAAATGATAATGGGAGCTAAAATCATAAAAAACCCACCCGTGTAGTTGTTTATTGGGCTGAAGCTCGCTGGGGATAATGGGAGTTGGAATCTAAGCCAGAGGCAAACGTTACGTGACTCCCTGTTGGAAGGAATAGGGTGACTTGCAAGAAAACATACTTTTAAAGGCAGTTGACACAAACACAATCGGGATATATATACATACATATATATATATATATATATATATATATATCTCTATATCCTTTGGAGAGAGGGCGAAATACAAGCCCAAATAATAATAAATAATAAATAAATAAATATATATATTAACACCGTCCTTACAATACTTCCCTGCGAGAAATGCCTTCTTCCATGGGCTTCTGGGCCTACTAAAACCTCATTTGAGCTGTTTATTTTTCTATACGTGTTTACAATTACGAGCCACCGGCTCTGAATTCTGACTGCGACCTTCTAAATAGGTGTATGTGGGCCAGTGAATATCACAACACTGTGGCTCTTGCGTTCATTAGAAACGAGTGAAAACCAGGCAAATCTGAGCTCCAAATAAACGCAGGTAAACTGAGATACCATTCTCTGAAGATTTTTTTTTAAAAAAGCAAAAACCTACCCGTTTTTCCAAAGTAGTTACATCCAAGTAGACGATTTTCCTTTGTAAAACAACTCCAGTTGTGTAGTTGCATCCAAACCTCAAAACTGTCAAACTAGTTACTAAGTCTGCATTACTATTAATCGTTACTATCACCCATCGCCTCCCGCTTACGACTGTAACCTTGTTGCTGGTATCCTTAAGATTTATACTGACTGTTTCTCTATGACTATCATTAAGTGTTGTACCTTATGATTCTTGACGAACGTGTCTTTTCTTTTATGTACACCGAGAGCGTATGCACCAAGACAAATTCCTTATATGTCCAATCACACTTGGCCAATAAAGAATTCTGTTCTGTTCTGTTCTGTTCTGTTCTGTTCTATTCTATTCTATCATTAAGTGTTGTACCTTATGATTCTAGATGAACGTATCTTTTCTTTTATGTACACCGAGAGCATATGCACCAAGACAAATTCCTTCTATGTCCAATCACACTTGGCCAATAAAGAATTCTATTCTATCTTCCATTCAATTAACCAAAAATTATTTTCAAAGCAGAGGAGTTGCTTCAAATAAAAGCTAGTTATCTTTATTTGCTTTGCTATATGATGGTGCATACAGACCTCCTTGCAAGAAAATAGTTCGTGCCTAATAATAAATAAATAAATAAATAAATAAATAAATAAATAAATAAATAAATAAATAAATAAATAATAATAGGTACCATGTCCAAGAATTTTATAAGATACATCAACAAATTGCAGCTTCCTGCAATAACACCAGCGGAGCTGCAAAAAAGTGCGCTACTTGGAACAACCAATAAATAAACAAACAAACAAACAAACAAACATCGTACATCTTAAGAAGGTACTTGGTTGATCCCTAGGACGCTGGCAGCAACCCGTGTCAACCATTAGAACCAGTCAATCGTATTTGTGATGCATTTTTGAATGTTCAGTTGATTTGAGTTTCATGTTTAATGAATAAAAGTAAATAATAATAATAAATAGGTGGATAAAAATGCCAAGACCAGTCTGAACATCTGGCTGACTGCGCGCCAAACCATAATAACAACTTACAGCTGAGATGATACCTTTTAACACCATCAAACGATGACGATGAACCATTATAATTTATTAAACTTGTATGTTGCAAATGTCCTTTGATGGCATTAAAGCTATGATTGCGAGAGACAAGTTCCAAGTCGATCCGGTTTTTGCAATCGACAAAATCCCCATCGGTCAATTGCAAAAGGCAGTTTGGAAGGCTTACTTCCTACAATACCTTTAACATGATCTAAACATACTGCCGCCTATCCCAGATCTTTGGGAAGGACTCAATAAGGGGACAAAACTGCCATATTCAAGCTAAGCCTCTGGTTGATTGTGGGCTCAAGCAGAATAACAACCATTCCAAAATATCTGGAACACCACTTGAACACGAATCAAGGAGAGAAGCAGCCTGGAATTAAAGAGAAACTTCCTGACAGGACAATTAACCAGTGGAACAGCATGCCACCAGAAGTTGAGAGTGCTCCATCACTGGAGGTTTTTAAGAAAAGACTGGACAGCCAACTGTCTGAAATGGCGTAGGGCAGTGATGGCGAACCTTTTTGCCATCGCATGCCAAAAGTGTGGGGAGTGTGGAGGGGGGTCGCATATGTGCCCACATCCATAATTCAAAGGTTACTGGTAGGCCCGTTTTTCACCCTCCCCAGGCTCCAGAAGCTTTCTTGGAGCCTGGGGAGGGCGAAAACAGCCTCCCTCACCCTCCCGGAGGCTGGAAATGGCCGTTTCCCAACTTCTGGTGGGCCCAGAAGGCCCAAAAATCAGCTGGCTGGCGCACACATGTGTGCTGGAGCTGAGCTAGGGCAATGCTCGAGTGCTCACGGATATGGCTCCGCGGGCCACCTGTGGTACGCGTGCCATAGGTTCGCCATCCCGGGCTTAAGGTCTCCTGCTGGAGCAGGGGGCTGGACTAAAAGACCTCCAAGATCCCTTCCAGCTCTATTCTGATTGAAACACCATTGGCATTGACAAAATTGCCACCAGTCAATTGCAAAAGGCAGCTCTATCTAGAACAGCTCACATTCTGCAGTGATACTGTCAGCACTATCAAACAAACGCATCTGTCTGTCCCAGGTTTTTTTTGGAAACTAGTTGATAGGTGGGTAAAAATGCCAAGTCCACTCCAGTTGAAACATCTGGCTGATTGCGTGACGAATTATAACAATAATATGGAACTTTTTGCTAAACTCTGTTAGTCTGAGAAAGTGCTCCCAGACTCCTGATTTTTTTTAAATTTAGTTGGGTTTTACCATCGCCCTTTCTCCAGAAAATGTGTTTAAAGCTTTGTGGGAGGAGGGATCCCCCCAAATATTTTTGCTTCTAACCCACCCTCGGCACTTCTGGTCCTAAAAAGCAATAAGAGCTCTTGATTGTGGAATTTCCTGTCCTGAATAGTTTTGATGGTACTTGCTAAAGTTGAGGTGTGAAGGAAAATCGCTTTTTATGATTAGCGAAATCTTTTCTCCAGGTGGTTTCAAGTGTTTAGGTTGTGACTGATGTTTGCCGTTTGTTGTTTTGAAGCTTTCCTTGTGGTTCCTGGCTGTGATAAGTTATTTTATTACATGTTCCCTTACATTCGTCTTAATTACGTTTCTGCTTCACAACCTCCATTTATTTATTTTTAGAGGCCTTCAAAGCTTTAGAACATCTCCAGACTGGTTTATTTTTTAAAAGAAAAAGAAAAGCAGGAAAAAAAATGGGGGAAAATATCTGTACGGAGATTGCAACTGAATCTTATTAATAGATGTGATTATTTCAGCTGTGAATTTCACAATTTTTTAATGATGCATGATGACTTTTTAATATGCTTTTTATATTCTTTTTTTTTTAACTGTTGCATTGTTGGTTGTTTTAAATTCTTTCCACTGTGTGTAAACAACCCAGAGACATAGACGTGAGGAAAGCAGCTATATAAATCTGAAACACAAATGGCACAATTTATTATATTACAAAAATAAAGCATGGTTCTTGGAATGGGGTGCTTTAAATATGCCCCGTTGCTGGAAATGGGTAACATCCCCAGAGCTGATTTTTCTCACCCTTGTATTTCTATTCGTGCAGAAGATTTTGGCCAAGATTTGGGGTTGAAGTGGGAATAAAAAGCTTCAATAGTTTTTCTATTGTCCTCCTTGAAAATGGGCCCAGGGCGTGAAAGTACAGAAAAAAATTAGTTCCAGGGATCTAAGGAGATTCTCAGTCATCCAGCACCCCAAAGGTGCTTTTTCAAGAAGCAACTGGACTTTCTTGTTTTTCTTTGAAGACGTTTCGCTTCTCATCCAAGAAGCTTCTTCAGCTCTGACTGGAACTGGATGGTGGGGAAGGAATATAAATCCTTCCCCACCGTCCAGTCAGAGCTTGCAAATTTATATTCTGCAAGGAATATAAATCTTTCTGTTTCTCTTCCATCCAGTGAGAGCTGAAGAAGCTTCTTGGATGAGAAGTGATAAGTCTTCAAAGAAAAACAAAAAAAGTCCAGTTGCCTCTTGAAAAAGCACCTTTCTTGGGGGAGTTCGGTGAATCAGAAGTTTTAATGCAATAGACAACCAGAAGAGGGCAGCAAAGGAATAAAAAATATGAGATTTTCTAACCTAGTCTCTGGAAGAGAGCCAGAGAACAAATTAAAAGCAACTTCATTGCATTTACAAACACCAAACAGCAGGTACGGATAGCCAAAAATTCCCGTTGCTAAACAAGGTGGTCGTTAAGTGAGTTTTGCTCCATGTTACGACTTTTCTTGCCACAGCTGTTAAGCCAATCATTGCAGCCGTTAGATGCGCCGTGAGGTCGTTAAGCCAAATCTGGTTTCCTCCAATGACTTTGCTTGTCGGAAACCAGCTAGGAAAGTTACCGAGGCCGATCATGTGACTCTGGGACACTGCAACCATCCTAAATACACGCCAGTTACCAAAAGCACCCGAATTTTAAGCAGGTGGCCATGGGGATGCCGCAAACAGTCGCGAGTGTGAACCACGGCCGTAAGTCACTTTCTTCAGTGCCGTTGCAACTTCGATCGCTAAACGAATAGTTGCAAGTCAAGGACGATTTGCATCTCGAGCCTTAAAGTAGCCAGAAGAGTGCTAGGAAAACAAGCAACGTTCTCAGAAGCTGTTCGGTTTTTGTGCATCTGAAAATATATATATATATATATATATATATATATATATATATATATATATATTTAATAACCTTTCCTTGGGCTGAATGAACG
This sequence comes from Ptyas mucosa, assembly GCA_012654045.1. Lineage (NCBI taxonomy): Eukaryota > Metazoa > Chordata > Lepidosauria > Squamata > Colubridae > Ptyas > Ptyas mucosa. The sequence continues at coordinate 2,053,810 of WNWU01000059.1, read as the reverse complement.
GCGAATAAGCTCTGATTGGATTATTAATACGGTTGAGAGGCCTTGAACGTAGGAGACCTGTCCCCCAACTGCCTGCCCCCTTTCCGAATGTGTTTTCTAATGAGTAATGTGCCTTCTGCAAATTCCGAAAGACCAATAAACAAAGCAGAAGGAGCAGGCCCAGGGAGTTTATGATCCATCAAATTAAATAGAAACCATCCCCAGGATGCACACCTACAGAACCCGAATGTTTTTTGGCAACTGCTTTTTTTTCCTTGGCTCCCACTGTTCTGGAAAGGGAAGAAAACAGTTGCACAACAGCTACATGTGACAGGTGTTTTTTTAAAATATATTTGCAAGCTCTGCAAGTTGACAATTATCTTTATTCATTAAACATGAAACTCGGTCAACTGAACATTCAAAAATGCGTCACAGATACCAGTGACTGGTGTTAATGGTTGATACGGGTTGCTGCCAGCATCCTAGGGATCAACCAAGTACCTTCTTAAGATGTAGGATGTTCCAAGTAGCGCAGTTTTTTCCAGTTCCGCTGGTGTTATTGCAGGAAGCTGCAATTTGCTGATGTATGTTATAAAATTCTTGGACATGGTACCAAGTGCCCTGATGACAATGGGTATCACAGTTACATGTTATATTATTATTATTATTATTATTATTATTATTATTATTATTATTATTATT
>WNWU01000059.1:2030893-2043823 GCA_012654045.1 Ptyas mucosa | reverse complement strand
CTTCTTCTTCTTCTTCTTCTTCTTCTTCTTCTTCTTCTTCTTCTTCTCCTCCTCCTCCTCCTCCTCCTCCTCCTCCTCCTCCTCCTCCTGCTTCTCCTTCTCCTTCTCCTTCTCCTTCTCCTTCTCCTTCTCCTTCTCCTCCTCCTCCTCCTCCTGCTCCTTCTCCTTCTCCTCCACCTCGTGCTTCTCCTCCTCCAGCTTCTCCTTCTCCTCCTCCTCCTGCTTCTCTTTCTCTTCCAGCTTCTCCTTCTCCTCTTCCTCCTGCTTCTCCTCCTCTTCCTCCTCCTCCTGCTTCTCCTCCTCCTCCTCCTCCTCCTTGTTCACGGGTTTAACTGAAAGCAGTCTGAACCTTTCTGCACTGGAGAGATGTAATTGCTTCTGACATGTGAGCCACAGCTGCGGCTGTCAGTGGCAGGTTAGTGAGGTTAACAGCGACTGCTGTGACCCCACTGGCTGATTCCCAGGGTTGCTGAACTACCAGGCTTAAATTTAGGGTCGTCTCTAGAACAGAAAGCTGCAGTGATCCGTCCCAGCTTCTGTTTATACTGATCTTCTGATATCCTCCACCGGATCTGGACATTCTCCTGTAGATTTCAATGTTATTGTTGTTATTGTAGATTTTAATGTAATTGTTGTTCAAACGTTTCTTGAAAAGAAAATTGTTGGGTTGGCTATCCCTCTGGCCATATCTATGTCTAGGGATTCTTAGAACATAGGATAATAGGATTGGACATCTTCTAATTCAACCCTCCACTCAAGCAGAAGACCCTAGATCAGTGATGGCTAATCTTTTTGCCATCGTGTGCCAAAATCGGGGGGGGGGAGTGCAGGGGGGTCACGCGTGTCTGTGCCCACACCCATAATTATATGTGCCCCGCCCCCGCACATGTGCACGCGAACCCCCCTGAGTTCCCCCCGCTTTTGGCATGCAATGGCACGGTGGGCCTGGTAGACTCGTTTTTTGCTCTCCCCAGGCTCCAGAGCCTCTCTAGGAGATTGGAGAGGGTGAAAACAACCTCCCCCATCCCCGGAGGCCCTCCGGAGGCCGGAAATAGCCCATTTGCCAACTTCTGGTCCCACTGGAAGTTGGCAAATGGTCCGTTTCTGGCCTCCGGAGTTCCTCCGGGTGGTGGTGGTGGGGAAGGCCATTTTTGCCCTCCCCAGGCTCCTAAAGAGGCTCTGGAGCCTGACGAGAGCAAAAACGGGCCTTCTGGTCCCACCAGAAGTTGGCAAATGGGCCATTTCTGGCCTCCAGAAATCCTTTGATCCTTGTGTGCCGTATCATTGTCCAAACTCAGCTCATCTTATATCCTGGTTGCAATCGAACTGCCCATACTTGCTAGAGAGAAAGCAGAGATTGCAGAGGGAAAATGAAACAGAGCAAAGGTAGGGACTATCCTTAGTCTTATTTTGAAGAAAAAGAAGTTCTAAAGCTTGAGTCTATTCACGATAAAGGTTAGGGGCAGGGCTGTTTCTATCCCTGTTAAAAGAGAGAAGGGTTGCAGGTTCTTTTCTGTTTCACAGTCTTATATACTTCATCCAGTTTTGGTCGCCACGATGTAAAAAAGATGTTGAGGCTCTAGAAAGAGTGCAGAGAAGAGCAACAAAGAGGATTAGGAGGCTAAAACATATGAAGAACGGTTGCAGGAACTGGGTATGTCTAGTTTGATGAAGAGAAGGATTAGGGGAGACATGATAGCAGTGTTCCAATATCTCAGGGGCTGCCCCAAAGAAGAGGGAGTCAAGCTATTCTCCAAAGCACCTGAAGGCAGGACAAGAAACAATGGAGGGAAACTCATCAAGGAGAGAAGCAACTTAGAACTAAGGAGAAATTTCCTGACAGCCAGAACAATTAATCAGTGGAACAGCTTGCCTCCAGAAGTTGTGAATGCTTCAACACTAAAAGCTTTTAAGAATAGATTGGATAACCATTTGTCTGAAGTGGTGAAGGGTTTCCTGCCTGGGCAAGGGGTTGGACTAGAAGACCTCCAAGGTCCCTTCCAGCTGTGTTATTCTAGTCTATAAACTACCACATCTCCATCTAGCCAAGAGCCAAACAGCACCGCAGGAACCCTGCATTTGAATGAGTCCGAAACTTAAATGTACGTAGTCGCTTTAAGCAATGTTCATTTTTGGAAAAAAAAAATACGGAGCAGTCCACTGAAAAATCAGGAGCCTTGCAGCTTTGAAAACCTTTGTGGGGATTTAGAGAAACACCATCAGGGCACGTGTTTTCTTGCAAAGCTTCCTTCAGAAGGTCATGGGTGGCGCAGAAGATCAAAATCGTGTTTGCACCATTTTTTTAAAAAATCAGTTCACTGGACTTTATTATGCAGCAGCGGGATGCAACTTTTTCTACTCCCGTGACCAGTGGGAAACGGATTAAAATTGAAATGGTTTTAAGTCGCCCTGCCCAGTTGTTTGCTACTCCCAAAGGTGTGTTTGCAGGGGGAACCCCCCCCACTCCTTTGGGACCAACAAAGAGATGTTGAGCTTCTCCATCGGCACTTTGGTTTTTAAATCATTTCTGAAATTTCCTCGTATTCCCGGAGGTCTGACTTTCAGGTTCTTGGTAACGCTAAGGCTGCCTTTAAGCTAGAAAGCTGTTGGCTCACACGGTGCTTTGCAAAATCTCTAATGGAGAAACCCGGTGGAAAAAGCAGACCAAGAACCTAATAGAAGTCAACCTAGGAGAGAACATTGGCTTTCTCCAGGCTCTTGGGATGACTAAACCCACTTCATATTATTTTGTTTTAGCTGCACGAAAACGGGAGAGGCATGTGTATTTAAATATTCATATCTCATCGCTTGTTCCTTGGACGCAAGGTATTTTTATTCTCTCCTCTCTTTTCTTAATAACTAACCTTGCGGCCATTTTGCTAGTCATTGTGGCGTCCCAGGAAATCCAGTCATTAATTTTCCCCCCCCTTTAATTTGAATTAATTTAATTTGAATTTCCCATTATCCTTGAATGCAAAGTGCAACCTGATACGGGTTAACACTGCACACTAAGAGAAAATACAGGCACAACGGTTCGTTGAGCGACTCTTCCAAGTTACAACGGCGCTGAAAGAAGTGACTTACGACCGTTTTTCATGCTTACAGCCATTATAACATCCCCACCGTGAGGACCAGAAGTCGGCAAATGGGCTGCAATATTCCAAGTGTGGCCTTACCAGGGCATTATAAAGTAGTATTAACACTTCACGTGATCTTGATTCTCTCCCTCTCTTTATGCAGCCCAGAACTGCGTTGGCTTTTTTGGCAGCTGCTGCACACGATTGACTTACAACCACAATGGAGCCCACAGCTTCTGTGGCTAAGCAAGACAGTTGTTGTGAGTTTGCCTCCCTTGGTGGCGCAGCAGACTAAAGTGCTGTTAACTAGCACCAGCTGCCTGCAATTACTGCGAGTTCAAATCTCACCAGGCTCAAGGTTGACTCAGCCTTCCATCCTTCCGAGGTAGGTAAAATGAGGAGCCGGATTGTGGGGGCAATAAGCTGACTTTGTGAATAAAAAAGAACACCGCTTAGGAAGGGCCGAAAGCCCTACTAAGCAGGTATATACAAAAAGTATGAAGGCTATTGCTTAACACATTGTAAGCCGCCCTGAGTCTCTGGAGAAGGGCGGCATATAAATTGAACTAATAAATAATAAATAAATACATTGTATGACCTGACTTGCCATTCACTTGTTAAGCGAATCAGCATAGTCGTTAAGCGAATCCCCCATGGAATTTGTGTGTTGGAAGGTCGCAAAAGGGGATTGTGTTAAGGATATTGATGTTATATACACCATATCCTAACAGATTGCATGACCCTGGAACACTGCAACCATCATAAGTCCATGCCAGTTTCCAAGTGTCTGAATCAACTGATGGAACAGAAGTTGCCTTCAGATGTTGTGGGAGCGTCATCACTGGAGACTTTCAAGAAGAGACCGGATGGCCATCTCTCAGAAATGGTGTAGGGTCTCCTGCTTGGGCGGGGGGGGGTTGGACTGGATGACCTACAAGGTCCCTTCCAACTCTGTTAATCTGTAAATAACTCAAGACTACTAGCACTGCGAGAGAGCGGGAGAAGGATGCTATTTTCCAATTTGAACGGCAGGTGGCAGTCTGTAGACACTGGAGAATCTCTAGACTGGAAGTGCTTGGAAGAAACTTTGGAAAAATCTGTTCGGCAAACGAAAACATGTTTTATGTAACTACTTCATCAGTGCCTAAAGGTGTGTTGGCAAGGTTTGGTCACCTGAGATTGCCCAAGTGAGGACATGGACTGGGAAGTTTTCAGGCTGAAGCGCTAAAAACTGCATTTGAGTCACATGGCTGAGAAATCTGGGTAGCTCAGACTAGAATCCTGAAGTAAAATTGCATTGCTGGTTTCATGTAGCTGACTCAGCTTTGCTGGATGGGTTTTTTTTCCCTCTTTTTTTTTTCCCTTTCCTTTTGCCAGCCCAGAGCTGCAGAGTTTTCTGTACACTAAAATAGAATAGCAGAAAGCTGGGAGCGAGGTTTAATCGGATTGCATAGAAGGAAGCAATGCTGATAAGATTCTCGGTTTTTTGCAGAGGGAAAAAAAGTTCTCCCTAGCCTGAGTTAAAATCAATAAATATACAAATAAACATGTGTGTCAATGCATGATTAGGGAAGAAAAAAAAGAAGAGAGAAAGAAGAGTGAAAAGTGGAACCTGGGATTAAATATTGTAGCGGGTAACATTTTTGATGTTTGCAGTGTTGTCTTTTTTCAGAGTCCTTGCCTTGAAGTTGGTTTTTTTATTTTATTTTTTTATTTGGAGAGAGAAATTCTGAAAATTTTATGCTCCTGAGAAATTTGCTAATAGTTTTCTCGTGTGCCTGGATCAGGAGTGAAATCCAGCAGGTTCTGACAGGTTCTGGAGAACCGGTAGCGGAAATTTTGAGCAGTTCAGAGAACCGGCAAATACCACCTCTGGCTGGCCCCAGGAGTGGGGTGGGAATGGAGATTTTACAATATCCTTCCCCCTGGAGTGAGGAGAGAATGGGGATTTTGCAGTATCCTTCTCCTGCCATGCCCACCAAGCCACACCACGCTCACCAAGCCACAGCATGCCCACCAAGCCACGCCCACAGAAGCGGTAATAAAAAATTTGGATTTCACCACTGACTTGGATGCTCCCTATTTTGCAAACATGGTAAGTAGACACCCATCTGCACCTCCCGTGCTCTCTGGGCCCTAATTGGCTCCTTCCAATTACAGTAGTGGCCAAAATTGTGGAAACCTTTTGGGAAAAGTGTATTTTCTAAAACTAGCTAATAACACCACTTTTTCTTTTTCTTTTTTGGAGTAGTGCCATAAAATTATATATCAATGGAAAGATAATTTAATCAAGAATGTAATGCCATCACTTTTAGGAAGGATTTGCTATTAGAATAGCAGTGACAGTATAAAGAAGGAAAGTGAAACACATAGAAAAAACGAGATATGGAAAAATGATCCCCACGTCAGTTAATACCTAGCTGGGTAACCTTCTGCATGAATGACGGCCTTGCAACATCTTCCCATGGAGTGAACCGAGTCTTTGAGTTCTGCAGCTGCTCTAATGTGAAACCAAGATTGATGATGGCTTCTATTAACTGGGTTTTATTGTTGGGTCACTTCTGACTAATCAGTTTCTTTAGTCGGCTCCATAGATTTTCAATTGGGTGAAGGTCTGAGCTATTCCCAGGCCATTCCAGCAGTGGAATAGGATTCTCTTGAAACTCCAAAAAAAAGTGGTGTTATTAGCCATCAAACCTCAAAAATACACTTTTCCCAAAAGGTTTCCACAATTTTGGACACTAACTGTAGGTAATGTTACAGGTAATCCTCAATTTACAACTATTTGTTTACTGACCATTCGAAGTTTGCCCTGAACAACTAAGGTCCGAATCTGAGACCTTGAACAATTTCAGCTGCATCTTTTTCTTTTTTTTTTAATTCTGCATTTTCAGGAAAGTTTGGAGAGAAATCACTTACCTGGACTGAACGGCGGTGTTTTTCAGTGCAGGCAGCCCTGAGTTCACTTTTCAAAATGTTCCCTGTGCATTAGAGAGTTGTACTTGTTTTCGGGTCAGTTCCTTCCATTTTCAAGCACAGCTTAACAGGAAGGGAGAAAAAGAAGCGTAAGACATGCGAAAGTCACATGGAGAATGCTGTTTATTTAATTTTTCTTTTTTTTTTTTTGCAATTTTTTTTTTAAAAAACACACAAATAAACATACAACACATGTTTTCGGAACAGAGCATTGATCCGGTCATAAATTTGTTCAACTTTTTGTTCATCTTTAACAGAATTTTATATATTCTATTTTAGCCATAACACTTATCACATATCTCAACTATTACCATCTTATAGAAAGCTAACTCATATTAACTTGATCAAAGCAATTACCCTTCTATTAATCCACCTTAAATCTTGATTCAGTTAAAACCTCATAGTACATTTCGCAATTCTTACTCTAAATACTCACTATTAACAATACAGATATTTCTAAATCTTCCTTACACTTTATTACTTCATATAAAATTCATTAAATCTTTATTTATTATTTCATCAAATTTATATCTTATCTCTAATCTTGAAAATATACCAATTTAACACTTAAACTGAGTATTTAGTTCAAATAACACCACATAATACAATTCACGATTATTTCCCTTATGCTGTTTATTTAATTTATTTATCACTGACACCTCCCTCCTGCTCCGCTCCAAACTGGCTCTAAGGGGCAGGTTTGTTTGCGTCTCCTTCCTTTCCCCTTTTTTCCTCGAGAAGCAAAGACCTCCTTTTTCTGCCTGGAAGACGAAGGTGGCCTCCAGGGTTAAAAAACCTGAAATTGTCCCTATCATGTTTTTCTTCCTGTCACAACAGTTGTTCAGTTGCTGACTTTCCTAATGAAGATGGATTCTCTTGGTGTCCAGGAGGCCGTAAAGCTTTTAGAATTAAACTGGTTTTATTGTTCCGAACTGCAGATAGATTTTCTTTCTTTCTTTTGTTTTTTTTCCCTTCTCCTTCTTCTTCTTCTCCTGTCTGGTTTTCTCTCTTCTTTTCTTTGCTAATGTGAAAAGATTCCCCCCCCCCCCACAACTTTCCCTCTGCTTTTTGCCTGCAGGCCTCTTAGATGATGTCACTACAAATTAATGCTTTCCACCCAGCACAAATGATAAGTCCAGAGCCTCCGAAGCTGCTTAACAAGAAAACAAGGCAAAAAGATCTGGGAAGTGTGACTTTCTTGGACTTGGAAGGAACCCCGAATGGGGAAAAGACAAAAGAGTTCAAAACTTGTAGTACATTTCCGGATAAGGAGGTTTTTTTCTTTTCTTTTCCATTAATGGAACTCCTTTAATGCAGTCGTCTGCCTTATTATAGTGTATAGGGTGCTTCGTATAGGATGATTTATCGAATGTATTGGCAGGCAGTCCTCAACTACGACCACAACTGAGCCCAAAAATCTATGTTGCTAGGTGAAAAATGTGATAAGTGAGGATGGCCCCTGTTCTACGACCTTTCTGACCATCGTTGCTAAGTGAATTACAGGCAGTGGTTAAATTAGTACTCTGTTTTCCCCAAAATAAGACATCCCCTGATAATAAGCCCATGGTACTTTGGTCAGTGAAAATGGAGCTTGGGGGCAGAGATGGGTTTCAGCAGGTTTTGACCAGTTCTGGAGAACTGGTAACGGATTTTTTTAAAAAAATTTGATTTATATGCTGTCCTTCTCCAGAGACTCAGGGGGGCTTACAATGCGTTAAGCAATAGCCTTCATACTTTTGTATATTTATACGAAGTCAGCTTATTGCCCCCATAAACTGGGTCCTCATTTAACCTACCTTAGAAAGGATGGAAGGCTGAGTCAACCTTGAGCCTGGTGAGATTCGAACTTGCAGTCATTGCAGGCAGCTGGTGTTGATCACTATGCTTTTAGTCTGCTGAGCTAAACCAGGCTCCTAATTTTGAGTAGTTTGGAGAACCGGTAGTAAAAATTCTGACTGGCCCGGCCCCCGTCTATTCTCTGCCACCCAAGTCCCAGCTGATCAGGAGGAAATGGGGATATTGCAGTATCCTTCCCCTGCCATGCCCACCAAGCCACAACCACAGAACTGGTAGTAAAGAATTTTGAAATCCACCACTGCTTGGGGGGGGGGGGCGTGCATGTGGTGAGCTCTGTTTTTGGCTGCGACGGCCTCCTGCAACCCTCTGAAACCGGAGCTTGTGAGGGCCCGCGGGGCTGCCCTGGAAATTGTTTATTATTGTTTATTGGTTCGATTTATATGCCGCCCTTCTCCAGAGACTCAGGGCGGCTTACAATGCGTTAAGCCAGAGGTTCCCAATCTTTTTCGGTTCGCGGCTCCCATAGCAATCCGACTTGCAACTGCGCATGCGCACTAGACGTTTCAGAAATGGCGCATCAGCGTTAGACCCAGCGGGCGGAATATTTCGCGGCGCCCTTATGACGATAGCGCGGCTCCCCAGGGAGCCGCGGCGCACAGTTTGGGAACCACTGCGTTAAGCAATAGCCTTCATACTTTTGTATATACCTGCTTAGTAGGGCTTTCGCCCCCTCCCCAAACGGTGTTCTATTTTATACAAAGTCAGCTTATTGCCCCCACAATCCAGGTCCTCATTTTACCTACCTCGGAAGGATGGAAGGCTGAGTCCACCTTGAGCCTGGTGAGATTTGAACTCGCAGTAATTGCAGGCAGCTGGCAGCTAAGTGCTACTTAACAGCACTTTAGTCTGCTGCACCACCAAGGCTCTAAATAGCAACGGGCTGGCCCATGGTGCCTCTGCCAGCGAAAACAGAGCTCAGGAGGGCTGTGTGCTGCCCTCCTGAGTTCTGTTTTCATTGGCAGAGGGTTGCAGGAGACCATTGCAGCCAAAAACGGAGCTTGGGAGCCTGTTTTCACTGGCAGAGCACTTGGGCCCCCACAGGCACCCCCAACATGAGTGATGTCGAGCTGGCCACGCCCAACCTGGCCTCACAACCCCCCCGACCCCTTCCGAGGTCAAACACAACCCTGATGTGGCCCTCAATGAAATCGAGTTTGACACCCCTGTCCTAGAGAGCTGTCTTAAAATCCGGCTCCGATGGCCTCATTCAGCCCAGCCGCCCTACAACCCCTCCCAATTTTAGCCCAATGTTCCTCGCTTCTGAAGCTTCCCGAGAAAGCAGAGCGGAGCAGAGAGGTCCTTGGCTAAAATTAAAGCGCGACCTTGGAGGGCGAACGCTGCTTTCAAATGCATTTTGCTGAAATCCTCGTATTTTAGCCACAGGATACGGTGCTCCCTGTGTTAAAAAAGGCAGGAGAGCAGAAAACCTGGCCGTGATCTGCTAAATCAGCGAGGAATAACATGCTGGAACTAGGTTGAATTCGATGGGGTTTTTTTCCAAAGCGAATTCGGAGATTTCCCCCGAACAAAATCCTCTAGGGCAGTGATGGCGAACCCTTTTGGCACCGAATGCCCGAACCGGAATGCGCATCAGTAGTGGGTTGCTCCCGGTTCGGACCAGTTCTACAGAACCGGTAGTAAAACCAGCGGGAGGCTCTGCCCACCGACCCCAATGTCATCGGGAAGCGTCTGCGCATACTCTGAAGCTTCTGTGAATGTGTAGAAGTGGGCGCGAGTGAAGCAAATGCGCATGCATGGCCCCGTTGCAAACTGGTAGTAAAGGTAAGTAACACCGGAAACCCGAAGACCAGCTGGCTCATGCCTGTTTTTTTGGCCGGTTTTGGACAGTTTTTGGGCCCAAAATACCAGCCTGAAATCAGCCCCAAAATGGCCTGTTTTTTGGGCTGTTTTCCGGCGCTCCGGTGCCCATGAAGACCAGTTGGCCAGCAGCTGGCGATGGTGCACGTGCCTGCAGAGAGGGCTCTGAGTGCCCCCCCCCCCCCAGCATGCATGCCATAGGTTTGCCATCACGGCTCTAGGGAAACAGAGCTGGCCATCTCTGAAAACAAACATAGAACAAGCTGCTGGAAGGCTGCTTAATTTTTACAAAGGATGGCCGTTCCGTTTCGGTGATGCATGGACTTATTAAGAATCTGTCACCATTAAGCGAAAAAAATGAGGAGCTCGAGAACTGGATAATTTAAAAAAAGAAGATCACCCGTGCAATCCGTTACTCCCAAACAGGGTCTGTCTTAAGGAGAGGAACGTCCAGAGTCTAAATAATCAGATGAAGGAGGAGAAGAGAAATGGGGCAGAACGAAAGGAAGAAACTGAAACTTAATTCCTCCTGTGTACAGGTAGTCCTCGACTTACGGCCATAATTGAGCCCAACGTTTCTGCCGCTAAGGGAGACCTTCGCTAAGTGAGTTTTGCGACCTTCCTTGCCGCAGTTTTTGAGTGAATCATCGCAGTCGATAAGTTAGTAACCTGGTTGTTAAGTCAACCTGGCTTCCCCGTTCAATTGGCTTGTCGTGGAAGGGGATCGTGTGACCTTGGGACACAGGAACGGTCATTAAGTGGGAACCAGTTGCCAAGCCTCTGAATTTTGATCACAGGATTGCGGGGAGGACATAACTGTGAAAAACGGTCGTAAGTGCCGCTTTCTTCAGTGCAGTTGTAACTTTGAACGGTCACTTAAATGAGCTGCTGTAAGTCAAGGACTATCTGTAGATTGATCCTGGCCATCAGTAAAACCATGAAGTCTCTTTTCCTTGCTTCACAACTCTCTGTTATGCATTTGAGATTCACACCATCTAAATTAGAGCCCATGGGACTTCCCCTTCTCTCTGTCTCTTCATCTCTCTCTCTCTGTGTGTCTCTGTCTGTCTGTTTGTCCATCTCTATCTCTCTCTCTGTCTCTGTCTCTCTCTCTCTCTCTGTCTCTTCATATCTCTCTCTCTGTGTGTCTCTGTCTGTCTGTCTCTCTGTCTCTCTTTGTCTCTGTCTCTCTCCATCTCTCTGTCTCTCTCTGCCTCTGCCTTTGCCTTTGTCTCTGCATCTATCTCTATCTCTCTGTCTCTGCTTCTCTGTCTCTCTGTGTCTCTCCGTCTCTCTGTCTATCTCTCCTGTCTCTTTCTCTCTCTCTCTCTCTGTCTCTGTCTCTCTCTGTCCTGTCTCTCTCTGTCTGTCTGTCTGTCTCTCTATTTCTCCTGTCTCTGTCTCTCTGTCTCTCTGTCTCTGTCTCTGTGTGTGTGTGTGTCTGTCTGTCTCTTTCTCTGTCTCTCTGTCTCCCTCTTTCCTTCCCTCCCTCCCTCCCTTTTCTTTAAAAAAAGAGAGCAATAAAAGCACACACACAAGACAAGAAGGCTAACAAAGCATTACCTTTCTTTCAAGGAATGCCCCTGGGCCCCATAAGAAGTGGGTATTCAGGCAGAAAAAAGTGGGTCTGACAAGTCAGGTCACCCCATATTCATAACTTAACTTAAACTCCCGGAGCTGTGAATTTTCTTTTACACTGGCTAGTCTTTTTCTCTCTCTCTCTCTCAAAAAAAAATGGGTATTTTGCAACTAACAATATCCACTATCCTCTGATACTCTTCATTTTTTTTAAAAAAAAAAAGTTCAGCTCCCAGCTGCCAGATTGTTCCTTGCCTCTTCCTTGGCAAGAGGGGTGAACCCTGATTATGGAGTTGGAAACCACAGTCTATGGCCGGTGGGATTATCCCAGCCGATTTAAGTCATAAACGATGGTTCAGCAAATGAGAACTTAACCCCCAGTGTGAATCCTGCCATACTTCGAAGCTTATTTTGCTAGGTGGGAAAACGAGTCTGGGCTTCCAGCACCTTGGACAGAGGCATTTCAAGTAAGGGTCATAAAAAATAAAAAATAGCCACCAACTCTGGCAGCTGTAAAAATAATTCTTGTTTAAAATGCCTCTCATGTTCATGAATTAAGTTATAACAGGACTTCCACTTATATCATGGCCTCAGGTTTTATGTGTTGGTGCAATTTCCTGGAAAAAAAAAGATTAGTTATGCTGCTAAGCTCTTGTATTACTTTCACCAGGAAAGGATCGCTTAGAGAGGCCAAAAGCTGAGAAATGTATTAGATTTTTATCATGCCTTTATTATTTTATAAGTAATTCAAGGCAGCAGACATACTTCCTTCCTCTTCCTATTTTCCCTACATCAACAACCTCCTGAGTTGGGTTGGACTGAGAAAGAGGGACTCGTCCAAAGTCACCCAGCTGTCTTTCATGTCTAAAGTGGGACTAGAACTCACAGTCTCCTGGTGATTGGCCCAAAGTCACCCAACTGACTTTCATGCTTAAGGCGGGACTAGAACTCACAGTCTCCTGGTGATTGGCCCAAAGTCATCCAGCTGTCTTTTATGCCTAAGGCAGGACTAGAACTCATTGTCTTCTGCTTTCTAGACCAGCACCTTAACCACTGCACCAAACTGTCTCTCTTCCACCAATCAGGTTCTCACCAATGAGAGGTGGGCCATATCCATCCATTCTGTGGCGTTTCAACATCTCAAAGCATCTGCGTGAAGCAATACCAATTTCACAGCCCTTTCAACTGCACTTGAGCAAGAAATTGGTTTCCAGTATCTTTTGCCCTCATAAGTTTCTCTCGTGGTATCTAAGCGTGAAGAAACTTCGCAAATACCTGCAAAGAATTGGCCTTTTTATATCCCTCTCGGCTGGCTAGGACATTAGGGCAGTTGAGATCCCACCCAGTGGTGGGATTCAAATAATTTAACAACCGGTTCTCTGCCCTAATGACTGGCTGGGTGATTATGTGACTGGGTGGGCATGGCCAACTTGATTGGTCTCACTTTTAGAAAGTTTCTCCTTAGTCCAACTCACAATAAAATAGCACTGTTCCAATATTTAGAATGGAATAGAATGGAATGGAATGGAATGGAATGGAATGGAATGGAATGGAATGGAATGGAATGGAATGGAATAGAATAGAATAGAATAGAATAGAATAGAATAGAATAGAATAGAATAGA
>WNWU01000059.1:2011315-2030883 GCA_012654045.1 Ptyas mucosa | reverse complement strand
GAATAGAATAGAATAGAATAGAATAGAATAGAATAGAATAGAATAGAATAGAATAGAATAGAATAGAATAGAATAGAATAGAATAGAAGTTAAATGATGGATAGTGTAGGGTAAAGTAGGGTAGAGTAGAGTAGAGTAGAGTAGAGTACAGTAGAGTAGAGTAGAGTAAAGAATAGAAGAGAAGAGAAGAGAAGAGAAGAGAAGAGAAGAGAAGAGAAGAGAAGAGAAGTTAAATGATGGATAGGGTAGGGTAAAGTAGGGTAGAGTAGAGTAAAGAATAGAGTAAAGAATAGAATAGAATAGAATAGAATAGAATAGAATAGAATAGAATAGAATAGAATAGAATAGAATAGAATAGAATAACAGAGTTGTAAGCAGAGGTGGTAGTCAGCAGGTTCTGACCAGTTCTGGAGAACCGGTGGTAGAAATTTTGAGTAGTTTGGAGAACCAGTAGTAAAAATTCTGACTGGCCTCGCCCCCATCTATTCTCTGCCTCCCAAGTCCCAGCTGATTGGAGTAAATGGGGATTTTGCAGTATCCTTCCCCTGCCACACCCACCAAGCCATGCCTATCAAGCTATACCTTGCCATGCCACACCCATCAAGCCACACCCTCAGAACCGGTAGTAAATTTTTTTAAATCCCACCACTGGTTGAAAGGGACCTTGGAGGTCTTCTAGTCCAATTCCCTGCTTAGGCAGGAAACGCTAGACCACTTCAGACAAATGGTTATCCAATCTCTTCTTAAAAACTTCCAGTGTTAGAGCATTCACAACTTCTGGAGGCAAGTTGTTCCACTGATTCATTGTTCTGTCAGGGAATTTGAGGGGCTTCCTACAAAAACGAGAGGGTCATTCTATTTTTCAAAGCACCAAAAGGCATGACAAGAAACAATGGAAGGAAACTAACCAAAGAAAGAAGAACTAACAAGAAGACCCCCACCCCCAATTTAGAATGCCTCCGATTTAGGGGCAGTTGCTTTACAGATAAGATTGTCGCTATAACTTCACCCCGTGACCACTTACTCATGATGGATCTATTTACAACACAGAGGAAAATTATCTTGGTCCTAAAAGGCATGGTGACTGCTTAATGGCCATACCTCTACTTCGTGCTATTTTGGTTTTTTAAAATCTAATCAATAGCAAGGTTGCATAAAAGTGAGGTGCACAATGTTTTGGCAATGCTCTGCTTCCCACTTTTCATCAATAGTCATCTTATGAGACACTTAAGCCAACTGACTGGCGCAACTCTTCTTCTCAAAATGCTATATTATGCTGGCATTACTTTGAGTGGTCGCTTCTCTTTCTCCTTCTATTTATAGGAGCTGGATTTTCAGAGTAACTATCCAGTTGCCCATTGGGATGCGGTGGCTCGGTGGTTAAGACGCTGAGCTTGTCGATCGAAAGGTCAGCAGTTCAGCGGTTCGAATCCCTGGGGCCGCGTAACGGGGTGAGCTCCCGTGACTTGTCCCAGCTTCTGCCAACCTAGCAGTTTGAAAGCAGGTAAAAAATGCAAGTAGAAAAATAGGGACCACCTTTGGTGGGAAGGGAACAGCGTTCCGTGCGCCTTTGGCATTGAGTCATGCTGGTCACATGACCACGGAGACGTCTTCGGACAGCACTGGCCCTTCGGTTTTGAAATGGAGATGGAGCACCGCCCCCTAGAGTCGGGAACGAGTAGCACATATGTGCGAGGGGAACCTTTACCTTTACCTATCCAGTTGCCCAAGTTTCCTTTCTCCTATCATGATGGCTTGATCAAGCTATCATGGCCAAGAAATCTAAGCATAATGGTTGTTTGTACAGTTTGCTAAGTTGAAAAAAAGAAAAAAAAAGAGCTTCCGGTTTTGTGGAATTGACATCTATCCAAAGTTACAGAAAGAGCTAATGGCAAAGACAGCTCTGCTTCCTTATCTTGACTTCAGCTTCAGCTGCTGGGGGGCAGAAGCAGGGAACTTCCCCCCCTCCCCATCTCAGCTCTGGTCACTGAAGTTTTCTTATTTATGTTTCCTGCTCTCTGAATCAGTCAGTCGTCTAGCGGAGGGTCAGAAGATTTCCTGTAGCACTGTAGGAATGAAAAATGGCATCCCAGATGTGTGTAGAAAACAACTTTCCCCTCCCTCTTATACTCGGTAGAGATTCTCAGTCACATACAGGTCTTGATTGTCCCAAAGATGCTTTTTTCAGGAGGCAACTGGACTTTCTTGTTTTTTTTTCTTTTGAAGACATTTCACTTCTCATCCAAGAAGCTTCTTCAGCTCTGACTGGATGGTGAGGAACGGAAGGATTTATATTCCTTGCAGACAGCTGGTCATTTGGGTCCTTTTTAGAGGGTCGTTGAGGCCACTTGGAGGTTTCTCTGTGTCCTCAGGCTCACCTGAGCAGTGCTAATGGTTCCTGTAGTCTGCAATTTTTTCCCCCTGGAAATCCATTCCTACTCCCACACCTCTCAAAGGGTGTTCATCCCAAATTGTATAGCTAAAAGTCTTTTTTTTTTCCTCCTTATGTTTCTTATGCAATGTGCATCCTGGAAATACAGTGTATGAAATACGTTTTTATAGGAAAACCGCATCAATGCATCCATCCGATAAGGTAGGGTTACCTTGAGGCTGTGGAGCCTGCCGGAAGCTGTACAGTTCCCACTGCCCCACTGAGAGGCTATTCCCCCATCCTCTCTGCACTTATGGGAAGGGCAGGATCCTGTAGGGTGCCGTGTCCTTGCTCTCCAGACCACGGAAAGTGTCCCGCCCCCTCCCACTGGATTTGACTGCAGTGCCAAAACCAGTGCATCGGAAATGGGCTGAGATCCAAAGCGCTCTAAGCAAAAAAAAAATCTTCTGCTGAACTAGTTATAGGCAAAAGTCCAAGGAGGGATCCAGATCCAGACCAAGAAAGCAGGCTGCCCTGGCTGGATCTGCAGCAAGAAGCTTCATCTTAAAGGAGACGGTGGGGCAGGAAACACTCTGCTAAATTTGGCTGAGAACCATTTTGGGATGAATATTATCGTTATTTTTTCCCCCCCGACATCCAATGAGAGTTTGCCTGGTTAAGGGACCAGAGGTTGTTGTTTTGGCCCAACCTTTCCTTTTTCTTTCTTTCTTTCTTTCTGGCTGGGGAACACTTGGGTTTCATGTTGTTAAGGTTGAGTGAGCCAAGGGACTTTAATCCCAAGGAAGTATATTTGGGATTGCAAGAAGAGAGAATCATCAACCATGAGCTTAAGAGTTGGAGACTTGATCCATCTTGTTCCTGAGGGCCAACATCAGTGGAGTCTTTTGAACCTGGACCATGAGTTTCTCAGGAGCTTCTCATGGGTGGCCCCTTAAGAGAGAAACCAACCCTAGATTTGAGTTTCTTTTCCTTTGACCCAACTTGAGACTTTCAAGAAGAGATTGGACTGCCATTTGTCAGAAATGGTGTAGGGTCTCCTGCTTGGGTGGGGGGCTGGACTAGAAGACCTCCAACGTCCCTTCCAGCTCTATTCTGATTGATTGATTGACCTACAAGGTCCCTTCCAACACTGTTAATCTGTTAAACAACTGAACAATTCCAATGTTTCTATGAAGGCCTAGTTGAGCCCACTATTTCCCGTTTTTAGTCACAATAGTGGCATCTTTCATTATTTTTTCCACTGTTGTTGGGTTATTTTGCACCTGGTCAGAGACATTCCTGGGATCAGCTTTACTCGGGAAACAGAACGGTGGAAAAAGATCTTCCTTACTCAACATGGCTTCTACTGCAGGGACTACAGTTCTGAGAAATTTTAGTTGCTACTGAAGAAGGTGTACACCAAGGAACATCGGGGGGTGGGAACAATCAGGAGTCTCATCAGGTAGTTTTGGGAAGGCTTCAAACAAAGGTAGAGATAAACCTGGGATCTTCTCCTGAAAACAAGTCCTTTAAAAAGATGTTGAGACTCTGGAAAGAGTGCAAAGAAGAGCAACAAAGAGGATTAGGGGACTGGAGGCTAAAACATGATGATCAGTTGCAGGAACTGGGTATGTCTAGTTTGATGAAAAGAAGGACCAGGGGTGACGTGATAGCAGTCTTCTAATATCTCCGGGGTTGCCACAAAGAAGAGGGAGTCAAGCTATTCTTCAAAGCATCTGAGGGCAGGACAAGAAACAAAGGATGGAAACTCATCAAGGAGAGAAGCAACTTAGAACTAAGGAGAAACTTCCTGACAGTGAAAACAATTCATCAGTGGAACTCCTTGCCTCCAGAAGTTGTGAATGCTCCAACACTGGAAGTTTTTAAGAAGAGGTTAGAAAACTGTTTGTCTGAAGTGGTGTAAGGGTTCCTGCCTAAGCAGGGGGTTGGACTAGAAGACCTCCAAGGTCCCATCCGACTCTGTTATTCTATTCTATTCTTTACTCCTCTTCTTCATGCCAATGTAGATGGACCTCTTAGGTTTTCCTGGCTGCGCTGTTCCATTTGTGGATTCTAGGATAGATAATCAGCAGAAGTCTGACACTTTAGCCGATGTTTTTCCAATGGAATTCTCACTCAGGCTTTGCTCATCTGACAGCTGCCCTGCCATCCTTCTCCATCAGTATTGCAAACTGTGCATTGCATTTCCCACCTCCCACCCACCCCATCAGTATTGCAAAACCTGTATGGTATCTCTAGTGCAGCCACGTTTAAAAGACAACCCTTTACATGCCTGGGAAATGTTGCCACGCTGGGGCAGGTCAGGTGTCCCCCACTAAAGAGAGTTCCCTTGATCCTGAATTGATCCAAACTGGTGTTCCTTCCCCACTTGCCTTGTCTTTAAACAGCTGCAAAGAGGGAGGGGCCCCCAGAGGAAGCACTGCCCCTTTCTTGGAAGATCTGCTGGGTCCTACACAGAAACCCTTTGCAGCTCCGAGCTGCTTCCCGGCTCTGTTTCGCTTTGATTCCTTCACGCCTGTCCTGCCTTCACAACTCCTGTTCTCTTCTTCTTCTTCTCCTCCTCCACACAATTGGGGGTGTTTTTGGAATCAACAGTGTTTTAACTCTGGGGGGTGGGTGGGGGTTTTGTTAACTGCCATGAGGAATACCAACCCATTTTTTGTCTTGGCTGTGCTTTCCTTTTCTATGAACGGTGAGTAGCCTTCCTCCTTCTATACTGTTTTGAAAAGAAGCTTTGCAGCTGGGACGCAGACTTTTAGGAGGAGAAGCATACCCTCCTCATCCTCATTTTTGTTTTTTTAAAAAAGTCCCTGGTTTGCTAAGGAAAATTATTCCTTGAGAAATAGAGGTGATGGTGGGGGGTTTGCAGCGTTTTAGCAAGATGTGAAAGTTGAAGGAAGTCGGTGTTGTGTGGTGACATCTTTTGGCGTTTCGAGCAAGCTCCGTCTGCTGTCACGCTTGACCATCCAAAGTGGTGTTGTTGGTTTTTTTGCTGCAGATGTTTTCTTTTGATCAGGGATAGCAAAGAATATATTGCTTATGTTGCAAGGTAACTATTTGGGTTCTTGTCCACTTGGAGGTTTACTGGGAGCAGATTCTGGCTGCCCTTTCTTTGGGCTTTCCACTGATGCTTTAAAAAGTGGTTTAAAAACGGGAAGAGTGGCCGAGGCACAAGCGCTCTTCCTTCTCCAGGTCTCCTGCTGGTACCATCATCGAGATTGCTTAGGCTGGCACTAATTGGCAGCACATCCGGCAAATAAAGACTGATTTAGTCGGGGAATGTGATTTCATAACCGTTAACTGAAATCATTCCAAATAGGCTGGTAAATGGAAGGGGGCTTCGTTAAGGCCACTCTGTCTGTTTCTCTGGTTTTCACAACGGCTCTTTCTATTGTGGTTAATCCCATTTTCCAAGATTTTTTATCACCATCACCCTGGCTATTTTTGGAGGTCCACGAGAAGGATTTCAAGAGGACTGGGTGGAAGGAGCAAGGTCAGAGGCCAGATTTAAAAATGGGACGTCCACCTTTGGGTTTGAAGTTTTCTCCCTTCTCTCTCTCTTCGGTTATGTTAAGGCGGGATCCTCAGGGTCTTTTTCCCCCTTAGAACTTACTCGTTTCCAATGCTGCATTTTTGCTGTAGGTCTAGAGTGCCCCAGAGTGTAGAATTTGCTGTGGTGTCAGGAGCAAATCACGTTTTCCAGAGGATTTTTTTTTGGAGACGTCAGAACTGTTCGCATTCAATAACGGAGGAGAAAAACTATGCCTACGATATTTTCAACCTTTCTTCCTTTTACTTTACTGGGGTTAGAAAAAACCTGAAATGATACACAGGCTTCTGGGACAGGGATGGGAATAGAAAAGACAGCCGTTACTGTGTCAGTTCTTCGAGGCAAAATTCCAAAATCTGTTAAGTAGGCAATAGTTTTTATTAGGAGTAGCTAAAAAAAATAAAACCCCAAAGGGTTTGCAGGATGTCTCCAAAACGGTGTTTCAGACAGAAGCTAAAGAAAGTCGGGGGACTGGAAAAGAATCCAAAATGTCCAAAATTAAACTGAACGTTTCAAGTCCCCCAATTGTGCAACTCAACAGAAATTTCAAGATCGATTTGTGGACAGAATGCAGAATTGGTGGAAAGAATTTGTACAGCCTTGTGAGCTTCTAGGCAGAGAGAGAGAGAGAGAGAGAGAGAGAGAGAGAGAGAGAGAGAGAGAGACCATGCCGAGATAAACCAGCCTTCTCCCACTGGGAGGCTTCCAGACATATTTGGACTACAGCTCCCATCACTTTCAGCTGAACATGGCGTTTGCTGCCTGGGGACAATGGGGTTCCAGCTTGAGGAAGAGTGATGCAATCCGTCTGATTCTCTGCAGGAACCTGGCATTAACCAGTCCTGGAAGACAGAGAAGAATGGGCTCCGTTTTGAGTGGAGCGATATTGCAAGGCTCTGCAAGTTCGTTTGCCAGCTACCCTGCAAAGAAATCAATCCTATTTCCAAAGTGGTGCTCGCTTTAAAGTGCTCTCTCTCTCTCTGACGCGTGACTTTTCCTCCCCCCCACCCACCCTTGAATTATTAGAGAAGCACGTTGGCTGTGGGACTGCTGCAGAAAATAAACCAGCTGTTGGAGTCACAGCGCATAAGTTGCCCATATCGTTTGGTGGGTGGCTTACTAAATCACTCATAGCTGGATTCCTCTCCTTCCATTTCTCCCCCCTTCTCTCCCTCCCTCCCTCTCCTTCCCTCTCTCTCCATATCTCCCTCTCCCTCTCCCTCTCTCTCTTTTTTAAACCAGCCAATTGGATTCCTCTCCTTCTGTTTCCCTCTCCCTCCCTGTCTCTTTCTCCCTCTCTCTCTCCCTCCTCCTTCTCTCTCCATCTTCATCTCTCCCTCCCTCTCCCTCTCTTCCTCCCCCTCCCTCTTCCTCCCACCCTCTCCTCTCCCTCCCTCTCTTCCCCTCTTCCTCCCTCCCTCCCTCTTTCCTCCTCTCCCTCCCTCTCTCTCTCTCCCTCTCCCTCTTCCTCCCTCTCCCTCCTCCCTCTCTCTCCCCCCCCTCTTTTTAAAACCAGCCACTTGGGCTCTCCAGGGTTTTCACAGACAGCATGTACTCTTGGCCCAATGTAAAATAATTTAACAGACAAGGTGAAAAACTGTACTGGTCACATCTATTTAGATGTTGGGGGGGTGGGGGAAGCAGTAAGATAATTTTATTGTCTTTTTTTTTTAACTGTGAGCACACTGGCCTTTAGGAAGAACCCGTAAAAATGGCGAGAGTGCTGTGAATCTGACTGTTTAACGCATCATGTGCTCAGTATTTAATTTGGTTAGGATCAATGATTCTTAAAATTGATGGGAAAGGATTTAGTTTTTGAAAACACGGAAGGATCGGTTTTCTGCACACAAACACATGAGCCTCACAAATGGATTTGTGTAGATCGTCTGCTGACATCTAGTGGATGGCAGCCACAAAATAAGGGCAAAGTTACCCAGCCCAGACACTAGAATAGGATGGTCATTGCCCATTTAGGATCTGAGCTCGTTAATTTGGAGCCCTTTGGAGTGGACAGAGGGAAGAAGAGAAGGGGAGGGTAACGAAAGCGTTCGGAGAGATTTCCAAATCAACTTTCAAATTAAATTTTCCTAGGCCCATCAGCAATTTTTAGGCGTATTTCTAACACAAGCCATTGCTTGCCCTCAAATCTGTGAACCCCAATGAGTAGAGCTCATATGATGGATGGAGCCATTAGCCATGGATATATAAGCTGGAATTGGCTGGGGACACCCAACAGATCAAGGCCAAACCTGAAAAATTACGCACAACAAAAAGAGATTGGACAGCTATCCAGAATGGTATATAAGGTGTCCTACTTGAGCATGGGGTGGGAACAGAAGACCTCCAAGGTTCCTTCCAACTCGGATTGCATAGTTTAGATTGGGGTCTCCAACCGTGGCAACTTTAAGCCTGGTGGACTTCGACTCCCAGAATTCCCCAGCCAACAAAGCTTGGAGGAAAGGTTGGAGCAAAGGTTGGAGACCCCTGGTTTAGATGCTAGTTTAGATGCTAACCTGGAAAGGAAACAATAAGCCTGTCGACGTTCTGGAACACATTTCTAATTCTAAGGAGAAGCAAGAAAGAAGATTTATGAGTTACTTCAGGAAATAAGTCACATTCTCAGCTGGCTTGTCCTCTTTGGCCAATGAAGAGTTGGCCAACTTTCCGCAGGACTCTCCTGGGTTGAAGGTGATCATCTCTTCCCTGGTTGGAATGGTGGGTTTATCAAGGACAGGATTCTGCCTCCCTTCTGTGACCCAGTTCTTTCTTTCCTACTTTACAGGAAGTGAGACGGCTGACGCTGAAGAGAAGTTAATGAACCATCTCCTCAACGCTTCACGCTACAACAACTTAATTCGCCCAGCCTTCAACTCTTCACAGTTAGTTGTGATAGAATTGCGGGTTATTCTGTCCCAGCTTATCAATGTGGTGGGTGTGGAGAACCCTTTCTGCTTTCAAACTATAAAGTCGTAGTAGTAGTATTACAGCCATAGAGCAGTATGTGTGTGTGTGTTTGTGTGTGTGTGTGCATGTACACAATTTTTTTCTATCATAAAACAGCAAACAAAAGGATCCATTTCAAGGAACTGAAGGGATGCAAATGAAAGGACGGACGGGTCCATAAAATGGTGGCTTAAGCCCCCCACTTTACTCTGTTTGCCAGTTTATTTCCTGTATTGCTTTTAAATTACAGATGATACTCCTTGCAACTTTTAGTTCTGCGTATTTAGATATAGCAATAGCGATAGCACTTAGACTTATATACTGCTTCATTGTGCTTTTACAGCCCTCTCTAAGCGGCTTACAGAGTCAGCCTCTTGCCCCCAACAACCTGGGTCCTCGTTTTACCCACCTCGGAAGGATGGAAGGCTGAGTCAACCTTGAACCACTCAGAATTGAACTCCTGGCTGTGGGCAGAGTTAGCCTGCAATTCTGCATTCTAATCACTGGGAAGGGAAGGGAAGGGAAGGGAAGGGAAGGGAAGGGAAGGGAAGGGAAGGAAGGAAGGAAGGAAGGGACTTATATACCACTTCACAGTGCTTTTACAGCCCTCTCTAAGCCGTTTACAGAGTCAGCCTCTTGCCCCCAACAATCTGGGTCCTCATTTTACGGACTTCAGAAGGATGGAAGGCTGAGTCAACCTTGAGCCGGTGAGATTTGAACTGCTGAACTGCAGCCAGCAGTCAGCGGAAGTAGCCTGCAGTGCTGCACTCTAACCACTGCGCCACCTTGGCTCTATATAGCTGTAAAATATTAAGTATAGCTGTAAAAGGCTTTAGTGTGGTATGCCTATACGTGCCTGGTGGGGTAACATGAGATACTGCTGCATGTCTCCCAAACTGTAATTCTAGAGTAGTGTTTCTAACCTTAGCAACTTTAAAATGTATGGACATCAACTCCCAGAATCCCCTAGCTGGGGAATTCTGGTAGTTGGTGTCCACACATTTTAACGTTCTCAAGGTGGAGAAACCCTGAGTCCACGATAACTCTCTCTTTCCAGCATTGGATATATTTTTTAAAAATGTATGTTTCATTTCCTGCTCTGCTCTACCAAATCCCCTAGAATTAAGCTTCGGTTTTCAGAACTCAGGATGACGGTGTGATCTCTGTCTCTTTTCTCCTTCAGAACGAACGGGAACAAATAATGACCACTAATGTCTGGCTCAACCAGGTAAATGTCTCTGGGTATCTCCGAGATTTCTAAGAACTCTGAACTGTGTATACCTTCTGGCTGCAAATCCGTCTCTTTGAGAACGATATTTCACGGAACTTATATTTGAACTTCTAACAGTAGATCGGAAATTTCGCTCCCAGGAGTTTCAACAAATGCCACAGACCTTCCAAACTGGAAATGGTGGTGGATCTTTTTTTTCCCCCCCCTTCTCTAGTAGCGGACAATCCCACATGAGAATACTAGATGAGAGCTGGGAATTTCTGCCACCCTGTATCTAATTGTTGTGACCCAGGCCTAAGTAGTTAATATTAAATACAAACAGCTCGAAAACAAACAGACTTTATTAGAACAGCTGAGAATTAACTCATTCTCAGCGTAGTCCAAACTAAATGAAAGCAAATTCTTCAAAACACCATTCCTCAGTTTATCACCGACCTTGGGATAATTAGGCAAACCGCCAAAGGCTTTTCTTGGCAAAAGTTCAGAAGCAGAAGACGCCGTCAAGAAATGAATACAGTGAAACAAGAAGCAATTCTCTCAACGGTTGTTTTCTGGCAAAGAGGCCAAGAGCCGTTGCTGGTCTTTTAAACCTTGTGGGAGGGGCCAATCATCTCTTGACCCTACTCCCAAGTCGTTCTCTCTGCTTTAGCTGCTCCTGCCTTCTGGCAGCTCTTCTCATACTGTTCCTCTGCCTCTCTATTGTCAGCCTCTGGAGGCTCCGAAGTCCGCGCATCACTCCCCAATGGCCCTGGCCCCATCTCTGCCTCCGACGCAGAGCCCTCATCTGGGCCTTCCCCAGCCTCCAGGACTGGCCCATGTTCTTCCTCAGCCTCATCGCTGTCCGACTCTGCTGCCAGCTCTGCAGGCTGCAGGCGGACTACAACACTAATTCATTTTTTTAAAAAAAATCAAGAGTCAGCTTTTGCCAAATATAACTTTTATGTTTTGTACTGTAGATATGATTAAAACAAACCAGCAGCACCAACCACACACACACACACACACAAACCTCAGCCCCAAATGGTTAGCAATTTTTGCCTCCACCAGCAAAAAGCTGCGATAATCTAGAAAGAACGCCTCTGATAGCACCTTTTAAACCTGACAATTTAATGGAAGGCTTCAGCTTTTGCGAACTGCCGTGACTCAATCCATCCATGAAATGCTTCAAGTGATATGGAATTTAACGACGGGAGGGTGAGGCCTTAAATCCCACATCAGTCATGCTGCATGCAGCATTTGAGGGAAGGGGGCTGCGGTTCTCTGAAAGCTGATGCCTTCCCTGAACTTGTTAAAAGGTTGCAACCAGGCCCTTTCTGAATGTTGTGCAAAGCAGGGGCAGTCACTGAAAAATGTTGTTATGCGCTGCTTTTAAAGGAATGGACCGATTATCGCTTGGCCTGGGAACCGTCAGAATACGAAGGCATCGACAAACTCAGGATACCGGCTAAGAAAGTGTGGCTCCCGGACATTGTGCTGTACAATAAGTAAGTCAGTGTCTCTTCATAAGATAAGATTGCGCATGGGCCGTCTCTCTCGCTTGATGCTAGGAGAGACTAAAATTGAAAAAGAATGCTGTTTGCAATCGACATTCAAGACAGTCATTTTTTGAACCAAACTAGGTATTTATTTATTTATTTATTGGCTTCCTAATGGAATACAGTTCGCTGATTGCAGAATTGTTGGTCTGGGAGAAAGTGTTCAGTCCTAAATTGTTTTCGTTACTTAATTATAAATGGATGATCCCCTCAGGAGGGCATTCATAGCATTAAAAGGTTGACACCAGCTGTAAACTCGTATTAACATCCATGATATAGTCTAGGGCTCTCCAAACTTGGCAAGTTTAAAACTCCTTAAGACTGGCTGAGGATGGCTGGCTAGGGAATTCTGGGAGTTGAAGTCGACAAGTCTTAAAAGTTGCCAAGTTTGGAGGAGCCTTGATATATTCCGTGGTGTTGAGTCAATATGGATTGTGGGAGCCCATCTTTTTGTTAAATAAATAACTAAAAATCGTTGTTGTTGTTTTATGATTTTGCTTTTGGGTTTTGTCAGTGCTGATGGCACCTACGAAGTCTCCGTCTACACAAATGTGATTGTTCAGCACAATGGAAGCATGTTGTGGATGCCACCGGCCATTTACAAAAGTGCCTGCAAGATTGAAGTGAAGCATTTTCCCTTCGACCAACAGAACTGCACTCTCAAATTCCGCTCTTGGACTTACGACCACTCTGAAATTGATATGATTTTGAAAACTGGCTCGGCCAGTATGGATGACTTCACACCCAGCGGGGAGTGGGACATTGTGGCCCTCCCAGGACGAAGAACTGAAAACCCATTAGATCCAAACTACGTGGATGTGACGTATGACTTCATCATCAAAAGGAAGCCTCTTTTTTATACCATCAACCTCATCATACCTTGCGTGTTGATCACATCCTTGGCCATCTTGGTGTTCTACCTGCCATCGGATTGTGGAGAGAAGATGACTTTGTGCATCTCTGTCCTGCTTGCTTTGACTGTTTTCCTGCTCCTGATTTCCAAAATCGTCCCTCCAACTTCTCTGGACGTTCCACTGATTGGGAAGTATCTGATGTTCACCATGGTATTGGTGACCTTCTCGATTGTGACCAGTGTCTGTGTGCTGAATGTCCACCACAGGTCTCCCAGCACTCATGCAATGCCTCCGTGGGTCAAGGTGGTCTTCCTTCAGAAGCTGCCAAGCTTCCTCTTCATGAGGAGACCACACAACCAGTCGGCAAGCCAACGGTTGGCCAACCGTAAAAAGAACAAAGCGGAGTCTTCACCTTCAGATTTGTCCAGCACATACAAGGATTGTACTTACTTTGTGAACACAGCAGCGGGCCAAAGATACAATGTGAAACTGACAGACAACCCTGATCACGTCAGCAGCCATCAAGACCTGAGGTTACGATCCTCCGTGAAGTTTTCCCCCGAGGTCCAAGAAGCAATTGAAGGAGTCAGCTTCATAGCGGACCACATGAGGAGCGAGGACAACAATGAGAGTGTAAGTGACACAAAGCATTCCTCCCTCTCTGAAAGTCCTAGAATTTCCTTCCTCCCTGGAGCTTGAGATGTTTGTTCTCTGGCGCAGAAGGAAAATATGGACACGCTTGCTCGTCTTGAGAGATGAGTGAGTATTGGGTTGCTTGTTGGACGGATCAGCTACCATGGAGATGATTGCAAGGGGCATCTCTGACAAAACGTTGTAGTAAATCAATTCTTGGCTCTTCTGAATCCTTGTCAAACATCCCCCCTTGGGAGAAACAGGTGGCGTACTCTTGGTACATAGAATAACAGGGTTGGAAGGGACCTTGGAGGTCTTCTAGCCCAACCCTCTGCTCAAGCAGAGACCCTGTATCATTCTGGACAAATGGCTGACCAGTCTCTTCTTAAAAGCCTCTGGTGATTGAGCAACCCACATTTTCTGGAAGCAACTGATTAATTGTCCTCACTGTCAGGAAATTTCTCCTTTAGTTTTTAGTTACGCCTAATTAACACTCATTTGGGGTGGGGAAGGGGAAACCGCAACTAACCCAGCTTGCTTGAGAATAAAAGGGTTGAAAACCCCAGCTTCCCACTCTCCAGTAAGGAACAGCTGCATTATTATCTTGTCAACTTAATTTTTTTTAAAAAGATAGCTTCTCACTGTAAAGTGTCAACAAACGTTTCTGCAGGAAGGAAATGCCAAGAATTCATGGTTTTTTTGTTTTTTTTACTAAACCACAAAATTCCACAATTACCAAGCTCAGTCCTGGTGTGTGTGTGTGTGTGTGTGTGTGTGTGTGTGTATTGAGGGGTTGTGGGAGTTACGGTGCGGTTTTTCCCCCTTTTTTCTATCCCCCCATGTGTATTTGAAATATCTACCCATTTTTTTAGCCTTCACTTTCCCAGTTCATTAGTGTGTGTGTGTATGTGTGTGTGTGTTTTTTCTTGAATTGCAAACAGGAAGCCACCGAAAACTATTGAAAAAAAAACAAGCTGAGTTGGGGAAGGAGGGATGATGTCGCAACGGACGGTTTATTAAAGATATTTAATTAGTTTGGTTTTTTTCCAGGTCATTGAAGACTGGAAATACGTGGCCATGGTGGTGGACAGGCTGTTCCTCTGGATATTTGTCTTTGTGTGTGTGCTGGGGACCACTGGATTATTCATGCAGCCCCTTTTTCAAAACCACCTGCCTGCCATGAGCCATAACCTGAGCGGGATCTAACTCCAAAGACTACTTGTTCACAGGATGGGAAGTTCTGAGTTCCACAATTTCAATTTCAAGATTCTTTATTCAGATCTTGGGGTGTTTTTGTTTTTGTTTATTTTTACTGCTCCTTCCCAGTTAAAAACGAATAATCCGTGCAACATCTCAAGATCTTCTACACAAGAATAGGTTGAAAGGACTTCTATTATTCCCTTTTAGCCTGAACTTTTAAATTAACTCTTTTGGTTTAGCTTTTCCAAAGGGCGATGGGGAGTGGGGTGGAGAAATTGTACCACTGTTAATTTTTTATTTATTAAAGCACTCTTCCTCAGCTGGTTCTGCAGGGTTCTTCTAGGGAGTTGTGATGGGCTGGCCAAAACGTAGGTTGTGCAAGGGACACACGACCCTGGTTTCCATTTAGTTTTGTGGACAAATTTAAAGGGGAAAAGCAAGGAAAAGAATTATTTTCAGACAAGATGGTTTTCCTTACTAAGTACCGCATGATCCTGACCATCTGAGCCAGACATCTGAAGAGGGTCAGCTCCCCAACCTCCATTCCTTCCAGAATCCCCTGGAAAAAACATGAAGCAAAAATCATTCTCTTGCAGAACCAAGAACCTGGGACATCAAAGACCTGAAGTGACCCGCCTAAAATATCTTTTTTTTCCCCCCTCTTTCACTGTGGTTTGGGCAATTCCACACTTTTCTCTGGTTTTGAAAGGGATCCTTTTCTGAAGATGGTTTTAAGTTCTTCCTGAAAAATTGAGAGGCTAGGCAAGCAATTGGGAATCCATCCGTCGAGATGTCAGGTGGTTACAAGGCTGTATCTTTAGATTAAGAAGATATAAAAAATCCTTACGAGGTATTCCCTAAAAAGAGATGATTGACAGCCTGGGCTGTGTTGTCTGCAGGTATCCCAAAGCTGAAGGTCGGAAAGATTAAACTCACAGTAGCTCATCCTAGTGACAGTAAACCATGATTGAGCATTTATGGGAGAGGTCTGCAGACGTGTTCACGCACTGTTATTCTATGCATGTTCAGAGGAATGGCTAAAGCATTCATGCAGGGAAAGGGAGCCCCGGGGGAAAAAATAACATGACTGTGGAGGATGGATCTAGTAGTTCTGAAATGTATGAAACCACATTAACAGGTTTTGTTTGGGGTCAGCTACAACCATGGAAGGAGGTGACATGTAAAAAGGCATGGCATTAAATGTCCAAGGATTGTGTATTAAAAGAGTATTTTTATTTAAGTACTTTGTGTGGGAGAGGTTTTGTTATGGTCATGTCGCTTCCTGTCGTTCCATGTTTTTCCCCCCTTTCCATTTTAAAAACTGCCTCGTGCTACAGATACATACTTCTTCCTTCCCCAAGGTTTAAGTAGTACCATATATTCAAGATTGGGGAGTGGTGCGGTGGCCTAGAGGTGGAGCTCTCACCTCAAGATCAGAGGGCTGTGAGTTTGATCCTGGGTAGAGGCAGATATTTCTCTCTCTGGGCACAATGAGAATATATCTACTGAACAAAACTCCGCATTGGCGACAGGAAGGGCATCCGGCCAGTAAACCAGGGGTGAAATCTGACAGGTTCTAGAGAACCGGTAGCGGAAATTTTGAGCAGTTTGGAGAACCGGTAGCGAAAATTTTGAGCACCTCTGGCTGGCCCCAGAATGGGGTGGGAATGGAGATTTTGCAATATCCTTCCCCTGGAGTGGGGTGGGAATGGAGATTTTGCAATATCCTTCCCCTGCCATGCCCACCAAGCCATGCCCACAGAACCGGTAGTAAAAAAATTTGGATTTCACCACTGCAGTAAACACTCGGCTCCGTTCAGATACACACACACACACACGCACACACGCACACACACACACACACACACACACACACTCACTCACTCATTCATTCTCAAGATTGGGCAAAATGGAATCCTGGCCTACTCTGATCAATGAGGCTGTAGGCTACTAAGTGTAAAAGCAATTAAAGGATGCAATTTTAGATGCTTCAGAATAAGGAAGGCCTGGAAATCAGCACTAACTCAACAGCATTTCTAATATTTACTTCATTGGCTGATATCACAAAGAAAAACTTTCCACTACAGTATATGCACTCAGTGAGTAGACAAGAAGTCCTTGTCTTAAGACCACTCGTTTAGTGACTGTTCAACGTTAGGACAGCACTAGAAAAAAAAAATGACACGACTGATCCTCGTACTTACAACCACCACTGTATCCCTGAGCTCACATGATCCCAACTATAGTCGTTAGTTGAGGACTATCTGTAAATCAGTCACCAATGCAAGACCTCCACGTTCAGGCTTCGCATGTATATTGTGTTAAAACCAGGGGTGAAATCCAGCAGGTTCTGACAGGTTCTGGAGAACCGGTAGCGGAAATTTTGAGCAGTTCGGAGAACCGGCAAATAGCACCTCTGGCTGGCCCCAGAGTGGGGAGGGAATGGGGATTTTGCAGTATCCTTCCCCTGAAGTGGGGAGGGAATGGAGATTTTGCAGTATCCTTCCCCTGCCACACCCACCAAGCCACACCCGCCAAGCCACGCCCACAGAACAGGTAGTGAAAAAATTTGGATTTCACCAAATTTTCAAGCATTTTTTACTCATGGTTTGACAAAACTGTATCACATTCATCATCCATACTCCATGACTTATAAACCACAATAGGTAAGTTCTAAGGCAAAAGCAAGGTATCTTATGGCTTAGCATGGCAGGAGAATCAACTCACAAACCTCACATTCCCTTCCAACTCAGGATCTATCGTGCAGTGACTTAAATCTGTGATAGGTTCTGCCTGTACCTTTCCCTAAAAACAGCTGCTGGGCTCTGATTTGTAGGAGCCAAAGCTATGGGATATGAGGCTCTCCAAAAAATAAATACATAAAAAGCACCGTGAGATCACAAACTTTCCTCCAGGTAAATCAGTTATCAACATCTGCAAAGCAAGAAGAGAAAATCAATATCGACAATAACGGGAGACACGCTGCTTTTGAACAATATGGGTGGTGATGGAAGACTTTACGTTCCTGGCTGACACGGTTAGACAAAAATACTCATTTGCTAAAAAAGATGAAAAAAAGCAAAGCCGCATTCCGCAAATCCCAACTCTCAGTCTCCAAAATCAACACAACTCTTTTCGGTTCGCCCCGCAAAGCACAAAGGAGCATAGCAGCTCTCCTATACGTAGACCTACAGTCCATCAGCCTGCTCATTAATTGCTGAATTTGTGTTTAAATGTCAGAAACACAGAGAGATCGATCGGCCTTTTAAGAGAGGTAACTAAGAATGCTGGAGATGGTCGTTCAAAAAAGAGGGTCACAATTTTTTTTTTAAAGGCCAAAAGACCACACTACAATTTTGCTGACATAGAAGGACCCACACTTCAAAAAAAAATAAATACATAAAATGAAAGAAGGAACGACAAAGGCAACACACAAATTTCTTTCATTGACATGTAAAAGGTAAACTAAGTCCATGTTTCTTATTCTATGTATCTGATCTATTCATCGCACAGGACAATTATAGGGCACACCTATTAGCGGGGTCAAAATCACAAAACTGCATTTCATTTATTTTGGGGATGTGGAGGGGAGGGGAAATTCACTGAAGAAAGCAATTCTGTTTGGAAGAATAAGCGGTAAAAGGAAACCAGGATGCCAAAGAACACGGTGGCCCTGCACACCAGGCAGGACATAGACAGATGTGAGACCTGACCCATAGAATCGCCTATTCCCGAACATTCTGGGATGGGGTGGGGTGGGGAACTGCAATTAACAGAGTAACAGCATTGGAAGGGACCTTGGAGGTCTACTCCAACCCCTTGCTCAGGCAGGAAACCCGGTACCGTTTCAGACAAACGGCTGTCCAGTCTCACCAAGAGAAAACTGAGGATCGACTTCTCTGTTTTTCCGCACACCCACCCACACAACTCCCCAGCCATTAATAATTTCCACAAAGCAACTGTTTGGGAACTGCTCCCAAGGGGGCTGTTTGGCTTGACAGGCCGGTCCAAGCGCCAAGTCCCAGCCGTAACTCATCACCGTCATCATCATCCAGGGTCCAAGAGCTAATTCATTAACAGGCTTTGCAGAGCCACGTCTGCTCCAAAAATCTTATTTGAAGACAAGCCAGCTCGGCAACCACAATTCCATTATGCTGTTTTCATTTCATCAGACCTATTTTTTGGGGGGGGGGGGGGGGGGGGAAGAGGAGGAGGATGGAGAGGAGAAGAGAGAAAACTTTGGCATGGAATTCCGAGGATGGGTTTTAATCCTGCCATGCATGGATGTCAAACCCAGCTTCTGCCGTACAGGTATAAGCCTCTCCTTTTCTGCCCATGCAGCCATGTGGATAACCAGCGCCCGTCCCTCGCTGGGGGCTGCGAGCAAAGGGGCAGGGCTGTCGTTAGAGAGAAACAGAGAAGAAGAAGGAGCTGGCAACCCCTGGTTCCCCAGTGCTGATGCTTGCCCGTTTCTCATGAGTGCCTCCCTCCGAGTTCAGCCTTCCTTCCCTCTTTAAAGTCCCAGCGGCGGGTAAAATGCCACCCACTGACTCTGTTTCCAGAAGGGTTTACGGCTGAGTGGCAAATTCAGAACGCCATGGCGAGGCATGCTGGCATGCTGATGGCATTGCTTTCCTTCATCTTGAAAGGTGAGTATGATTTCTGGCTTTGCCTTCTTTGTGTGGTTTGGGTTGAGGGCGAGCAGGGGATGGGGAGACCTCCACAAGAGCTTAGAGGTACCTTTTAAATAATCACAGGATTCGCACTGGTGTAGTATGTGGTGTTTCTCTCTTCCCTTTTGTCTACGGTTTTGAAAAGCAGAGGTTGCAGTTCTTGCAAATGTTCAGGGATTGGCTTTGGACGTTGAAATGGAATAGTGCAGAGCAGCTGTTTCGGCAAAGCTTTAGATTTCAGCAACAATATGTTGGTTAGGAAGTCCAATCGGATAAAGTAATTTCTGCAAATTGAGTGTTCAAATAAACTCAACAGGTAAACTGGCTGGGTAAAGAAATTCTCCCTTTTTATAACACTGTAATCGGGTAATTTGCCTTTTTAAAATCTGGATGATATCTGGATTTCTCTACCCATTGGATGGAACCGAGCATTTACATCTGGCCAGTAAACGCTCAGCTCCATCCAGTGGGTAAAGAAATAGAGATATGATAAAACAAGGCAAATATGAGAAAGCATTTTATGTCAAAGGCAATATTTAATATTCACAAGAGTCCCT
>WNWU01000059.1:1977381-2011215 GCA_012654045.1 Ptyas mucosa | reverse complement strand
ATATATATATATATATATACATACATACACACACACACACACACACAAAGTGACCCAGAATTTAATACCTTTCTAGCAAAGAGAACATTGCAACTTTCTTTTTTCCAAGACAGACAGAAAAATGTAAAAGTTCATGGAATTCAAATGTCTGAAAGAGGATGGCTCGGTTATCACTCGCATATAACATTGAAGATAAGTTAAATACATTATTTTTAAAGCAGTTTTAAATAATGGTTATTCCCCCCCCCCCACTTCATCCTAGCCACTATTGGGCGTTCAATTTTATCCAAATGAATATAAGTGGCTATTTTTATATTCATGGTTTAAGCGTTAGTTATTGAGAAAGAAGTGCTTCAAGTTAGGAAAAACACAGCTTTCTGAATTAAAAAACTGAGCTCTTTGAAGTCACCGAAAAATGCCATTCACCTGAAACCATTCTTCACTAATCAGGCTTGGCTAAGAAAACTCAACACTGCTACACCCAGAATGCATGGAAATATCTAATAAAACTCTTTTGCTGCTTAAATTATTGTGGACCAGACAGAATGTGCTATTAGAAGCCCAATAAGCATAGCCAAACATAGGCTCAAATTCAAGAAATCAAAATCTATTATGGTCCTATAAGAAGGGTGGAATAAAAATAGTAATTTTAAAGGCTAAAACAAGGTAATATTTTAGGATGATACTGATCCTAAGATTACTGCTTCCATTTGAACCTTGAGATTTGAGAATCCTCTTTCCCTGGCCAAGCTGGGATGCAAATATTTCTAATTGCCTGATGAAAGGACTTTATAACAGCGGAAGTTTATTTTAACTCTTGGAAACGACCAAATGCTTCTAAGACTGTGCAAGTGCCCTGCTGATTTGACGAAAAATGGCAAAACCTCAGCAAAAGCCAAGTTTCAGGAATGTCAGCAGCCAAATCTTCAGTCACAACTTACAAGTCATAACTTTACAAGTCTTCAGTTATAATTAGTCTCTCCTTGAAATTAACCAAGGAGAGAAGCAACCTGGAATTAAAGAGAAACTTCCTAACAGTGGGAACAATTAACCAGTGGAACAGCTTGCCACCAGAAGTTGTGGGTCACTGGAACAGGGTGATTGAGCAGGGGGTTGGACTAGAAGACCTCCAAGGTCCCTTCCAGCTCAATTCTGAATCTGAATAACGTATTTGCTCATGCAAACGTCCTCAGAGGAACAGGGGAAGTTGCTTTAGATGGAAATAAATTTCCCATTAGTCCATCAACTCAAATTCTTCAGAATTTTGGACTTGTCCGGGCCAGTTTTCTCTAGAATCTTTTGAAGCACGGAGGAGCCGAAGTCCTGTATAAGAGCTTTTCAGTTCCTACTGGTACTTCTACTCCCACTACTCCTACTAATAATAATAGCCTTTATTGTCATTGTACATCACGTATACAACGAAATTGGTTTAGCCTCTACTGGTGCAATCCATAACAGAAAACACAAGACAACTTTCCAAAAGCAGCTTCCCTCTCTTCCCTTCCAAAATGGCATCTTACTCAACATACATGGCTTGGTGTAAGTAAACAAACAGTGCCTCGCCTTTCCATCTTGACAGTGGTACGAAGAGGAATATTTCTTGCTTCTTTGTTTTTTTCTTCTTTCTGCCCTAGATTTCTTTCTTCTTCCCCCCCAGTGAATTTCTTCCAGTTATAACCATCCCAAATCCTCAGCTTGCAAGAGGATTTTGATTCAGACTTCCCTTTGGGTGTGGTATAGGGACAACTACTAAATATTTCAATATGTATTAATGCACATTTTAACAGGTCTCTCTCTCTCGTCTTTCTTTCTCTCTCATCTTTATATCCCTATATCTCTCTGTGCGATCTATTTATCATCTCTATCATCTTTCTATCTATCTGCAATTCTGATGAAGTCTTTGACTCATTTCATGGGTTATTATCTGCTTGAGAAAATGTACATAAAGCAAAGATGCTTAATCTATTGGCAAACTACCGTTTCATCTCTGGTTATGCTCCCACATATGATAAGCTAACGAGGGCCTTCTATTGGGGCAAGGATGCATAATGCAAAATGTTTTATGATGATGATTTTTTTTTGGGAAAGAAAGCGAGCCCCACTCATTCAAGGAAAAAAAATCTAATACTAGATATAAATGGATCAAATATAGAGTTGTATGGTTCCAAATTGAGGCCATTTACCTAACACAAAATAAATCCCTTTTGCCAAATTAGCCTGTTTTTTTGGCCAAGGTTTGTTTGTTTAATTAGATTGCTTTTTTCCCAAGGTTTTAATTTACCAGGGAGAGCAAAAAGAAAACACACAAACAAACGCAACACTTCTCAGCCCACACGACAGCAGGTCCACATTAATTCCATCTCTCCAACGCACATTGCAAATTGTGCTTTCCGTGCCTTCCACATCGACATTAAGGAAATTAAATTGGAGCGCTCCCTCCTTCTGGATAATTGGAGGAAGCCAGCTGCGTTAGTCTACAATAGCCAAAAATCAGGAGAGGATTGATAGCACTTTTTCAGGGAAACACAATTTATGAAAAAGCAGCAGCTTTGGGGAACCACACCTCACTTCAGCCATTCCATACATATGATGAAGGGATATAGGTGCCCAAAGTTGATCTCATTGGATAAAATCTATTAGTCTGAAAATATGCCACTGGATTCCTTTGGAATAATAATCTCTTGACTATTTATCTTAGATCCTAATCTCTCTGATTTAGATGTTGGCAATGGTTATGGTGTTTTAGGGAACACCGGGCAAGAGCTGGGGTGGCAAATTGATTCATTTAATCTCCAGAGAAGATTTTCTGCATAGCAGAAGGGAGAAGACATTGCTTGGTTGCAAAGGCCTTGCTTGTGCATACAACACAGTCCAGGGATGACCCAAAAACTGGGCCACTGGCTTTAAAAGGTGACATATAGTTAAGTCCTCGACTCACGACCACAACTGAGCCTCAAATTTTTGTTGCTAAGTGAGACATTGGTTGAGTGAGTTTTGCCCCATTTTACGATCTTTCTTGCCACAGTCATTAAGGGAATCTGGCTTTTCCTGTTGACTTTATTTGTGGGAAGGTCGCATCTGAAATTCGATCATGTGAGCATGGCGATGTTTGCAACTGTCATAAGTGTGAAAAACGGTCATAAGTTCCCTTTTTCCGCTGGCGTTGTAACTTCAAACAGACGCTAAGTGAACTGTTGTAAGTACTGTACTGTATTTTCACAACCTCTCAGCATATACCCACCAGATGTGGTTCATAGGTGGTGTAGAAACAAGACCAAAGACCAAAAACAGAATTGTTTTTTTAGATAGCAACGAAGATTAAGCAGATTAATAGAGTTGGAAGGGACCTTGTAGGTCATCTTGTCCAACCTCCCACCCAAGCAGGAGACCCTACAGCATTTCTGACCGATGGCAGTCCAGTCTCTTCTCAAAAGCCTGCAGGAATAAAGCTCCCACAACTTCTGAAGGCAACTTCTGTTCCATGGGTTGATTGTTCTCACTGTCAGGAAATTTCTCCTTATTTCCAGGTTGAATCTCTCCTTGATCAGTTTCCATCCATTATTCCTTGTCTGGCCTTCAGGTGCCTTGGAAAACTGCTTGACCCCCATCTTTCTGTAACCCTCAAATATTGGAAGACTGCTATCCTGTCTCCCCTGGTCCTTCTCTTCTCTAGACTAGCCATACCCAGTTCCTGCAACCATTCATCATATGTTTTAGTCTCCAATCCCCTAATCATCCTGGTTGCTCTTCTCTGCACTTTTTCTAGAGTCTCAACCTTTTGTTATAGTGTGGTGACCAAAACTGGGTGCAGTGTTCTAGGTGTGGTTTTAATAAGGCTTTAGGAACAGAATCCACTAACTGGCCTCGTGGTCAGTGCAGGGTGTTAGCAGGCTTAATACTCAAGATCAGTACAAGGGAAAATTTGTGGTATATTTTTCAGGCATGTTTTGTTCTGACGACGAGCACAGGCTTCATAAGGAATTGTTTGCCAATTATAACAAAATCATCCGGCCTGTTGAAAATGTGTCTGACCCTGTCATGGTTTGGTTCGAAGTGTCTTTATCTCAGCTGGTCAAAGTGGTGAGTAAACTGGAGACCCTTCTCTTTTATTTATCTCAAAACTTTAATCTGGTTAAGCACCCTGAGTACTTTTTCTCCCCCATTTTTTACCCAGTTTAATCGATGACAGTGCAATTTCCTTAGAGTGTTTCATTCAAGTACTAACGGTTGGTTGTTCTAGATCAGATGCTCAACCGAGCTTTATATAATTCAGGTTTTAAATATGGTACATGCTTTTTTCCCCCCTCTCCCCCTCCCCGCTCAGGATGAAGTGAACCAGATTATGGAGACTAATTTATGGCTGAAGCATGTAAGTAAATAATAAGAAAATAAGATTTTGTTCATAAAGAATACGAGGGAGAAGAAAAAAGTGAAAGACATTTCAACTTTTCAGGAGTTAGGATTCTTAACAAAAAAAATTTTTGGCAACACACAATCACTTATTCGGACACGCATTTCCAAATAGTCTTTAAAATAAATAAATAAAAGAGTTGCACCTGAGATTGATGGTTTGGGAATAAAAATTCAGGACTTTAGAAAATCCACTTTTAACACACTGCTGACATCTAGTGGTCGAGAATTATTATTATTTTTTTTTTGTATTTAACAAATACCAGGTAGTCCTCTATTTAGAATTTACAATAGGACGGGCAGGAAATTTGTCATTAAGTAGTCATAAGTCATTAAGTGAGGCATGTCACATACCTGATTTCATGACCTGGCTCGTTGGGGGAAT
This sequence comes from Ptyas mucosa, assembly GCA_012654045.1. Taxonomy (NCBI): domain Eukaryota; kingdom Metazoa; phylum Chordata; class Lepidosauria; order Squamata; family Colubridae; genus Ptyas; species Ptyas mucosa. Next base: position 2,006,420 of record WNWU01000059.1, on the reverse strand, counting down.
TCTGGGAGATGAAATCCATAGGTTTTAAAATTGCCAAGTTTACACACCCCTGGAAACTTTTAAGACTTGTGGACTTCAATTCCCAGAATTCCCCAGCTATCTGGAGAATTCTCGGATTTGAAGTCCACAAGCTTTAAAGTTGCCAAGTTTGGACATCTCTGCTCTAAAGTCAGGGTCTACTTTGTCTTTGGTAAGGCAAGAGGCTGCTTGCATTACATTTTTGGAGAGAAAAATCACAACGCACTCACCTTTGCTTGGAAGATTTGAGTCGGTCTTGGTTTTTCAGCAGGCAGTAGAAAAGGGGATTTGCAGAAGTGCTGTTTGGGGTTCAAGAGACAGCTCCTCTCTCCATCAGACATGCTTCTTCTGGCCTCTTAGAAAGGCTACAAGGTGGAGAGAGAGAGAGAGAGAGAGAGAGAGAGAGAGAGGTATTCACAATTGGATGCACTTGGTCCCTATTTTAGGTGTACTGATTCTCTTTCTGAACTGCTAAACTCTTAATGAATTGTTACAAGCTCATTTGTACCTTTCCTCCCCCTTTTTGGAAAGAGATGAACGCTGCTGTCTGAAAGTGGTATCCAGGACAGGGTGTGGATATCATTTGCAAGGAGCAAATCCCAGGATGGTTGGCCCACTTTTCACTGCAGCAACTTGCAGAGATGCTGCTGCCTGTAAAAAGCTGCAAACATGCTCTCTATCTGCTGTTAGCCTGGGGATTTTAATTTTTTTTTATAAAGTCTACTGCCTGGCTTTTTGCCAGCTCAGCTTTTATAGTCTTAAACTGGGGCTGGGGAATTCTGGGAGTTGAAGTCCATACTTCTTAAAATGTGTCGAGCTAGCACCATGTTTCTCTCAACTCCTGGCTTGAAGATCTGTGGACTTCAACTCCCAGAATTCCCCAGCCAGCCATGTCTTTGGTTGTCAAGTGCCTGAATTATAGGCGTTATGAGTTTTGGGGTTAGTGAACCATTGTAACTTTGAGGATGGGCTGTAAGCCACTTTTTCCCAGATCAAGTTGTGACTTCAAACCACTGTTAAATGAATGGCTGTAAGCCAAGGGCTACCTGTAGGATGGTTGCTTGTTTTTAAGGTGCTGTAAGGCTCTTCTCTCTTAAGGGTTAGCATTTGGATGAAACGGGTCTACCCGAAATATCTCAATTTTTTTTTTCTTTGACCAGATTTGGAATGATTACAAACTCAGGTGGGATCCAGAGAAGTACGATGGCGTGCAGTACGTCCGAGTGCCTTCCAGTAAGATCTGGAAGCCTGATATCATGTTATATAACAAGTAAGATGACGTAATTAGACCTCTTCTTAGATTTTCTTCCTGTAATGTACCCAGCCCTAATTAGTTACTATCCCAGAGAGAAGATTGCTAATTTTTCCAAGCAAAATACGCCACACTACTTGGTCAAATCTCACTATTAGTCTTCGTGAATCTTTTCCAAGACATACCTGATATTTCATGAGCGTTCTCTTTCCGTGTGTGTGTGTGTGAGTGTGAGTGTGTGTGTGTGTGTGTGAGAGAGAGAGAGAGAGAGAAGAAAGAAAGAAAAGAAAAAGAGGGAGGGAGGGAAGCATGGCTTAAGTACATGAGCAGCATGTTCCCAATCACCAGATACCGAGCGATAGGAATGACTGCTGCAGTCAACCAACCTTTGAGAACCTCTTCTGTGCTGCCTAGCATTGACCCAAAGGTGCTGTCAGAACCAAAGAAGCTTCTTGGTTGAGAAGCGAAATGTCTTCGAGGAAAAACAAAGTCCAGTTGCACCTTTAGGATAACCATGACCTGGGTGACAGGCCCAACCTTGAGTTGAGGCTTGCGTGGCATGGGAGCAGAGCCTGAGAGCTATTGTTGAGGCTCCTCCTTTCCCCATCTACGTTTTGGCCAAGATAGGTTGCTTGGTCACTTCGATAACCAACTGCCAGAACCTATTCTATACTCAACCCGTTCTCTCAAACGTGTTTTGACAGTGCGATCGGAGACTTCCAGGTGGACGACAAAACGAAAGCCTTGCTCAATTACACTGGAAACATCACGTGGATGCCTCCGGCCATATTTAAGAGCTCGTGTAAAATAGACGTGACCTACTTTCCTTTCGACTACCAGAACTGCACCATGAAGTTTGGCTCTTGGACCTACGACAAAGCTCAGATCGACTTAGTGCTCGTGGGATCCACCATGAACCTCAAGGATTACTGGGAAAGTGGGGAGTGGGCCATTATCAAAGCCCCCGGCTATAAGCATGTCATCAAGTACAATTGCTGCGACGCCTACTACCCGGATATCACCTACTCTTTGTACATGAGACGCCTGCCTTTGTTTTATACCATCAACATGATCATCCCGTGCCTTCTGATTTCCTTCTTGACCGTCTTGGTGTTCTACCTTCCTTCGGACTGTGGCGAGAAAATAACTCTGTGCATATCGGTCCTCTTATCCTTGACGGTTTTCCTCCTGGTCATAACGGAGACCATTCCGTCCACGTCCTTGGTGATCCCGCTGATTGGAGAGTACCTCCTCTTCACCATGTTGTTTGTCACTCTCTCTATCGTCATCACTGTCTTTGTACTTAACGTCCACTACAGAACTCCCAGGACGCACACCATGCCGGAGTGGGTGAAGGTGGTTTTCCTCAAATTTCTCCCCCGCGTCATGTTCATGACCCGGCCACCCAGCAACGAAGACGAGGGCAGGCCCGAAAAAGTGAAGCCTTCTTCCCATGCAGAGCTGGCGCCTTTGAACTTCATCCAGATACCCGACAGCAGGTACTGTCAAGACTGCTTCTCATGCCAAGAGTTTACACACGCGTGTTGCCTGCATGAGCGCAGGACACACTCGAAGGCCACCGGCAACCTGACGCAGAGCTCCAGTTATGAGTCCATGGATGCGTTGTTTCCGTCTTCGTTTATATCGCCAGAAATGAGAGATGTGATGGACAGCATCAAATACATTGCCGAAAACATGAAACTGCAGAATAAAGCCAAGGAGGTATGGATATATTTTCATTTCCACCTTTCACAACATACTTGATGTGGCCTCATTGCTGGCAAGGCGGTACTGTAAACCAGGGGTGTCCAACCGTGGCCACTTTAAGACTCGTGGACTTCAACTCCCAGAATTCCTCAGCCAAGCTAGCTGAGGAATTCTGGGAGTTGGAAGTCCACGAGTCTTAAAGTGGCCACACTTGGACAACTTTGGTGTCAAGAATAGCTTTGCAACATCCACATTTTGGTCATTTCCTGACCACACCGAAGTAGCATCTGCTCAGATTGACCAAGGTCTTGTGTAGTCCCAGGTTATGTCTACTTTCTACCAGGTGCCTGTGGAAGCGTCCAAGAACGGAACAGCTTCTTAGATCTTCTGCAGGCAATAAAGAGGTGCCGTTTGTGATTTGCAAGATGGAAAGGTCACAGAGCTTAAGACGCAGAAACCAATATAAAAAAAATACACATTAAAAAAAAAAAACAGGACAGATTTTTTTTTCCCCCAAGGGGAAATTTGGAAGTCACCTATTCACCAGACCTCGTGAACAAGAGATCAAGTTAGTTTACGGTCATCTGAATACTTATTCGGGGCCAAAGAGGGATATTTTTGCAAATTATCTTCCGTGGTAACAGGTTCATCAGTAATTTTAACGCCTTCCCATTTCCATGGAATAGTTCACCTTCCCATATTTAACAAGCGCATCCTCAGGCTTAAAAAAACAACCAAAATTAGGCAAGGAAGAAAGTTGGGAGCCAAAGACTTATTTTTCACTTAAGTCCCCCCGTCAGTTTCAAATATAAATTTGAGACAGAAGACCTGAGGCTCCGTCTTTTGAAGGTGTTCAACATAGGCCTAGTTTTGAAACTATTTATTGTACTCTCTGCATAGACAACTGTACCAATGCCTTTGAAATATGCATTGCGGGCCCACGAAATAGATTATTTGAAAATTGATGTAATTTTCTGCTTATTTCTTCCAGACTCAAGATGACTGGAAATACGTTGCCATGGTAATTGATCGTATTTTCCTGTGGGTGTTTATTCTCGTGTGCATTTTGGGGACAGCAGGATTGTTCCTGCAACCGCTGCTGATCAGAGATGAAGTTTAAACAAGGTGACACAGCCAAAAAATGACTTTTTTCCCCTTCTTCTTGGGTGTCTAAACACATTACACTGATGTTGAACTACTTATTTCTGCTTCTTTGAGTACCAAAATAAAGATACCGAAAAACATATAGAAAGCAGCTGATGTTGTATTATTCTGAGGTGTTGTATAAGACCAAAGAATTTTTATGTCTAGGTTTTTCCTTTTTTTTTGAGAGCGCGAGCGAGAGAGAATTTTTATGGTTGTCAGATTAAGCCTTAAAATAGTACTAATTCATTCTGCAGAAGTTTGGATAAGGAGAGTCAAGGCCATCTCATTAATACAGAAATGCAGATCCCTGCAATTTTAATAAGCCAAATATTAAAATCAGATAACAATTATGTTACAAGGACTGGGGGATGACAGCAGCAGCACCAATATATAATAGGGGAGGAAACCGAGCAGATTGAGCTAACTACAGATCTATCAGAGCCTTGGATAGTACAGTGGTCTAAAGCCCTGTTATTAACATCAGCTGCCTGCAATTATTGCAGGTTCGAATCTCACCAAGGCTCAAGGTTGACTCAGCCTTCCATCCTTTCTAAGGTAGGTAAATTGAGGACCCAGTTTGTGGGGGCAATTAGCTGACTTTGTATAAATATACGAAAGTATGAAGGCTATTGCTTAGCGCATTGTAAGCCGCCCTGAGTCTCCGGAGAAGGGCGGCATATAAATAAAATTAAAAAAAAAATAAAAAAAATAAAAAATTATCAGTTTCTTGAGTGCCGAAGCTGGAAATATTCAGCATGACTGGAATCTGAGGTATAACTGGACTAGTACAAGCTGAACTCCAAGGATGCTCACCACAGATATACAAAAGCATCTGCACCAATTAAAATTTCCACTTGATGTGGCCTTTCGAGACTTGCAAAGCAAACCACCACAGCTATGCCAAGAGGAACAACAAAAGGAACTTATGCAGATTCTAAGAAGCTGTATTCGAAAAGGCCATTTCTTAAAAATTAGGGGTTAGCAGCTGGAACCAACCATGCAGATTCCCTGCTCACCCAGAAATTCAGGATAATTTATTATTTTTTTTAATGGAGATAAAGCAGAGGAAAGGTTCTCTCTGTGCGGGAGAGAAACAGAAGAAACCAGAGGAAGCGTATGTACATCCATAGGGTCTTTGGTACTTTCTGAGCTTGGTAGTTTTCTTGCAGGCGTTTCATTACCAAACTAGGTAACATCATCCATGCTAAAAGGGAGTGCAGTTTGCTCTCATTTTAGTTGGGTAGTTAACTCAGAAAAAAAGTAAACAACAGCCTAACCAAGGAACCCCCAAGACTGCTCCCACCAACACTGACAGGGCAAGCCACTAGTATATTAAATTTATTGGATTACTATATGTTAGCCCTGACCCCACATTTCAACCCTGAACTATAAATATTCTCTTTTATCGATACATACATCCATTTTACATTACCAAGTCAAACTGAGGGACTTGGCCAAGGGCTTCAAAGAAATATTTGAGAAGTAAATTAGAAGGAAAAGGGAACATTTATAAGGATTTGGAGAATTGTTTATTAAACATGGGATATTGCAGCAGACAAATGAAAGTAAGATGATAGTAAGCATTGGTTTTCAGCTTCCGGTCTCGAGGAAGCTAAATCGAATGAAAAGACCAGGAATGATTTTTCCACTAAAGGCAACAAATCTCAGCTACTTATATTAAAAAGGCTGAGAGGAAGACACGAAACCCCCCAAGCAATGCAGATAAATATTAAGGAATCTTTAATTAACCCACTTTCCAAATGATGGTTTCCTAACGAAATACATTATGTAATTTAAAAATTCCCCTCGAATTTACAAACTTAATAACAAACAGCAAGTATCAAATGCAAAGTTTAATTTATTGTCTATAATTATCACCCTTAAAGTGCATTCAGTACACTTCTAAAATCTAAAAATAAATCTGATTTTTTAAAAAATATTTAAAAAATCCCCAGCTATACACAAAATACAACTAGAATGATGAAGTACCCCAACTCATATCACCGCAAACATTCATTTCTTGACTATTGTGTAATTGACACAAAAGGTTTCCAGCTGTCTACCATCTCTCTAAAAGTGTTTAGATGATATTAAAATAATGTCTACCGTCTCTATCTACCTTTGCTGTAGCATATTTTTCATTCCGTGATTTGACTGTTGATTTTAATTTGAGGGCTACTTATATAGCACAGATTTTCTTCACAGAACACGGAGGGTATTTGTGCCTAATAAAAGATGTATAAAGGAGCACGCCCCAGGTACTTCATGTGCCACTTCTATAATCAACACATCTTTTTCAGCAAGTGGATTAGCCTGTGAAGTCAAACAAAAACCTCTAAGAAAGGAATAATGAAGTGCTTCTGTAAGACTATGAAGAAAACTGCATGAGAGTTGAGCCGGATTGGAGGGTGTCCTTACTTTCTTACACAGAAATTCCTAGCAGACTTCAGATACTTTGGTTAAAATCAGAATCAGAATCGAGCTGGGAGGGACCTTGGAGGTCTTCTAGTCCAGCCCCCTGCTCAAGCAGGAGGTCCTATTTCAGACAAGAGACTCTCCAGTCTCTTCTTAAAAACCTCCAGGGATGAAGCACCCACAACTTCTGGAGGCAAGCTGTTCCACTGTTCTAATTGTCCTCGCTGTTATTGTGTTATCACAGCACAATAAAAGTTGGATTTAGAAGGGAAATTGCATTAGGAAGTCCAAAGCGCTCCGTGATGTACTTGCATATTTTACAACTTTCTGTGCTGCCTTACACTTTTCACCCTTCCCACTCCATCCGGTTCCTTGGCAAACTGAGCTTAATTCTGAGTGACAGTTTGGGGATCAAATGCTAAGAGTAAGAGACGGAGAGCCTCATCTGCTACAAGGATTACTCACACGTCACATGAACAGACAAAAAAAAAAAATCTAAAACGTTCTGTATTCCTCGGGAGTGCCAACGTGGAAGACTGTTGTATTTTGCGGAGTTTAGTGGCATATTTTGATTTCTCCTTCCCATTAATTTATTCAGCATACGGCATAAAATACATGGATAGAGCAGCGGTAAAGATGTATGGTAAGAACACATAATCGTATACACATACGATGGAGATTTGTGGTCAGTTTTGTAAGGTGTAAGAGATTCAAGAAGAGATTCCTTCACATTAAGAAAAGTCTAAGGCAGATTTAAGACTCATGGACTTCAACTCCCAGGATTCCCCAGTCAGCTGGATGGGGAATTCCGGGAACTGTAGTTCAGTCTTAAAAGTTGCCAAGGTCACCCCTGGTCTAGAAGTTCAGAGCTCATTCTGAGCTAAATGTGCTTTTAAAAAACCTTTTGTTTATTGCATAAAGGCGAAGAGGGACTGTGGAATCTTCACATAGGGCAAAGGTCCCCCCCCCCACCCCCAATTTGTGAAAATCTCAGAGTTTCGAGTGATGCCAAGGTCAGGTCTTGCAGCCTTGTGACTACAGAAACAGAGCCATGAAGTCATGGTGCCAACTTTTAATAAAAAATCCTAGTACTGGCTTTTAAGTTGGGAGCTTCTGTGGAGAACCTGGCTCTGAGTCCTGTGGAGCATCTGTGCTATCGTTATTAAGGAGGTCCTGGCAGCTTGCATGAGATTTCGGTATCGTCTTGCTTGGTAGGTGCGCTTTTTGTGTTGTGTTTTTAAATTTGTTTGCTTAATAAAACTTTAAAAATCTCTTCATTTGTTGTTGTGCTCATTGTCTCCGGACCCAGAAGAACCAATTGCCTGGGCATCTGACCCCTGCTCTCATCCCTGACAAAACTTCTCCTCATCCACTGCTGCAGCAGTTTCAATGATGGGCATACCAGACACCTTAAATGTTAAAGTGTCGTGTTAATACTTTTCGCTATAATAATCTGCAAATAATATTAGAATGCTGATGGCATCCAGATAGGCTATAATTAAGAGGAAGGGGGTGGGTGGGGGTGGGGAGAAATCCATCTTACAATTTTCCTGGTTAAATATCACCATGAATTTTCCCCTCCCAATTGCATTCTCAGATATTTCATTATTAGTTTAGAAAGTACTTAAACGTATCTAGGAATTAGCATACCTAGAAACACTGCTGGAGTTCTGCCCCTACTCACACACTTATTTATTAACAATCCCAACATGGACTGGTACTATTTTGCTTGCCCATTTATGAATTACAGGAAGAAACAGGGCCAGGGATCCAGTAACCGCAACCAGAAAGAACAGCCATAGAAACACACGGTCAAGCACCTGAGCTATAAATTTCCAGTCATCCACAACCTAAAAAAAGAAAAGAAAAGAAAAAAAGTCAGTAACTTTCCTTAAGCATTTGGTAGTTTCTGAGTTTAGTCCCTAGAAAATAACAAAGCAGGTAGAGGCAACAATGTATCTATACAGTGGCAACAATGTATCTATATAAAAGCCACAGCATAATGAATAGAAAGGATACAAACCAGAAGTAAATAAACCATTGTTATAATAGGTATTCCCTATTGTAGATTTTACTTATTAAACTGAATAGTATAAATGACTGAAACTGAATTTTATCACGGAATTAAAAATCCCCAGGCTATTTAAAAATATTTGTGCTTGTTAAGGCTTGAATCATACTTTTTATATAAACTGGGGGAAAATGGGTCACAGACAAACATGAGTCACTGTAGGAGATAGAAATCATTTCTCTATTTTTTTTTAGCATGCTATTGATCCAAAATCTTCACTATCTTGATCCAAAAGAATAGATCAAGTTATTCATATGATACCCATCACTCAAATGTTAGTAAGATTATGACAAAAACTACTCAACGGTTTAAATATTGCTAGGTTGCTACTGAAGGAATCGTTTCCATCAACAGGACTAAGATTTCCCTTTCTCTCAAAGACATCCCAAAACAGTACAGCATCTGAAATCAACCAGATAATTAAGGTTCTTTCTTCCTGTAGCTCGGGGTTGAACTGTGAAGTCCTTGATGCTCTCCGAGTTTGGTTGTTTTCTTGAAGACGTTTCATGGCCCAGCTAGGTTACATCATCAGTATGAGATGATCACTGTCAACATCATCAGAGCATTGATGATGCTATCTAGCTGGGTAATGAAATGTCCGCAAGCGAACAACCAACTCATAAAGCACCAAGGGCTCCAGATTAAGGTTCTACTGCATAACTTTGTGTATTATGCTCAACTCGGCCATTGAGTGCAACACAACTAGAACACACACACACACACACACCTCATGTACTTCATTCTCTTTGACAATGTGTCTTATAATGTACCGGACAGAATTTAAGGCTGCTTCCAAGGTATTCCTAGATTCCTCAGATCCCTGGGTGCCCGTGGCTTCTTCTTCCTTTGGTACCGAGTACCTATCGACGTGACTTCTCATACAAAGCAGTTTGGGAAGCTTGTGGAGAAATATTTTGCGGACCCACGGCGCCATCGCGTTGTGCGTCGACGAGGATCGGTGATGAACGTTGATAGCGAAGACAGTGATGACTATAGATAACGTCACAAAAATCATGGTGAAGACCAAGTACTCGCCAATCAGAGGTATGACTTTAGAAGAAGAGGGAATAATTTCTTCTATGACTAGAAGGAAGACGGTGAGGGAGACCAGAACGGAAGTGCAGAGACAGATTTTCTCGCCTTCGTAGGCGGGAAGATAGAAGACGAGGATGGTTAAGAAAGACAGCCCTATGCATGGAACAATGAGGAAGAGCGTGTAAAAGAGAGGCAAGCGCCTAATTATAAAGGAATAGGTAATAAAGGGGTACCAGCAACTTCCATCAGTTCTGTTCCTTCTGATACCCGTTGCCGTTACTATTTCCCATTCTCCGTTATCAAAGAAATCTCTTTTGTCTACTTCTTCATCCACAAGGATTATATCCACCTGAGAATCATCGTATGTCCACGAGCCAAACTTCATGGAGCAGTTCTGGAGGTCAAATGGAAAATAAGTGACGTCAATGGTGCAAGAGCTTTTATAGTTTGCAGGTGGGGTCCAAACAATAGTGCCATCGTGCTTCACTATGGCCTTTGTAGACGTCCCTTCAAAATGACCGTCTGCACTGAAAGAACATCAGCAAAGGGTTACGAAAGGTGCAAGATATGGTTTTTCCACAAAAAAAGCTAAGTGTTATGTACTTCTTCCAGCATAAAATTATTTTGAAATTGTATATAATCCTTCAGACATAAAAATTGAGTTAGATGTCCCCCCTGTAGGGCACGCTCCAGCCACGATTCAAATTATTAATTTAATTTTGAACAAATGGATAGGAGCTAATGAGGGAGTAAAATCAGGATTTTGAATGATCCTCTTGGAAAGGAATGGCTGGAATCTTTTTTGCAGACATGCCCGCCCTTCTATAAAAACATTCTTTTCCAACAGGTTAAAAAAAAAATAAAACTGAGTATCTTAATGAGGCACTGCATTTCTTAACAGGATGAGATCCTCAGATGAGGACTCAATTATCTTCTACCGCTGCTCTGAATGCAATCTCTGGGGAATGTGCATAGCATTTTTTCTGCTGCTTCTTGTTCATTTTTCCCAGAAAGACAAGTAGTCTACAATTGAAGATATATTAAAGAGAATTCTTAATTCTTGGTTCTTAATTCCTTCTGGGTAAGAACTCTCTACAATCATGCGGGTCTTCTTCCTTGGGAAATTGAAGGGGGCATGAAACCCTTTTATTTCATTACCCGTCCAGGTCTTTTCAGCCCGGTTTTTTTCGCATTCTCCTGGGCCCTAGTCTATTTAATATATTTTAAAAACTGACACGCTTACTTATCATATAGAACAATGTCTGGAATCCATAGAGAAGCTGAAGGGACACGGATAGATGTTATTCCGGCATAGTCCTCGGGATCCCACATCAGCTTTACATCAACCCATTCCTGCAAAGGAATACAGACTTTTCTTCAATTTTATCTTGAACTTGAAACAGCTCAGAAAGCAACAATTGAAACGTTTACTATGTTACTATTAAAGTTGCTACCTTGCTTCAAAACGTATTTGTTTGTAGTTTTTGTTTTGTTACTTTTGATAAACATACTGGGCTCATGTTCACTTGCACAGGAATGTTTTCTGATTCTAATATTTCTGGAAAACCCATCTCGCTGCTTCAGATCCCCTGCCGATGTACTGTAAATCATTCAGGGTCGATAGAGAATCCTGATCTACCTTTTTTTCTCTGTATCTTCCATGATGATGCAACCCAAACGCATGAATCGTCAATGCACCAATATTATGAGGATTCCCACTCAAGAGATTTTCAACCAGGACTCACCTGCTTCAGCCAAACATTTGTGGTCATCAACTGATTTTTCTCATCCTATTGGAAGAAAAATGTATTAGATATAATGAAAGGTTTTAGCTCCTGGTGAGAGCCAGATAGCGCTTCAGCATCTGAACTGGACCTTGGCAAGACTTCTGGTTAAGGTAAAGGATCCCCTCGTACATATGTGCTAGTCGTTCCCGACTCTAGGGGGCGGTGATCATCTCCGTTTCAAAGCCGAAGAGCCAGCGCTGTCCGAAGACGTCTCCGTGGTCATGTGGCCGGCATGACTCAACGCCAAAGGCGCATGGAACGCTGTTCCCTTCCCACCAAAGTGGTCCCTATTTTTTCTACTTGCATTTTTTAACGTGCTTTTGAACTGCTAGGTTGGCAGAAGCTGGGACAAGTCACGGAGCTCACCTTGTTATGCAGCACTAGGGATTCAAACCGCTGAACTGCCGACCTTTCGATCGACAAGCTCAGCGTCTTAGCCACCGCATCCCACAAGACTTCTGGTAGCTTCCCCCTTCTAAATAGGTGCTTTCCAATGTGCCCCTTGAAGGTGTAATGAAACAGCAGAAGCAGCTGACACTTTAATTTCATTCCCCTAATGATTGTCAGGCATGAACGACCAGACCCACACTTGTAGGGTTCAAACAGGCTGCTTTATAGTTCTATGCCTATTCCACAGAAATCTCCCCGGACTGGCAGTTTTTGCCTGTGAAAGACTAGATAAGGCTCAAAGGCATTGGAGGCAGGAAATGTCATACCTTGCCCTATTGTGTTTACTTAGGGTCCCGCCTAATTTCCCACTTGAGATCTCCTCCCCACAGGGAGGACTGCTGTCCAACACTAGTGGAACAATCCAATGGCTGTAAGGCACCAAATACTCAGAGCACCAAAAACGTTATCATTGCTATTGCTAGTAGGAATAGCGGGGAGCTTTTTATGTTAGTTAAAGGAAAAGACACAGAATCTTTTTTGTGTCTTACAGACTCAGGGGTACAAGATTTTTTTTTTAAAAAAAACCCTTTCACCTGAAGTTGTAAACCATGTTGGTATCTATCTATCTATCTATCTATCTATCTATCTATCTATCAATCATACTTTCACTCAATGTGTCCTCTGATTAAACAAGAGTTATTTAGGGTGGGGGTGGGAGAGAAATTCCTGTCTCCACCTGCCCTGGAATCATACTACTACTACTTGCAAGTAATTTTTTCTAAATCTTGACTACAAAGCATACTTATAATTATTAAGGCCAAATTATATTTCAGAAACATGGCAGAAATTCTACAAAACAGACAATGTACTGTATGTCTTCAGACCGTTTGAATTTTAAAATGTATCAGTTTCCTAACATACCACATCCACCAACTGGGAAATTGCAAGACCAAATTTCACTTTGATGGTATCATTCAAATGCTCGACTGGACGAACCCATCGTTCATAGTCTTCAAATAAATATTTAAATAAACGGTCTTCACTTTTAGCAATAAAAGAAGGTTCAGATGTACCTGCAAAAGGTTTTTAAAAAAATTCAGAAAAAGTATTTAATATTTAACTCATGTAATTCCCCGTCACAATAGAGGAAGTTTGCCATAAAGTTAAGCATCACTGAAAGCCACAGTTCTCTTCTGTTTAAACAGAGGGAATAAAAGAACAGGTCAAGTAACTCTCTTATTCTGCAGTTTTAGCTTTTGACATTATCAACAAAGTTAAATTAGAGGATAATCGACTAAAAATGTAAAACATAATTGAGAGAGGTATCTCAAAATTATGTTTTACAGGGGGTGGGGGGGGGAGTATTATGCTTAAGTAACCAATTCCAGAAGCTAGTGGTAAATTGAAGATGAAGAATTAAGGATGAAAAAAGTAGAAATTGTGAAGCATGCATTTTCTACTTATTTATAGTTTGATTAGTCTATAGATTTACTGGCATGAATACAAATTGACAATTTATGTAAATAGATATGTAAATCAAGCAGAGCCTTCTTAAGTATTGTAGGCTATTAGATTTCATTTGTGATGGTACTGAACTTATGCAACAGTAATTTTCAGTATCAGCAACACTGTATTGCCCTTCTTCCACTTAAAAAACTCAATATTTGCTTTCACAGCAATTGCCAACATATTTCACATATTGTATGAAAGTTCATTTCTGGAGAACTAAAAGTGACATATTCATTGCTCTCTCTATCCTATTGAAAATATTACAAGGAGTGGAGAGGGAATATTTATGTGTACAAGTGCTCCCAAAGTTAATAAACTGTATTGCTTAACATTTTGTAAGAGGAATATAAAATATTGCTACTTTTAATATACAGTACTATATTTTGGACCTTAAATATCATGAAACTTAGTCTCTGAGCTCATATTTTATAATGGAACAATTCAAAGACACCTTAAAATTGTTTAATGAAGAACAAAGAAACCACTGCAAATTTCCTAGCATGCTGAATCGCCCATATTTTACTTAAATACTTATTCTGGTACTTTAATGTAAAATGCTATTCTCAGACTCATTAGATGATGTGCGTTGATAATTAACTTCTAGGACTATGCAAATCATTTGAAACTGCCCAGTCAACTTCTTTTGCTGCAAAAGAAGAAATAAAATGGCTACACACGTGCAGAAGATAGCTAGCAGCAATTCTGAAGCAGCAACTCAGTGAAAAGATGTGGTTCACGCATTGCAGAGCACTTCTTTTGGGAGATTTGCACAGCCCTATTTTCCGTCTACTGAAGCAAAGAAAATCCTGCCATAAATATTCTTTTGCTAAACAGGGACTTGGGTCCTGGTACCTAAGACTACACTTTCAGCTGATGAAACGCAAAGATTCAAGTGTAGTAATATAAAACTATTAATCTCAATGATGAAACAGTGATTCAAACTGCTTAAAAGAATAAAACTTGTTCTGATTACAGAAGACGTCTGTCCTGTTCACAAAATGTATTTCTTGATTATTGCATTCAGAAACAATTCTATTACAATTCACCATTTGCTTAGGTTGTATTTTTAAAAATTGATTATGTGTCATTAAGTCAGGATTGGGTTTTAGCAAGGACAAGAGATGGATTTTCTCCAGGAGAATCTGTCCCCAATCTGGTCCTTCAGATGTACCTATCGTGGCAGTAATTGAGTCATTAGATTAACTTTATGCCAATAAACTTGGATGTTCTCTAGCTGTAGCACATATTGATTTTTTCATTTCACTTCACAATAGCTAAATCTAAAAGAAATGGTTTAAGTCAGTTTTTTTCTATACCATCTGTCATAGAAGAGGACTGAAAAAAAAACCCTGTAGCTGTTAGGACTCCAAACACCTATATACAACAGGCAGTTCAAACACATTTAAACACCACATCTGGAAACATTATTATCTGAAGAAAATTGTTCTTGCCTTCAACTATGATCCTACAACTTTTATACATTGCTATTTAATTCGCCACATAATACATACTGGGTATCTTATGCTAAGTTGTGTTTCCAGAGGGTGTTATTCCCCCAGAAATAACCAAATCAATATTTTTGTATATCAAAATATCAAGGAAGCAACCGTTTTAGTGAGAAAAACAATAGCCATAGAATACTAGAAGAGGGCAATGAAATTGCAGGTATCCAGAACGGGAACCTAATAATCGTGTATGAATAATATATTCAGGAAAAAAGCACTGCCTTAACATTTTCAGTTTCCTCTGAAAAACAAAAATAACTAACTGCAAATCAGTTTAACCTGGATCTATCAAAAATCCTTTTCATTACATAAAGGGGAAAGCTCTTAAAGACATTCTGCTAACTTGTGCTTTTACGCACCCAGAGTTACAAAAATAATGTCTAAACCTTCAGTCCTCCTTCAGGTCAGATTGAAAATATTGGTCTCCCCAAGACAAAAATATGTCCCTGCAGTCTTAACCATTCAAATCTCCACCACAAAAACTCTTTATCCAGTGGTTAAAAACAGAAAACGTCCTTTGCTGCTTGTCTATTTCGGCCAGAGAAAAATAAGCTAGAAAAGATGAAGTAAAGACAAACTCTTTCGAGGGCTCCTGAACAACTGGAAAGAGCAGCAGCTGGCAGATGTCTATTTAAAGACAGGATGGGCGAATCAGAACCTCTTTTGGTTAAAAAAAAATATTTGGTTCATCCTGGGCAAACCAGATTATTGCACGAATGAATACACCCACTTTGCTACATCCTGCCTTCCCGATGTGGGTTTTTTCCCCTCCCTTCTCACCAATGCAGCACAATGGAGTGTAGCCAGCCCCCTCCTGGCCCTTCAGTTAATCACCGCAGTTATTAATGTTTGAACCTGCACTTCTAGATGAAGTCTTCCAGATGCAGACGCAAAAAGTCTTACAAAAACAGATTACAGTGTCTCTTAGGGAAGGCTGGACAGATCAGGTTGCAATTTTTGTCATCAGGATAAGGACAGTAATCCTGCAATACGACAGCAGAATAAGGCTGTAATAATACACCCCCCCACCCCCACCCTAACCCACTTACAGAGGCATCAACCCCAATGAAACACAAGGGAAGTTGCTTTCCGAATAGAGAAGCCCCGGGAATGGAAGTAGGAAAAAGCAGCCCGTATATATAGTATTACACATACATATTTTTATTTTATTGATTTATGATGAAATTTATTTGCCGCCCCTCTCATATCCAACAACGATGCATATAAGAGCGTATGTAAGGATGGATAGACAGATAGGCAAAGAGATAGATAGTTAGATAGATAGATAGATAGATAGACAGATAGATAGGACAGATATAGATAGATAGACAGATATAGATGATAGATGGACAGATATATATATATATATAGAGAGAGAGAGACAGATATAGATAGTAGATAGATAGATAGATAGATAGATAGATAGATAGATAGGACAGATATAGATAGATGATAGATGGAGATAGATAGATAGATAGATAGATAGATAATAGATAGATGGGACAGATATAGAGAGATGAGACAGATGACAGATAATGGAGACAAATGCTATAATAGACAATAGTTGTATAGATGTGATATTTAGATGATACATAGATTATTAACTACTTTATAACTCTGTTATTGTTATTTTGGGAGGCATGACATACATAACTTAATTCATTACTGATATTCTATCTCTAACATAGTTACATATATAAATACATACGGTAAATATGCCTGCAAATGGTTCATCACGAATACAAACCTCTCACCTCTATGCACATACAAACCTATGGATTTGCACACTCATGCCCTCTCCCCTCCAGCCCCTCCCTGCAGGGATGCATTTGCATGCTCATGCACACCTGCCTCGACACCTTCCCACCCCCACCCCGGCCATCCACCTCAGGGCTATTTCGTGAGGAGGGGAAGCAGTTTATAAATACTTTTAAGAAATAAATCCAGCATCACACACACACACCCAACATACACCCCCCACCCCACCCCCACAACCAGCAGACAGGCTCCCTTTTAAGAGTTTCATGCAGCAAAACTCCTGCGCAATAGTTGGACCCTATTCGACCCCACCACCACCTCAGCCTCCGTGACAGTTAATTCCCATTTATTAGGACGGGCGGGGGAGAGGGGTCCCAGGTTGGGCTGGGTGCACCTTCTCCCCCCCCCCACCATAACTGCCTTCCTCGCGCGCTCTTCTTTGGCTCAGCGGGCCAGGCGCGCGTGACGCGCGTCTCGGCTCCTGGAGCATTCACACGAGACGCGTGTCTCCGCGTTACCCAGAAAACGGGCGCAGGAGGTTCCGCGGCCGGAGGAGAGGAGCAGCAGGAGCAGGAGGAACAGGGGAGCCACGGCCATGGCCCCGTGCGGCGAAAGCGACCGCCGGACGCGGACGAAAGAGCGGAGCCGCTTCTCCTCAGACGCGCCTCAGCCGGGAAAGCCCGCCGGCTGCCGCTTAGCCGCCGAAGCCCCGCCCCCGGGGGCGTGGCTACGAAAGGGCGGGAAAGCCGTGAGACAGCTCTCCCCCCCGCCCACAGCTGGGATTGGCCTACGACTCCCGGCAGCCCCCCAGCTCCGTTCTCAGCTGAGGGGCTGATGGGAGTTGTAGGCTCCGTTGGTGTGGCGAAGGTGGGGCCTTGAAGTAAAGGGGGCCGAGTTTCAGCAAACTCCAAACTTTGCTGTCAAACGCATTGGCCTACCTCACAGGGTTGTTGTGAGGAGGGCCAAAGAAAGCTAGGAATGCGCCTGTAGGAGGAGCCCAGTTATCCACAAAAATAATAAAGGCGGGATAAAAATAGATGAAATAAATAAATAAAACTGTATCTTAAATAAAACCTTCTCCCCAATTACTCTGGGGGTTGTTGCTTTTAGCTGGGCTGAAAGTTTAATTGTTGTATTTATTTGGAGAGGCCAGACTCAGCGCAATGCGTTGCATTTTCAGAATGCAAGAAATATGTCTCGTTTAGTAACCAATGGCCCTGAAAAAAAGTGATTTATGACTGGTCCGTCCTTGGATTTACGGCCATTACAGCATCCCTACAATCACATCGTGGTTGCATCATTCCAGAGCTGCGTGATTATTATTTGCAATCTTCCCAGCCAACTTTGGACTCTTAAGCAGAGTCAATGGAGAAAAGTAGATTCACTTTTCTACGAGAAGAGTCCTCCATTCCTCTAACCGCAATAAAATCCCTTATGCCACCAAACTTCAAATATTGGGCTTAGACAATTTAGAACTAGGCCAACTTCATAGTACATAAAATTATCTGCCACAATGTCCTTCCTGTCAATGACTACTTCAGCTTCAACCACAATAATACATGAGCAAATAATAAGATACAAACTCAAGGTAAACCGCTCCAAACTCAATTGCAGAAAATATGACTTCAGCAACAGAGTGGTCAATGCCTGGAATGCACTACCTGACTCTATAGTTTCTTCCCCAAACCCCCAAAACTTTAACCTTAAATTGTCTAATGTTGATCTCACCCCATTCCTAAGAGGTTTGTAAGAGGCATAAGTACACCAGCGTGCCTACCGTCCCTGTCCTAATATTCCTTTTTACGTACTCTTTTCATGTATTCAAATTATGTTTATACTTTTACCTGTTATATACGTTTGACAAAATAAACTTATGAAACTTAACGACCATGTGCTTAACAACTGTAGCAACCTGCTTAGTGATCACGGCAAAAAAGTTGTGAAACTGGACAGGACTCACTTAAAAGGCACTTTGCTTAGCAATGAAGTTATGATTCCAATTATGGTCGTAAGTCCAGGGCTCCCTGTACTTTGCTTTGTTTTCCCCCCTTTTCAGGCCTGGTAAAATCCAACATTTTAACCAGCATAATGTTGAGCTATGCGCTGCCAAAAGCGTTTGAAAAATTAATAAACAGCAAAGCACTGATTTCCCACGACACCGTCTTGTTATCAATCCAGACACGGCTGCAATTGTGCAGCAGCTGCCTTGAAAAGCTGTTGGCAAAGTGCTAAATTGTGTTATTTCACGAAGGTTTCCCCCCCCCCGCTTCTTTCTTAGCATGTAAGCTCTCCCGAACTCTGTAATTAAAAATATCCCAGCAACGATTGAAAACTCTTAAGCCGCTGTGCGCATTTCTAAGTGTAAGTTCTCATTTTCACTCAGCGCCCAAAATTTAATACGATGAGATAAAAGAAAACGTGAAAATGTTTCTTCAGCAAGGTCTGGTATGCTGTGGCATCCTGTGTTTTTAGCAAGACAATCCCAAAGAAAATGCAGAGGGAGGGCGAGGAAGTAGTAACTATACTTGGATATACTCAGTACCGTTGACAACACTGTTCGCTTTATTATGTAATATAAAAGAAAGATACAATGGCAAAGAGATTTCTGTTCACTGAGGAAAGAGGTGATGTGTTCCAGTGATATAAAGGAACGGATTCAATAAACAGCCCTTCAAAAATTGGGCCAGTTTATGGAAACAGCCCCTTCTTCGTGGTACTTGATTCATTTATCCTTTTCTTTCTGCTCTTTTTCTTTCTTTTCACGCTCTGCTTTGGCTTCTTCTTCTTCGTGTTTCTTTATCAACACTTCCACTTCTTTTTGCTTCAAAACTCTTATTATCGTCTTTCCATTCTCTCGCGTCAGGGTTGCAATTTCAACTGAAACAGAAGAGATGAAAAAGAAAACGGGACGGAAGGAAGGAAAGGGAGGAAGGAAGGAAGGAAGAAAAGAAGGAAGGAACTTTAATGTCTGAATTAGGTTTGACTGCATCCAAATATATAACAACCAAGTGGGCTTCAGAGAACTTATTAAACTTATTTCTTGTGCTAGTTTTCTAACCGACATTTTAAAGCAATTTTTCACAGCACCCAGAATATTGCAGAAAACTATTTTTGGAATTATGAGAGGTGATGTAGCGCAACAGATTTATTGCAAGCTTTTCTACCACGTCCCATCTGAAGATTTCAAGAGCTTTATAGAGCAATATACTACTTAAAACTATTATTTTTATAAAACAATGCAATTGTTTATTAACGTCAACAGCTGATTAAAATACAGAATCAACACCTCTAAATCTAAAACCCCTAATTACCAAAGACTTGTGGGTGACAGGACTGTTTTAACTACACTATCCTAAAATTCAACAGGCCTTTAAAATAAGTACCAGTAAGTACAATAAACCAGGAACTAACAACACTCTTGACAACTGGAACAGCACCGCTCTCTAAAGAAATCAAAACCCATATCCAACATCTCACATCATATCCAAGTCTTACCTTTCTCTGCTGAGAGTTTACTAACATCCATAGTTTTGTTCAGGACTTTGACAGCTAAAGCAAGTGCAGATTGCAAAGTCATTTCTCCCTCTTTGTAATCTTGTTTGAGCATTGACACAGCTGCCTGTTAAAGGACAGAAAAACACTGCCGTAGATTCTTGCCGATTCATTCATTCGTTCGTTTGTTCATTCATTCAATTTTTAAAACTGCCCGTTTTAGCCAAAGGGCTCTGGGCAACTTGTTGTTGTTCTTGTTGCTAGTTGCGAAGTTTGCTAGGTAGATATACAGGTAAACAAATAAACTTACGGCACTGTTGTTTCCAATGCAGGTAGCTTTCCAACCGCCGTAATTCCCACTTGGATCACTCTGATACAACTGGAAACCATAATGTTTATCCCAGCCAATGTAAAGCAGTGAAACACCAAAAGGACGTTTTCCTGTTAAGGATAAGGACACGAGTGATTTAAATTAAACGATGCAATTCACCAAGGGAAAACCATCAATGCTTGCCAAGAAGGAAGACTTAACAAACTACTCTGCATTACTGCTCTGTGAGATAAATTCTAACACATTCTTTCCAAGTCTAAAATTATACTACAGGTAGTCTTTGACTTACAACAGTCCATTTACTGATGGTTCTAAGTTACAACAGCACTGAAAAAAAAGCGACTTTATGACCGTTGCAGCATCCCCACAGTCACATGATCAAAATTGGATGCTTGGCAACTGGCATGGACTTACGACGGTTACAATGTCGATCACCTTTTGTGACCGTCTGACAAACGAAGTCAAGGGGGGGGGGGGGGGGAAGCCAGATTCATTTAACAACCGTGTTACTAATTTAACAGCCGCAGTGATTCACTTAACAAATGTGGCAAGAACGGTTGTAAAATGCAGCAAAACTCACTTAACAACTGTCTTTAACAACAGAAATGTTGGACTCAATTGTGGCTATAAGTTGAGAACTACCTGCAGAGATGGTGATGGAGGTTATTTATTTATAGACTGACTATACCCAAATCTGTAAATTAACATTAAAAACCCCCCAAAACTTAAAAATAAGCTGCATTTTTTTAACCTCCAAGCAGACTTTTGTGGCAGACCTAAAGGAAATGAAATCTGTTCCCTGGAGCGATTTAACTTCATCAGACAGAAATGGAGCTGTCATACCTTGTTAGATTCAATAAAGCATCCATCAACAACACACCACAAGGATATTACAGGTGTTCCTCTCATGAGCCAGACATTTCTGTCACACTTAACTTCATCTGACAAATTACAAAAGTTACCTCCAAACTGTGTATAGGCTTGTTTGATATCACACAGGGCTGTTACTAACTGCTCGCAAGGAATTGGCTCCTGATACTGCAACAGGTATCTGAAACACGAAAATACAAAAATATCCCAAGGATGCAGAAGCTATAACTAAGAAAAAAACCCCTCTGGAGGACTTTAAGAGAGATTGAATATTTTATTTTAGAATAACAGAAGGGACTTTGGAGGTCTTCTAGTCCAACCTCCTGCTTAGGCAGGAAACCCTACACCACTTCAGACAAATGGTTATCCAACCTCTTCTTAAAAACTTCCAGTGTTGGAGCATTCACAACTTCTGGAGGCAAGTCGTTCCACTGATTAATTGTTCTGTCAGGAAATTTCTCCTTAGTTCTAAGTTGCTTTTCTCCTTGATGAGTTTCCACCCATTGCTTCTTGTCCTGCCCTCAGGTGCTTTGGAGAATAGCTTGACTCCCTTTTCTTTGGGGAAGCCCCTGAGATATTGGAAGACTGCTATCATGTCTCCTCTAGTCCTTCTTTTCATTAAACTAGACATGCCCAGTACCTGCAACCGTTCTTCATATGTTTTAGCCTCCAGTCCTCTAATCATCTTGGTTGCTTTTCTCTGCACTCTTTCTAGAGCCTCAACATCTTTTTTACATCGTGGCGACCAAAACTGGATGCAGTATATAAGACTATGAAACAGAAAAGAACCTGCAACTCTTCTCTCTTTTAACAGGGATAGAAACAGCCCTGCCCCTAAACTTTCTCGTGAATAAACTCAAGCTTTAGAACTTCTTTTTCTTCAAAATAAAACTAAGGATAGTCTCTACTCTTGCTCTGTTTCATTTTCCCTCTGCTTTCCCTCTAGCAAGTATGGGCAGTTCGATTGCAACCAGGATATAAGATGAGCTGAGTTTGGACAATTATACGGCACACAAGGATCAAACCTTAGCAAAGGAGTGACACAAAATCCAAAAAGTGGCCTTCAAAGGCCAGATGAAATTCTGAGAAGCCAACCCAAATCCCCTTTCCTTCAAATAATCATCTGGATTTTCTCTTTTTTCCTTTAACTGCTCTTTGAGAAGGCAGTACTCTGAATTTCTGAATGTTTTGGTGGACACTTAACATGGAAGGCGCTGGAGAGCCTTAGAAACATCTGTGCAATTTTGAATATATTCCCCAACCTTGCATAACACATTTTAATTAAAAATACTTAAAACAAGTAGCTTCCTCCTGATGGCTCCTAGCCTTTAATACAATAATAATTCAAGCTGTTTTGCTGTCCTGATGAACTTTAAGTTTCCAAATACATTTGTGGCTTGTCCCCAGCTGAGAAAATTAGGCCGTCCTCGTACCTTTGTGCAATCAGCCGCAGTTCGTTGGTGAGCACGTTGGCGTCTGAAGTTATGCCGGCCACGCTGCAGGCCATATCTCTGAAACATATAAGTGATCTGAGTGAGACCAGGAGCTTTGTGGTCTATTCTGCAGCCATCAGTTTTTGCCAGCCATGCTAACTATCAAAGGCCTTTCCAGCAGTAGGCGACATATGCCAGTGGTGAGGTTGGTGGAATGATGAGACTTGCAAGCCAACACATCTGGCAGGCAGGACATTGAGGAAAGGCTGGCTGGGGAATTCTGGGAGTTGAAGTCCACACATTTTTTAAATTGCCAAGGTTAGAAACACTAAATTAAATAAATGGAATCTTATTCACTCTATGCAACTGTAAATATTCCATTACATGTACACAAAGTTAAAACTGGAGTTGGTTTTATTTTAAGTCAAGGGCTCCATACTTTGTCGTGACACCCCACCTCGCTCACCAGGCATTCTATCTTCAGCCTCAATGTGGGTCGTGGCCTGAAAAATACTGTGGGGTCCCTGATGGTCTGTGAGCTTGGTGGTTTCCTTGCAGATGTTTCATTACCAAACTAGGTAACATCATCAGTGTTAACATCACTGACGTTACTTAGTTTGGTAATGAAACATCTACAAGAAGACAATCAAGTTCACAGAGTAATAAGGACCCCAAAGTCATCCTCCTCCTCCTCCACAAATCACACTCTCTTTTAGCACTGATGATGTTACCTAGCTGGGTCATGAAATGTCTGCAAGAAAACCACCAAGCTCAGAGATCACCAAGGACCTCACCGTTCACACCCGAGCCACAAATATTATCTTCTATCTGAAGAAACCATTCCCTGAACATTTCTAATGATCTCAAGTTCCAGCAGAGATCCAAGAATGTGGCTTCAATGAGGGCATCTATGAAGCGTGCAGATTTTTTTTAAAAAAGTCCTCCAGAATCTCACTTACTCGTTGAGTTTATATATTTTCTCTGAAAAAAAGACTTCATCCAGAAGCTTGTGGATGTTCCGTCTTTCTGCTGCTAACAGCACTCCATTGTTGGCAAGAATTCCCAAGCAGGTCCCAGCATGTCCTATGGCTTCCATTGCATATTCAACTTGATACAGGCGACCTAGAGAAGACCACGAAGAGCCGTGTTAAGGGGTCAAATCTGTACAATGGTAAGGCTAGAACAGAGGTCGGCAACCTTAAACACTCAAAGAGCCACAAAGGTCCTAACCGGAAGTCCCCATTCAATTCTGGAGCCGACCGGAAGTCCAGTTCCCCCACCATAGAGTCTTCTCCTAGTGCGGCATCCTTTTTCCTCTACCTGTCTTAACCGAAAGCCCTATCAATTGCGGAGCTGACCAGCAACCAGGAGCCGCAGCAGAGGGATGAAAAAGCCACATGCAGCTCCAGAGCCGCGGGTTGCTGACCCCCGGGCTAGAAGAACAAAGCATACCCTCCAAATAACATAGAATCATAGGGCTGGATAGGAGCTTGGAGGTCTTCTAGTCCAACCCCTTGCTTAGGCAGGAAACCCCTACACCACTTTAGACAAATGGTATTTAATTAATTCATGAATTACCTTCGGGAGAAAAGATGGTTGTTCGAGAATCATATCTTCGAGACTGCAAGGAAAAAGTTTTGTTTTGTTAGTGAATAAAGCACTCAATGACAAAAAAGGGCGATCTTAACGTTGCCAATCGCTGGGACAGTAAGGAGCACCTTTGGAATAATGATTCAAGGCAGCCATCAAACCTGTCAGGTATGGCTCTGCACCACTGCATTCCCTGTGAAATTAGCCCAAATCTGAATAGGCTGCTCAGAGTTGCCTTACAGGGAAGATGGGCAGCATATAAATTTAATGGATGAATAACTACTCATAGGGACCCCCAAAGAAGTGACTGAGAAGCACAGAAGAGTTTACTTTGCCCCTGAAAAAGCGAAGGACAATTATTCTTGGCAATACAATGTATGGAATCCTATTCTCAAGGCAGGGGAGTTCTGGGAATTGAAGTCCATGCATCTTCAAGTTGCCAAGGTTGTAGAATGCTGATCTAGGCAGGTGGAATTGTTATAAAAGGGGTGTGTCATTCATGTTTAATAATTTCATTATAAACTGGATTTCTGAGAATGAATGGACCAGACTGCATAGCTGCTCTGATACATACAGCCTAACATTTATGATCTACACAACCTACGTTTTGAAACCGGGTCATAGAAACTCACCATGGTGCTTCTGAGTTAGACTACGCTGTAAAAGAGAGAAAGAGAAAAAAATCCAATTATGAACGGATTAGAAATTTGACACGTGTCAAAATCAAAACATTCCAAATTTCCAATATAACTATACTGAGGTAGTAAGAAAAGCTGGTCTCTGGAAGAAAGGATGTTAAAAGAATCATTATTAGGAAAGCAAAGATTCCTGTGCCCGCGAATGCTACTGAACTAAGTTCAATAAAAGATACTTCATTTCGCTTAAAAGCTTCCACTATCATCTCTAACTCACTGAAGTTGTGAATTGTGAAAGCAAAACTAGAAGCAGTTTCTCAATGTTTTGGGGAATGTTGCAATCATCAGGAAATGGCTAGGAATACAGGATGAGACCGGGCCTTTGATATAAAAAGTGACTGGAGCATTGGGCTAGAAACCGGGTGACCATGAGTTCAAGTCCTGCTTCAGACACAAAACCAGCTGGGTGGCTTCATCCAATTTTCCATGCATTATCCTCCAGGATAACCCACATATCAGGATAGAAAGCAAACGGGTTTTGCATTCAGAAGACAGAATATTCTTGGTAGAAAAAGCCTACTCTTTAGTAGCACCAGGCTAGAAATCAGGAGACCATGAGTTCTAGTCCTGTCTTAGCTACGAAGCCAGCTGGATAACCTTGGGCTGTCCCTTCTCTCTCAGCCCTAGGAAGGAGGAGAGGCAAGAGCAAACCACTTTTGAAAAGGTGGTCAAGAAAACTGCATGGACTTCTCCAAGTAGAAGTTGAGATTTGGCTCCAAGGTGCATGGGGCACACAAAAAAGCAGAGCTTAACTGAAATTTAAATCCATATGTATTAGCAAGCCCAGGATTCCAATACATACTAGACATTTTACCCATCTACTTTCCTTTCTACTTATCTATCCATCCATGCATCTCCCCACCTACCACCCATCTATTACACTATTGCATCCATCCACCCACCCACCTACCTGCCTACTTACCTACAATCCATCTATCCATCTCCCTCTTCACCTACTTACCTACCTGCCCACTCACACTCCATCCCTCCATCTATCCATCTACCTATTCACCCTCCCTCCATCTACCTATCCACCTACTTACCTACCTACCCACCACTCCATTCTTCCATCTATCCATCTATCCTCCCTCCATCTACCTATCTACCTACTTATCTACCTACCTACACTCCATGCCTCATTTATCCCCCAACTATGCACCCTCTTTCCATCTACCTATCTACTTATCCACCTACTTACCTACCTACATCCCTCCATCTATCCCCCAACTATCACCCTCCCTCCATCTACCTATCTACTTAACTACCTGCCCACTCCATGTATACACTTTTGGCGTATAAAATCGCTCCATTGGTCTGCCCGTCCTCAAGTGGCTAAGACGCTGAGCTTGTCGATCAAGAAGGTCGGCAGTTCGAATCCCTAGTCCAGGTCTGCTGTGTGAGGAGGGGGGCTGGACTAGATGACCTCCAAGGTCCCTTCCAACTCTGTTCCTGTTATCACCTACCTGCCCACCGGCCCGCCTACCTATTACGGTGCCTATTGATCTTCTTACGCCCCCCCTCCCTCGTCTACCTATCAATACACCTGCCTGCCAATCCATCAATCAGATGAGAGCCATTTTTCCCTATTCCCTTCCAGGAGCTGCACAGTCATCCTCCCAGCCGGGAGAAAGGCGACAGTCCCGGGGAGACAGCCGGCAGAGGAAGACCCACCGGCAGCCGGGGTCGCCCCCATCCCACCACCCTGCCCCGTGGAGGGGCTCCGACCAGGCGGCGTCCGGCTCCCCTCGAAGAGAGACCCCCCCCCTCGGCCCCTCACCTCCGCCCGCTCTCCGCCGCCTTCCAAAATGGTCGCCTCGCGCCTGCGCACTCCCGACCCACTCAGGAAGCCGGCCGGTATTATAGAGATTTCCAATCCTAGACAGGGTCCTTTTTTGAGCCGGAATTCCGGAGCGTGGCCTCTGGCGCCATGTTTGTTGTGGGCCGTCCATTCAAACGTTGGGGAATTCAAATAGGTTGTGCACTTGTGTTGGGGGGGGGGGGTGTCTATAAATAAAGGGTGCCTCCTATTTCAGCAGAGAGCAGCTCTTGGCTGACAGGCATAGAAGTAGAATTTATAATTGATATAAACTAAGGATAATAAATCTTGAAAGGATAAGTAGGGTTGGACTTTGGGATGGGAGACCACCAGGTAATCCAGAGCATAGGTTAGACTGGGAAGGAGCATCTTGAGAGAAGAGGTGGCAAACCATGTTTTGTACGGCCAGGAAAACTTGCATGGAGAGTAAAGGAGCTCAAATAAGGATGTATTTTGTCAGACTAACAATAAATAATCATACTCGAAACTCCAAACCATGTGTAGGGGGGGGGGGGGGGGACTGATGTTGTGTTTTGTCTTTTAAAAGCAAATATGTAAATACACCAGGCTATACTTTGCAACAGGTCTTATCTATATATTTTATTGAAATCCAGCAGCAATTTGGTCTTTATTGTTGGACTGGCACAGGAACTGATCCTCAATGGGGTTTCTAAAGCTCCGGGCATTGTAAGTCTGTTGTTGGGATGTTTTCCAAAGGAGGAGTCAGGTTAAGGTGGAAATAAAGTTTCACAAGGTAGCCTATTAGCCTTGGATTTCCTGTTTTTAAAACCGTTGTCAAATGCTATAAGGCACATGAGGCTTTTTGTGCTATGCAGAGATGTACAAATTTTAATAAAAACCACCAGGGGAAGATTTGCAACCATTTTGTATGGATTCTCTACACACCATGAAGGGGCAAAAGCTGAGAGGACTTCACACCAACCCTCTGACAAAAACTATGAAGAAACGTCACTTTATTCCAAAAAAATTGTGCGGAATGTGCTAACGAAGATTATCAACAAGTTTCCATTCTGTAGGAACATTAATTCTTGTTGCCAATCCCCCAGCTGAACATCTGAACGCAAAAACAGACTGATATTTTCTTTCTCTCTTATAAGTGCCAACATAAAACAAAACCGCATTTTACATGTATAACCGGATTGGGCCCGAAAACAATTCTTCAATAGCAACATAAAACTTTCCCAGTTGTGTGTTGTTGTTTCATAAATTTTGTGCTGACTTCCCCTAATTCCATCTTGATAATATCTGTTAACGGTGTTCATTTCCGATAGGATTCTGCTGCCTGAAACCAGATTTGTTCAACCGTCTCTTGGCCCATCTCGACCAGCATCATCAAATGCTTCCACCCCGTTTTGGCTGTGATCATTAAATATTCTTCGTTCTCGGGGTGCAGGAGCGTGGTGTGAGCAGCAACCACCAATGACTGGGCGTACCTCCCGCACACCAGGAGAAACAGGGCGTCTCGTTCTTTTGGGGTCAAAGGAACCACGCTTTCAAACCCAGCCAGGATGTGGCCGCCCACCGAGAGAGGGTCTTTGCTTTCGATCATCATGTACATGATGGCGATGGCGACTTCGAAGACGTAGTAGCCGTAACTCATGTCGCTGAAATCCAAAATCCCGGAGATTCTGTACTGTGGATTTGGAGGGGATGCGGAAACCACGTCAACTAGAATATTGTGGTCGTTGAAGTCCCCGTGATTGATGCCTAAACGGAGGAGGGAGACGGTCACTCGAGGCTACACAGATGGGGAACTTTACGGATGGCAGTGCTTTTCTCGTGTCACAAAGTAGTTAGGGAGGGCTTAGTGAGGAATGGACCTTTTCTCGCCTATTCTGGCGGTTAAGGCTACAATCAGTCGTTGAAAAAAATGGCAGAGAAGCAGAAACTATTTATTTATAGTTTGTATTTCTTAACCGCCCATCTCCCTCAAAGAGATTTAATTTAATTCAGCTTTGGAAGCATCTTTTGGAAAGGAAGAGCCACTTGACAGTGGAATAGTCTCGCTTGAGAAGTGTTCTCTCTCTTGTCTGTCTGTCTGTCTGTCTGTCTATTTATCTATCTATCTATCTTTATCAATCAATCTCTCTGTCATCTATCAATTCTATCCATTCATCCATCCATCCATCCATCCATCCATCCATCCATCTATCTATCTATCTATCTATCTATCTATCTATCTATCTATCTATCTATCT
>WNWU01000059.1:1937738-1977371 GCA_012654045.1 Ptyas mucosa | reverse complement strand
TCTATCTATCTATCTATCTATCTATCTATCTATCTATCTATCTATCTCATCTCTATTTAACCAGTCAAACATGTCGGTCTGTTTCTATATCTATCTGTCCTCCCATCTACTTTTGCACAGCTGCCCATTTTACAATGGGGGAATATCATGCTGGAGGTGGCTGATAGATTAATAACAGATCCCATCACCTCCTCCACTGTCCAGCCTATTCCCTCCCCCCAATCTTTTCGTTTTATTTATAGCTAATAATTTGTATTTTTCTAGTGTTTGCTCTTACTGTATAAAGATTGTTGTATTGTTTTTAAACTGTAAGCTGCCCAGAGTCACCTTGTGGTTAACAGGGGTGGCAAATAAATAAATTAAATAAAGAAGGAAAGGAGAGAAGGAGGGAAGGAAAGAAGGAAGGAAAGAAGGAAGGAAGGAAAGAGAAAGAAAGAAAGAAAGAAAGAAAGAAAAAAGGAAGGAAGGAAGGAAGGAAGGAAGGAAGGAAGGGAGGGAGGGAGGAAGGAAGGAAGGAAGAAGCCTCCCAACAACTAAAACAGAAGCAGGTTGTTTCTCCATCTTGCCATGAGTAAAGGAAAAGCAAAAGAGAGATCTTATCATAACCAAATAAAAAATACTTACAGGATCGAAAAGAGCTCAGTTTTGGAATGACATTAACTTGGAACCGCTCAATCACCTGTTTCACTGCGTCCAGATATTCGCTCTTGCCAAGAGCATACAGGTATTTTTTAAGAAGAGGGACATTTCTCAGATTCCAGATAAATTCACCCCTGTGTAAGCTTTTTATCAACGGATGCTGGAATTTCTTTGAAGTGAGAAGAAAAACACAATAAATAAATCATTTTTTTTGCAAGGATAATGGACATAGTTTTGGACTGATAACTTCATTCCAGAGGGATTAGACTGCAGAGTTTTATTGTTCTACTGCAGCAATTAATATGGATATTCTTGTTCCTGAATTCCACTGATAAATCCCAGATTATAAGTATTTTACCAAGGCAGTATTAATGAAGCCCAAATATTCTGGGTTCTCTATTGTTTATTTGTCTGGCTAGACTGTTGTAATTAATGAATATTGAAATATATATATTGCAGGGATGTCCAATGTTGGCCATTTTAAGACCGGTGGACTTCAGCTCCTAGAATTCCCCAGCCAGCCATGTTGGATGGGGATGCTGTGGTCCGCCAGCAGCCTGCAGAGCTGGCAGCGGAGTCGGACAACGAGGAGGCTGGGGAGGACCATGGGCCAGTCCTGGAGTCAGGGGAAGGCCCGGACGAGGACTCTGCGTCAGAGGCAGAGATGGGGCCAGGGCTATCTGGGAGCGATGCGCGGACACCGGAGCGTCCAGAGGCGGACAGCAGAGAGGCAAAGGGACAGGAGGAGCCTGTTCCTAGTGCATCCATGCGAAGAGCTGCCAGAAGGCAAGAGCAGCTAAAGCAAAAAGGACGACTCGGGAGTAAGGCCAGGAGATGATTAGCCCCTCCCAGAAGGCTTAAAAGAGCAGCAACGGCTCTTGGGATCTTTGTAGGAAAGCAACGTTGCTACATTTGTTTCTTGTCAGCGCCTCTTGCTTCTGAACTTTTGCCAAGAAAAGCCTTTGGCAGGGTGCCAAAGTAGACAAAGGTTGGTGATAAGGCCAAAGGACTGTTTACGAAGAATTTGTTTTGGACTTAATTTGGACTAAGCTGAGAATGAAGTCATTCTCAGCTGTTCTAATAAAATATGTTTGTTTAGGACTGATTGTGTTTGGTAATAACTACTTGGGCCTAGGTCACAACAGGGGAATTCTGGGAGTTGAAGTCCACAGGTCTTAAAGTGGCCAATGTTGGACACCCCTAATATAAAGTGTGGTTACAACAGGAAGCTTCATGGATTAAATTTCCCATACGCCTTCTCTATATAAAGCTGCAAAGTCTCTTGGACAGGCAAACCTGGGCTCAAATCCTACCAATGGTCTAACACGGAAATAAATTCCCATTTCTTTCCCTCTCTAAAGCCCCATCGTACCACCTCACCTCTGCCAGCGTTTTATCGAGCTCGGCTGCCATCCGTCCAATGTCGTAGAGAATTGGCGGAGTCACGGGGAGGGTGGCGACAGTTTTTCCAGGCAAGTAGCTCAACAACCTCACCACAAACTTCTGGGTGGAGGATCCAGTATCTTAAAAGAGATAAAAAAGAAACCTTAAATCACTTGCCGCTTCACAGCTATTGCCCAACTGAGATGCATTCTCTTATCGGAAAAAAGTCAAGTATGGAACAAGCTTCTTGGTAAATATTTACCATTCAAAAGCACACATGGAATATTACACAGTCCTATTCAGGCAGCCCTTGAGTGATGACCATAAGAGAGTCGGTCCATTATGGTTGCAAGCAGTGGTGAAATCCAATTTTTTTTTACTGCCGGTTCTGTGGGTGTGGCTTGGTGGGCGTGGTAGGGGAAGGATACTGCAAAATCCCCAAAATCCCCAGGTGGTATTTACCGGTCTCCAAACTACTCAAAATTTCCACTACCGGTTCTCCGAACTACTCAAAATTTCTGCTACCGGTTCTCTGAACTGCTCAAAAT
The DNA here is from genome assembly GCA_012654045.1 of Ptyas mucosa. Taxonomy (NCBI): domain Eukaryota; kingdom Metazoa; phylum Chordata; class Lepidosauria; order Squamata; family Colubridae; genus Ptyas; species Ptyas mucosa. The sequence continues at coordinate 1,974,801 of WNWU01000059.1, read as the reverse complement.
TTCCACTACCGGTTCTCTGAACTGCTCAAAATTTCCACTACCGGTTCTCTGAACTACTCAAAATTTCCGCTACCGGTTCTCTGAACTGCTCAAAATTTCTGCTACCGGTTCTTTGAGCTACTCAAAATTTCCACTACCGGTTCTCTAGAACCTGCTGGATTTCACCCTTGATTGCAAGTCATAATGCTTGTAAAACGGTTCGGTTACATGATCGACTTGATTTTATGACGTCTTTGCGATATTGATTAAGCAAATCAACGGTTTACCATGGGCACAGTCTTGCCCAAAACCAGAAGTGGCAGTTTGCTGTTTGCTAGTATCTTCTTTCATTAATTGGCCCCTAAAGCAGCCAAAACAGAAACGAAGGAGGAATTAACAGGTTTGGGGAAAGTTGAAGGATTGGAAGATGTACCAATCAATCTATAGGACACATCCAAGCGCTGATGATGTTCCCTAGTTGGGTAATGAAATGTCTGCAAAAAAACCCAGAAAACCCCCCAACTAAGCTCAGGGAGCATCAAGGGTCCCACAGAACACAACAGCCTAATCAAGGAAGCACCAAGACCACTCCCACCCACACCAACAGGGAAAGCCACTGTATATAAACAGAGAGCAAGCCCTACCCTCATTTAGCACTGATGATATTCCCTAGCTGGGTAATGAAACGCCTGGAGCGAAACAACCAAACTCAGAGAGCACCAAGGAACCCACAGGACAAACAAGGAAGGAAAAGAACTTGCAAAGAAAACTTAAGTTAGGATTAACATACTGTACTTATGCACTCTTGATGCAAACACCAGCCACAGATCTAATTGGGTATTTTTTTAAAAAAAATATACAGCAAGATAAGAGGCAGCAAAGGGCACTTTCATTCAGGCGTGACCATGCCAGCCACGAGGTGCCTGGTAAGAAGCGAAAGGCAGAACCATTTAGGCCTGGCCTAAATCTTTTCCCCTGTTAAATGTAAATTTTAAATTGGTTTTTTAAATTATTGGGTATTTTAAATTTGTCTCAGCCAAATTGATTTAATTCGTTTTATTCTATTTTAAATTTCTGTATGTATGTGTTTTTTATTCATGGCTGTTCACCGCCCTGAGTCCTTTGGGAGAAGGGCGGTATACAAATTTAATAAAAACAAAAAACAAAGATGCTTTTCCAAAAGGCAGGTGGATTTTCTTCGGTTTTTTCCTTGAAAATGTTTCGCTTCTTCAATTTCTCAAGGGAAAAAAAAACTAAGAAAACCCAGCTGCCTTTCGGAAAAGCACTTTTGGGACAATGACTTGGATAAAATGAGAATCTCCACAGACAAAAGGCAGAATTTGAATGCCAACAATACGTTCAGCTTTCCTCACCTACTGTTTCCAGAAACAACACCTTGCCATCCTGGGTGAGACGGGGCATGGCCACAGGAAAACCCTCGCCGTTCAGAAACATCATGATCTGGGTTTGAACCTCAACCAGATCTGAATTCTGGCTATCTTCAGCATTTATAATTTTGAGGACAAAGTCCCCAGTGCTTTCTTCTTTCCCTGGGAACGAAGCGGCGCTCACGTGGAAATTCTGATCATCATAGCTGGGCAGCGGTCTGAGCTGGGAGACTTCCAGTCCAAATATCCTTCGGACCAGTTCGGCAGCTTGCTTTTCGGTGAATGTTGGTTTAATCAGGGGGCGATCCTGCTGCTGTGGCGGCTGCTGGTCTCCAGAAGACATGGTGCATCTAAAGAGGAGCAAGAGGACAGCTGGGTTTCCCTAACTTATCAGTAGCTGCCAACTGCAAAATTGCAAACCCAAAGTCCAAAGTTGGGGTCTGGAGAATTCTGGGAGTTGGAAGTCCACCCATCAGAAAGGTGCCAAGGTTGAGAAATACGCTGATTGGAATCAGGGTTATTTGCTGTTAGTTATTCCAAGTACACAAGATATGCAAATATGCTCCTTGACTAGTGCTTTATTAAGAGAGGAAAGCCATCTCTATCTATCTATCTATCTATCTATCTATCTATCTATCTATCTATCTCTGTCTCTATCTATCTAATATGTCTATCATCTATCTATCTCTATATCTATCTGTCTCTTTCTATCTAATACGTCTCTATCATCTATTTCTCTATCTCTATCTATCTATCTCTACTAATATGTCTCTATCATCTATCTATCTCTATCTATCTATGTAACTGTCTCTGTCTATCCATCTATTCATATCTATATCATCTCTGTCTGTCTGTCTATCTATATCTATCATCTATCTGTCTGTCTGTCTGTCTCTATCTAATGTGTCTATCATCTCTATATCTTATCTGTCTCTATCTATCTAATACATCTCTATCATCTCTCTCTCTATCTATCTATATGTCTCTATCTATCTATCTCTACTAATATGTCTCTATCATCTGTCTATATCTGTCTGTCTGTCTCTATCTCTATCTATCTATCTATCTATCTATCTATCTATCTGTCTATCCATCTATTCATATCTATATCATCTCTGTCTGTCTATCTCTATCTATCTATCTATCTATCTATCTATCTATCTATCTATCTATCATCTCTCTGTTTATCTCTCTCTCTCTATTTCTCTATGTATATTTCTCTCACATCTCTCTGTCATCTCTCTGTCTCTCTCTCTCCACATCCTTTTAAAGGTCTGTTGAAAGACAAAAGAAACAGTCAGCCCTTGGAAGGGCAAAATTTCTGTTTGAAGCTGAAATCTGATTTCTTACCTGGGCAATATAGGTGTTTAAACGTCTCCTTGTCAAAATCCGCAGGGACCAGCTGAAATGTTTTTCACGTGTGCGCGCAACCTAAACCAAAGCAGAATGCAATGTTTTCTTGCCAGGTGGAGCAGTACAGCAGCCGGATATACAGTGCCAGCTAGGAATAAAAGAATCCTAAATAAATCCCATTGCATTCACGGATTGGGGAAAATCCGACCTGCGACCCTGCAAACCCACAGCCCGCGTGGACGTCTGCTGCCGTCCAATGAAAGGAGAGCTTCGAAGTTGGTTTGGGGTCACCTGGGACCGTTTGTAAGGAGGCTTCCAATTGGCTGTAAGGAATTTAGTTTCCCACTTCCTTTTTTTCTTCTTCTCTGATTCAATGGATGGTGATTATATCCCTCTCTCGTGTATTTCTGATGCCAGAGTTACGATTTTTTAAATTAAGATCACATTAAAAAGCCCAAATTGGACAGGCTTTCATCTGGAACGTAAATATCTCTCCCCCCCCCATCCTCGACTTTTTAAAAGGGAATTTTACATCTGAAGAGTTGGTGAAGTTTGAAGCTTGCATTGCTCTTCCTATATTCCCATATGGGCTCCCCCCCCCTTTTATTTCTGCAATTTCTGCAGAATTGCAAAGCCTGTTTAAAGTTTTAGGACAGTTTTTAGGAACTTGTGGAAGAAGTGTGGAATTCTGGGAGTTGGAGTCCACACTCCTTCAAAGTTCCCCAAGGTTGGGAAGCACGGTTTTAAGGGGGTGGGCCTGGGGGAACTGAAATAAACCCAACTTTTCCCGAGATGGTTATATGGTTTTCTTATAACGGTCTCGTGCAGCGTTTTAAGCCAGAAGATTTTCCTGCTCAAACGCTGCACAGATGCTTTGGAGCTGAAATTTTTTACAACCCTGCAATCCAGGACAGTAGCTGGGTTTGCACAAGGGACTAGACTGTTAACATGATTTGATTTTTGTGCAAAGCCAACCGATTACTATTTAAAGATTACAAGAGCCTTGGATAGTACAGTGGTCTAAAGCCCTGTTATTAACATCAGCTGCCTGCAATTATTGCAGGTTCGAATCTCACCAAGGCTCAAGGTTGACTCAGCCTTCCATCCTTTCTAAGGTAGGTAAATTGAGGACCCAGTTTGTGGGGGCAATAAGGTGACTTTGTATAAATATACAAAAGTATGAAGGCTATTGCTTAACACATTGTAAGCCGCCCTGAGTCTCCGGAGAAGGGCGGCATATAAATCAAATCAAAAATAAAAATAAAATAAAATAAATAAAATTTGTGACTTTGGTAGCTGGGTGAATCCATTCCCAATGATGAAATTCAGTAAATCCATGGTTAAGCAAAGTCATGCTTAAAGAAGAATGGATCCAGTGGTGAAATCCAACTTTTTTTTTTTTTACTACCGGTTCTGTGGGCGTGGCAGAGGAAGAATACTGCAAAATGTCCATTCCCATCCCACTCCTGGGGGAAGGATATTGTAAAATCTCCATTCCCACCCCACTCTAGGAGAAGGATACTGCAAAATCCCTATTCCCACTCCACTCTGGGGCCAGCCAGAGGTGGTATTTGCTGGTTCTCCGAACTACTCAAAATTTCCGCTACTGGTTCTCCAGAACTTGCTGGATTCCACCCCTGAATGGATCCCAACTTTGCACTTTCACTTTCAAACTCTCAGGAGGAGAGATTTATCAATATAATATTCTGAATATAACAAAAGAGATTTAAACTTCTATAACCAGCAGATTAAATGAATGTAAAGGAAAGCAAATTGAGATTTCAGGTGAGGGAAAATTGCTGTTAGATTCAATGGAACGTTACCTGGAGTTCCAGACCATTGTAATGATGTATAGACATTCAGACGTTCAGAAATGATTAACTGGTCATTTAATATCAAGACCAAATCTAATTTTGAAGAATTTCAAGGAAGAATCTTTTCTTCCTTATTTGGATGGAGTGAAAGAATTCACCATGGGAAATTTCCAACTGCTTGATCCCTAGGTAGTCCCATCTCTTTCAATGAATCTGAACAGACACGGTTGTATCTACTCGCAAAGCATCCCTGGCCTGCTCTCCGGTTGCCATAGGCCAGGTGGGATGCGAAACCGGCGAAATGGCACAGCAGTCAAAGACAGATGCATATTCCATGCTTATCTCTCTCAAGACTATCCCAGGGTGATCTACAGCAGCTGAGGGGAGTGACCTCTACAAGCCTCAAAATTGCTCCAGTGGTGAATGTGATCGATGACACACCCTGATGGGAGGGGGGAAACAAGTTCATAATTGGAGCGTAAATTATGTAGGGTCAGAGCTGGCTTCACTTGGGAACGTGCGGACAAGAAGTTCCTAATAAATAACTGGATTTCTTTTGAAGCTTGGCTTGAGACTCATGATTTGGGACCCTGACAGGTTGTTTGTAACTGTGTGAAGGCCGTTTCAAACTCGTCATAATTCATAAAAAGCAATGTTTCCCAAACCTGGTTCATGACACCTTTTCACAACATCACAAACCTTTTAAGAAGCGATGAACGTCCTCAGCCACTTTTCCATAACCATGGCGACCGCTTTGACTGATCTAGAGTCCCCCTGAATATTTGCCAAAAAGGTAGTTTAGAAAAATAGGCTGCCAGCTGAGACTTGGTACAACTTTTCTTTATTAAAAATAATTTACATCCGTTTAACATTTTATGCACAATTGTCAGCAAATTCAAACTCTTGTCTTTTCAGAGATCTATACAATACTTATGAGTGAACTGGAAACCATCGTAGATGGTTAACAATTGGCTTAAGAAGGTGCAGTGGCTCGTGTGAGAATAATAGAATGCAGGTATTATTTTGCTGTGGTATAATTGATTACATTTATAACTCCCCCCCCCCCCCAAGTTTGGTAACAATCTAATCAAGGGCTTAGTTGTGCTTCTTTTCAGAAGCCAAATCGAAGAGAGGAATGAGAAAAACCAGACACTTTCCCAGTTTTTGTGATTTTTGCCTTACTTGAAAATCCAAAATTATGGAACATACAGTGCCTTTTGATTAAAATACACCATGCACTGCCAACGTGAAAAGAATTCGGACAGGTGGTTTGGCTTCCAATTAAGAGCACTACAGGTCTCCTATCCCAGTGTCTATGCTTTTATTGGTTTAGAAAGGGATTGAATGCATGCAAGCCTGCAGGTATATGATATCATCTAAAAGGTTTTTGAGGTCCTCTAGAGGTGAGGACCAGCATTTTCAGAAGCCACCTCATTCTCTTCTAAAGCTGTCTGAAATCTTTGGAGATTTGGTCAGCTCAGAGCTTTCAGCTTTTTAAATAAATGAAAACTTACCAATGTCAGCCAGGAGCTCTATTGTGGTTCACACATTATGTCCATCTCGCATTCAATCTATTTATAGTCAGTTCTCCCCAGATGTTCATCGGAAATTAAAGTGGTTTTTTTTTTAAAATAAAAAGGATAGGGTTGCAACCTCCAAAATATTATCTTTTGAATGTAAGAGGAAAAAGCGAAGCCACGTCAATGAGTTTGACCAAGGGTGGGCCACTATGGTTACTTTGGACTTCAACTCCCAGAATTCCTGAGCCAGCATGGCTCAGGAATTCTGGGAGCTGAAGTCCATAGCTCGTACAGTTCCCATAGTTGCCTGTTTTCAAGTTTGACCTAAAATATGGGTCATAATTTGGACTTGACTTTTGGAGACCTGCAATTGGACGGATCTTCTAACATCTATAGGCCAGAATCATTAGCCAGGTGGGGGTCACACATCATGTAGCAAGAACAGTCACCTGGGGTAGGTGGGCTGGAGGTGAAGCTGGTTATTTGAACCTACCCATTTGAAAGAATGTCAGATATCTGCACCTAGACACAGATGGAGGCCATTCGTAGATGATGCTCGACTTTACATTACTATCAGATTACTAAAAAAGTCAGCATTGTCTCTCTCCCCAATTAGAAGTTTTGAAAGAAGTGTGAAATTGGAAGTGCTGTTTTGGGGATTCCAAACTTGGCAACTTTAAGACTTGTGGACTTCAACTCCCAGCATGAGTGACTGAGGAATTCTGGGACTTGAAGTCCACGAGTCTTAAGGTTGCCAAGTTTGGTGACCTCTGGGTTAGGGGACCGTGGGCTATAAGGCACCCTGGTTTTGAGCATTTTACTTGGGAGGAGAGGAAAACAGTGCCTTGAACCTAATAATAATAAAGAAGATGCATGGAAGCTGGAAATAAATAATAATTTAGATACCAAAAGTGAGATATTCCTATTATTTTTTGCCATTTGTGATCATCAAGACAGAACTTCAAGCATTTCATTGAAATCAGAGAAAAATCATTCAATAATAAAGGAAAGTTACTGATGGTAAAACCATAAAGTGGCAAACGTAAGCACAGCTGATATGATAGAAAAAAATATGGACTCAAGAAAAGATGTCTATGATTATAGCTTAAAGAGCTTGTTGGAAAAATAACTAGGGTTCAAATGGACTGGGCAGGAAGTCCCACAGACTTTTATTGCTACCTCTGTAATCCGTATTTCTAATAATTTGGCCTCAAAAGAGAATCTAGTAAGTGTGGAAATTAATTTGTCTTTCAGAACTTCAGGATACTTTTAGCCACACAGTATTTACTAGAAGTAAATTATTCAATAACATGGGGTCTGTTTGGTTTAATCAAAAACCCAGGTCCATAAACAACTTAAGTAGAAAAGACTTTTCAAATGAGCTCAGGATATTTCCGCTACAGAAATCTCCTGTTAATAATAAACCAAAAATTGCTGTAAACATCTGGGGACTTAACAAATTCCTGCTCCTCAGAATAAAGTCACTACCGCTATCCCGAATAAAGTATTTTTTGGAAAGAACAGAATGACTGGAAGAAAACTTGGAGAAGACTCATTTTATAAACCCACCAGGTTTTGTTCACTGCACAAACTGAAGAGAGGAAACAGGAATTCTTCTCTGTTCTTTTAAGGAGCAGAGAACACTGCTCAAGCTTCCTTTAACAGCCAAAGCCCAATTCAGGAAAGAAGGGTGATGATGTTTAAACAAAATAAATCAAATTAAATTCCATGATAGCTACTTGTCAGGACAGCTAGAGAGCCGGAGAGATCACTGCCAGCTTCTCTTTGGAAAATATCAATTCTCCCCAATTGAATTTCAGTTTTGGAATTTTTCACAAAGCAAGATTTTTGCCCGGAGAGGATCTTGCTCAATGTCTGGGGCCGATTCCCAGAAATTTCCACTTGATGAGGCCACTGCACCGTTTCACTTTTCTGGAAGGCACCGAATAGGGCAACTATGACAACGTTACGACTGGTAGATTCAACTCCATTGACAACTGAAGTCCACAGGCCATAAGTTCTCATATTGCCCAGTCCTGAAATAAGGGGAAGGCTGGCTAAAAAAAGCATACTGAATATTAAGCCTTCCTTAAACTTTTTAGCGGGTGGCCAATACCGAGAACTAGATCTAAGGGTGCTGGATTTTTCGGTTCATTTTCAGAATCGGGGATCCTCCGAATTTTAAAACAAGGGAGACATACATCATTAAGCCATGTGCTATGCTCAAGTCAAGAAACGGCATTAGGAAGTTAAAAGGTGGAAAGAAAAAGAAAGGGAGGGAGGAAAGAACTCAGGGAATCTGCCTTCAAATCTTCACAATTCAGTTTCGGGTTTTCACATAATTTATATACAAAATGGTCTAAGATGAACCCTCCCCCCCCTCCCCTCATACTTACAGATCTCTTTTCACAACACAAAGACACGTCAATGTCTAACAACGTCAATAGCACCATTCGGAGTATTTTAAAATCCAGGAGGACCTCGCTGTGGCCACTACAACAATTTCACAATCTTTTACATCCATGGACAAAGTTATCTTGAGCACAATGGGGCTTGTCAGCAGTTCCAATGGGAGAAGAAGCCTCAAGCCGGGGCCTCAAGAGGCTGGCGGGCTTCGGCAGTCCTCCGAGGTGGGAAAAGGGCTTTACAACAGCTTTACAACAGCCTCCGGACCATGTAGTTCAGCATGCCGCCGTGTTTGTACAAGGTGATTTCCACATCACTGTCAAAGGAGGCAGCCACCTGGAATGCTTTGCCGGTACTCGTCTACGGAAGAACGAACAAAGAAAACAAAAGATAAACTCACAGGTCAGTGCAAGAGTTTTGTTTTTTCCAGGGATTCGAAAATTTGGACCTGGGTTCCCATCAGCTTCTGCTGACTGCACGGCAGGTAATCCTCGACTTAAGACCACAATTCAGCTCCAAATTTATATTGCTACGTGAAACATTTGTTAAGTGAGTTTTGCCTCATTTTGTTTTGCCCTTTCTTGCCACAGTTGTTAAGTGAATCACTGCCGTTGTTAAGTTAGTTGACACGGTTGCTAAGTGAATCCGGCTTCCTCCCACTGAATTTGCTTGTCAGAAAAGGGGATCATGTGACTCCGGGACACTGCAACCATCGTAAATACGAGTCAGTTGCCAAGTGTCTGAATTTTGACCCTGGGGATGCTGCAAGGGTCATAAGTGTGAAAAACGGTCATAAGTCACTTTTTTTCAATGCGGTTGTAACTTCAAACGGTCAGTAAATGAACTGTTGTTCAGTCAAGGACTATCTGTACACGGAATTTGCAAACAACCTGTTGTTTCCAAAATAATACCATTCAATGAAGGAAATGTTGAAAATTCTCATCTAATTTCATAACATTAACTAAAAATACACTCACTTGCTCTGCGAGTAAGATGGGCATCTCTAAATTTAATAAATATAAAGATGGTCAACCACTTGCTTATTTACTTTGTGTCTTATTTTATTTTTCCTTTTCTCGCTTTTTTCCCTTTTTTATCAAAAAGGCAAAAACAAAAGCAAACATTCCCAAATATCAAATATTGCACGGAGCGAAGTAAAAAGCGGATACCTTTACACGCAGGGCGATTCCAGGCGACAACTCTTGAGGGAAGAAGATCGAAAACTGTTCTTTGCCAGTCAGGCCCAAAGACTGCGCGCTTTCCCCGGGGAGGAACTGAAGTGGAGCGATGCCCATGCCAATCAAGTGACCTTTGTGGATCTTCTCGTAGCTTTCGGCAATCACTGCTTTCACTCCCTGTGGGGGGAAAAAAAACAGTTCGATCCAATTCAGATACTGTCTAATTCAGCAGTATTTCTCTAATCCGGGAGTCTGAGTTTTAAGATGGAGAATCTGAGTTTTCTGGAACGGCTAACAGCGAGGAGGAAAAAGAGAAACATTTGGACCTCTATCCACTTTGAGCCTATTTGCGATATTGAGGATATGGTGTGGAGAGGATCCTGCTGGTTAAGAGAATCCGTCTCTGGGAATAGTAGTGCCTCATGGCACTGTACTAGACTCCAAAATATGAGCAACCATGTTTAAAAGAAATAAGAGGAAAGAGATACCATATTTTTTGGAGTATAAGACGCACCTTAGTTTTTGGGGAGGAAAATAAGAAAACAGCTGATTGGCAGGTGGATCTGCCTCCAGAATTCCCCCAATCAGCTGTTCCTAGAGGTGAATTTTAGCAACAGGTTCCTTGGTTGTGAGCTCTGCGCCTTGCTTTTTTTGGCTTGTTTTTCTGCCTCTGAAACTCCGCTTCAGAAAAAACTTTTTTCTGCCTCTGAAAGCCTCCGAAACAGCTTCAGAAAAAAAGCCTCTGAAGCTCTGTTTGGGGGCTTTTTTTCTGAAGCTGTTTGGGGGTGTTTTTTCTGAAGCTTCGTTTCTGATGTTTTTTTCAGCCTCTGAAACCTCCGTTTGAGAAGCTGAGCGGGGCTACATTTGGAGTATAAGACGCACCCAGATTTTCACCCTCCTTTTGGGGGAAAAAGCTGCATCTTATACTCCGAAAAATACGGTACTTACAATTACATATATTCCTGCTCTTGCAATAAACTATAAATGCAGCAATTATTACAGCCTAACCCATTAGGATTATCTGGCCCATAAACAATTATTTACAATATTTACATTTAAGCTGTAAATTCAGAGTATGTTTTCTTTAAGTGGGGCTCCAATTTGTACAGGGCTTAAGAGTCGCCTTGTAAGATGGGCAGTCTCTAGATTTAATATATAATAGATTTGCCCATTTTACAGTGATCAGTCATAGACGAGTTGCTCAAGACGAGGTTGTACGTTTTCAAAAGAGAGAGAGAGAGAGAGGGGAACAATTTATGTTCTGCAAAATGAAAGAGGGCAGTTTCCCCAAAGAAATCGAGCAGGGCGAAGTCATGAAGGCTTCCAGAACATAATGATGAGCGTTGAAGCAAAAATGGAATACCAATAAAAATGGTCCTTTGGCAGCCCAATCCCTTGAGCTGCCCAATCCGTATTTCTTGCCGGCCAAGATAATCAGAGGGATGTTTTCTTTCCGATATAACTCAGCGGCATCAAACACGTCCAGCTGCAATTAAGACAAAAGAGCCAGGTCATGAGATATTAATGGTGGTTAGATAACTGACAAGGACTTCCTTAGAAGCTACATCCTCACCGTCTGTCCTGTTGGGAAGTGGATTGTTTTAGGAGCTGGCTTGCCGATGAATTTATTTAAAAGCTTGATGTTGGCAAAGGTCCCTCGTGTCATGACAGCATCGTTGCCCCGACGGGCCCCATAGGAGTTGAACTCACGGGGTGTGAGGCTAAAGGAGAGAGAGAGAGAGCGACCACTGAGGATATTCAGAGTGGATTGTGGGAAGGAGTTTCTGCATTCTTGTCGTTTGAAAGAGGGTTTCTTGCATACACGTGAATGCTGGTTATGATTGGAAAGCGAAGACACACAATCTCACTTATGTAATAAATATCTGGCCCTGAGCCTTTTTTCCCAATTATGTTTTCATCTTCCAACCCGTTGCTCTGTATTAATTATACAATACAGGTAATCCTTGCTTAAAGACTGGTTCCTTAATGACTGTTCTAAGTTACGACAGACCACCCCCTTCCCAAAAAAGAAAAAAGGTATTTCCAACTCAATTTCTAAGTTCCAATGTCCCCATCACCATCATGGATTCACTTAACATTGTAGCATTCCCTTAAAAACCACCTCAAAAAAAAGTCATAAAATAAGGCACAGACATATGTACCTGTTTAATGACTGCCCATCATTAAATTCAATTTAACAGTTCACACCCATCATTCTGGGCTCAAATATGGTCATAAGTCAAGGACCAACAGTAATAGAATTCAGAATCTCATAAAGAGAAAGTTTATGGCAAATTTTGGTTTAAAAGGCTGAAGCGCATTTGTTTAATCCTATTTAGCAATTAAGGAGGCCTGCTTTGTTCACTGCTGTGAGAAGACAGAAATTTCTGAGAATGAATCCCTCTCTTCTTCCTCCTCTTTTAAGACTCCCCCCGGAGTCTTATAAGACTTACCCCTTATTCATCAAATATCTCGCCGCAGCACTTCCCCTGGCAATGCTTCCAGCGGGCGAGACGTGATCGGTGGTCACCGAGTCTCCCAAATGCAACAAGACGTGAGCATTTTCAATGCACTGGAGGGGAGGCGGGTTTTTGGCCTGAAAAGAGACAAGACTGAGCATCTGGCGTGTTTTGAACGGATGCTCCCGCCTAACGCCGGCCTACTTACAAGCTTATCAAAAAAGGAAGGGCATCGGATGTAAGTAGACTTCGAGTCCCAGGTAAACAAAGTGGACTCCGGGGCTTCCAGAGAGTTCCAACGCTTATTTCCTTTCTGGAAAACAAAAAGGAACCATTTGCATAAGAGATCAAAGAAACTTTAGTTTCTGGTCATCTCCTCCTGCTTTTTATCCCAAACGGTATAAAGCCTGTCTCTAATTTAAAAAAGTGATCAAGCTACCTCCATTTTTATTTTCAGTTCTTTAAACATGGATGCTATGACAAACTCCTCTTCGATCTGCTGAAGTTCTTCCCGAGAAGGCCAAATATCGTGCAGGAAGATATTTCCGCCATCAGAATTGACTCCTGTAAGAAATGTGATAATGGTGAAGATAATGGGGTTTTAAGGGTTAATTTTAAAATTTAAATTTGTAGACTTTATTTTATATTGTGGCTTTGTTTTATTGTTGTGAGACCCCCCCTGAGTCCATTGTGAGATAGGGCGGCATATAAGCCGAATGAATGAATGAATGAATAAATAAATATCAGTCAGCCAAAGCCACTCAGAGAAAAGGAAAACGAGTAAGGAAAGTCCAAAAGGTTTCTTTGTATGTTGAACACATCCTCATAGATCAGGGATCCCTAACCCCCTATTTGTGGACAAACATTGGTCCGCGGCACGCCAGAAACTGGTCCGCGCAAATCCCATCTGTGGGATGCAGGCAGCACATGAAATTACAGCCCCCACTGGTCTATGGAAAAACCTCTCTCTATGGAACTGGTCCCTGGTGCCCAAAAGGTTGGGGGCCGCTGTCATAGATGGCGCTTTTGAGAGCTTTTGTGAAGTCCTTGGGGTTCTCCGAGCTTGGTTGTTTGCTTGCAGACATTTCATTACCCGACTAGGTAACATCATCAGTGCTCTTGATGGTGATCGTCAAGGACTGATCATGTTACCTAGTTGGGTAATGAAATATCTGCAAGAAAACAACCCGACAACATTAAAGACTCCACCCACAGTTCCACTATTCCATATTCTCCCTCTTTGGAGAGCTTTTGTGTCAGAAGATGTTGGGGTACAGATTTGATGGCACAGCAGCTGCTAACCAACCAGATCACTGTATATAATCATCCAAAGAGCCCTATGGAACAGGGCTTTCCCTCTTATATAAGAGAGCTCCCTATAACAACACAGCTCCCTATAACAGGAGCCTGAGTGGCGTGGGAGGCTAATGCCTCCTACTAAGGCAGCATTTAACATCCAGCTGCCTGCAATTACTGCGAGTTCAATTCTCACCAAGGCTCAAGGTTGACTCAGCCTTCCATCCTTTCTAAGGTGGGTAAAATGAGGACCCAGATTGTGGGGGCAATAAACTGACTTTGTATAAAATATACAAAAGTATGAAGGCTATTGCTTAACACATTGTAAGCCGCCCTGAGTCTCCGGAGAAGGGCGGCATATAAATCAAATTTAAAACAACAATAACAACAAAAAAACATCACTTCGATGACAAATTCAAGGCAGACCCAGATTGTTGGGGGCAAGATGCTGACTCTGTAAACAGCTTAAGAGAGGGTTATAAAGCCCTGTGAAACAGTATATAAGTCTGAGTTCTACTGCTAGACGAATGCAAACGGTTACCTAGTGGCTCAGTCTGGAAATCAATATTCACAGTTCCCGCAATCGCGTAAGCAACAACCAGAGACGGGGAAGCCAGGTAATTGGCCCGGATGCAGCTGCAGAGGCGGCCTTCAAAGTTTTTGCTTCCAGACACGACGCCACATGCAACCAAGTCACCCTGAATGTGAAAAACAGAAAGAGAACAAAACGGGATTTTTTCCCCCCTTGATGGTCTCATTCTCTTCTAAACTACTTCCTTGCTACTTGTTATTAAGCCCCAAAATTACTTAATTCTGCAAATTTTATTTGTATGTATTTATTGGCTGGTTGACTAAGGCAGGATTAGAACTCACCATCACCTGGTTTCTAGCCCGGTGAGTTAACCAGGGGATTGCTAAAACAATCCTTTCTAGTTTTAAGGTCATTGGTGTCCCAGTTCTACGAGCTCTGGTGGTTCAGCAGACTAAAAAGCAGTGACATTAACTGTTATTAAGATCAGCTGCCTGCAATTACTGCAAGTTCGAATCCCGCCAGGCTCAAGGTTGACTCAGCCTTCCATCCTTTCTAAGGTAGGTAAAATGAGGACCCAGATTGTGGGGGCAATAAGCTGACTTTGTATAAATATACAAAAGTATAACGGCTATTGCTTAATGCATTGTAAGCCGCCCTGAGTCTCCGGAGAAGGGCGGCACATAAATCAAATTAAAAAAAAAATAGTTAAACAAGATCTGCTCTCCCCACCCATCCTTGGAAGCTTAACAAACAAGGACGATATCTGCACTCCTTATTTACAATAAACATCCACCTATCAAAAGACGGCATTTCCAAAATGTAAGCTCTATCCAGATAGCTCATGAAGTAAAGCTCACCTGTACAATTGCATTCTGAATGGCTTCTGGCAAAGGGGCAGTATTCCCCACACAGGTGGAACAGCCGTAGCCGATGACCTCAAACCTACAGGGAAAAGCAGGAAATTGTATTTCTGGATTCGGGATTCATTCACATTTTCCCTGCATTTCAATAAACGAGGCACACAGCTGGGGCTTCCAGGTGGAAATCGCTACGGCAGTGATTCTCAACCTTGGCCACTTTTAAGATGGGTGGACTTCAACTTTCAGCTAGTGTGGCCACTGCCAAGAATTCTGAAAGTCGAAGTCCACTTACATGGAATTGGGGAAAACTAGTCTGAAGGAAAAAGACTCCGTTCAGCGGTAAGACAACCCCTCCAGGGTCATTAATGGGCATCTTCAATTTAAATTTAAAAAATGAAAAGCAAATGGAATCTTCTCTGCTTAAGGCTAAGACACAGGGTGGTGCAAAGCCTGGGAAAAAGCAACACAAATATTAAGGGCAAAGGAAGTAGTACCCAAGTTTATTGAGGTATGGTAATACACCGCTGGAACTGAGATAATGGGTGACCATTCCACTGCCCGGCGACAGACTGGTTCTTATGTACGGTTTCACAGCCAGACCAGCTTCAGTGGCTTTTTTAGCCAATAAACCTAACAGAAAAGGGAAAATGCTGTTACAATAATGCCATTGACTACCTTTTTTTCTTTTTGCAAATGGAAGATGACCGGTCCTCGCACTTTTGACCAATCCTTGCATTTACAACCATCGCAGAATCCCCACGGTCACGTTTGGCGCTGGACAACTGGCGTGTGTTTATCCCAGGGTCACGTGATCGCCATTTGTGACCCCATTCGGCGCCCCTCAAGCAAAGCCATGGAGATAGCCAGATTTGCTTAACAACGGTCACAATTCGCTTCGCCGACGGCAGTGATTCCCTCAACTGCTGTGGCCGGGAAGGTCATAAATTTCAGGGGGAGCTCCCTTAAACCACCGCTGTGCTTAGCAATGGAAATTTTGCTCCCAATTGTGGTCGTACGTCGAGGACTATCTGCCTAACAGCATGATGTAGAAAATTCGAGACCCCGTACCTGCTCCTAGCATTGCAGAGGGATTGCAGTTGTTGGTACAGCTGATGACAGCCGCAATGACGACCGAGCCGTGAGCCAGCTGGTACTCGTTGCCTTCATATTCGACAGGAATGACCTGGCACTGCTTCTCGGCAGAAATCTGAAAGCCTCTGAAGCCAACCTAGGTGATCAAATAGCAGAATCAACCACACGTTCCTAACTGTTGGGAAGTTAAGAAGGGAGACACCAGAATGCTTGGGCCCGTACAGGTTTTGACGTTACACAGTCAAACCCTTAAACAAAAACTGAAAAGACCACGAATGGTTTAATTTGGATTGGAAATTCTACATCGCCTACTTTGGTTATGATGGGTTTTGGAGAAGCAGTTCATGGCCAATTCCCAATGTTCCATCATAAATAAAAGGGCTACCTTAAGAAGAACATACTTCCTGCATCTATTTTACTCAAATCTGAAAAGCTGCATTCTAGAGCGGTGTTTCTCAAACTCAGGCCACTTTAAGATAGGCGGACTTCAACTCCCAGAATTCTTGGCCACTTTAAGGTAGGCGGACTTCAACTCCCAGAATTCTTGGCCACTTTAAGGTAGGCGGACTTCAACTCCCAGAATTCTGGGACTTGAAGTCCGTCTATCTTCAAGTGTCTAAGGTTGAGAAATACTTCTCTAAATATTCCTTATAATCTTCAAAACATCCCGACTGGTAGGAAATGGCCTTCAATATCCAGAGGGGAATTCTTCTGCCAAGATTTAAAAACAGGCCAGATGGGACTTTCAAACCGTACCTACCTTTTCACTTAAGCAGGCTTGGAAGTCGCTCTTCATGTTGGTTACAGCCACTCTATCTTGGGCCCTTTTGGGACCGCTTACATACGGCGTTATAGAACCCAGGTTTATATGTATTATCTGATGGGGGGAAAACACTTAGTTGTTACTTCACAACTGACACTGTTGCGCTGATGCTTGGGCTTTTAAAACAAGCAAGCCAAAAGCAAGAATAATTAGTATATACTGACAAACATTTCTGAGGACAAGTTGGCATAAAAAAAAAGGCAGCATCTTGAATTCCATAGAATTATGGTTTGTATATTATTGGAAAAACACATGCTTTAAATCAACCTCTTAAATACTGACATTTATTCAAAATTCCAAGTGGTATTCAAGTATCAAAAAGAAATGTATTCCCTTTTGGACAATTCACTGGAGGTTACTAAAGAGCACACTTGTTTGAAAAGAAACAGAGTAAAATGCCTTGATCTAAAGCAATGACTATTTTTGGGTGGTGCGTTAAAAATGTCTTTGGATAAAAAGGCAAATCTTTAAAAAAAAGGAAGAAAAAGGCACAGCAAAATTTAACAATAACTTTGAAAAAGGCTGGCCCAGTTTGTGCTTACTTGAGAATATTCAGGTTCCTTAGCAGAATACTGGTAATTTCTAAACAGTTTCACAGTTTTAAGATACGTCTCCATGTACTTGAGTTTGGCGTCGTCACAGCCTATGGGAAAAATTCAAAAAGTCTGATCCTATCTCCAAAGATTGAGAAACTCATTACGCTGCTTTAGCCAACCAAATCTCCTCCTACGGTGGGGCGTCAATCTTACCTGTATGCTTTAAGTGCTTTAATGTTACATCATCTACAGGGAAAAAGCTCAGAATTGCACCATATTCAGGACACATGTTTGCGATGGTGGTGCGGTCCCCAATGGAGAGCTGAGAAACGCCGGGGCCAAAGAATTCCACAAATTTTCCAGATACCCCTGCTTGTCTTAGTTGCTATGGAGAGAGAGAGAAAAAAAGAACCCTCAGGTATCATATGTAGGCCAAGGGGAAATGTTACAGCATTGTTAAAAAAAAAAAGTGGTTTCAAAAAGGAGAATCCATCAGTCCATCAGTCTTATCCCCCTTCTAACCAGCAAGAGACATAGTAATTACATTACACATTTGTGTGTTATGGTCATACAATTGGGATTTGCAACCTTTTTTTGATGATTTCTGGCCAAAAATGTCCTTACTCGGTATACAAACAACAGAACAGCCATAATGTAACCCAACTGCATTTACAGGGTTAACACTCATCTGATAACCATAGTCAATACAAGGCCACCTGGAGGCAGAAACCTCATACTTCTTCCCTAACAGAAAGGTCAGATTAAATCTTACTACAGCCACAACTTCTGCTTACCAAAAGCTGCTTTTCTACAACTTCCCAGAGGCAACTGCTCCTTTATCCAGCTAAGCAGTAATAAGTGTGGGAAGAACACTGAACGTTTGGCAAGAATGGCTGTACACATTGGGCTGTACACATTGGGCTGCCGAGTCATGAAGCTGGCAGGGCATCTGTTATCTGTCTGACACCCAAGAGTTGAGGGTTTGCAAAAATAATTTGTCAACGGCATTGCTGCTAAGAAATCTACAGCTTTTTATTTTGTTTTAATAAAGGAGGATATTTGTAGCTCAGGGTTGACATGAGGAGTCCTTGGTGCTCTCTGAGCTTGTTTTCTTGCAGACGTTTCATTACCCAAACTAGGTAATGTCATCAGTGTTAGTAAGGAGTGATGTTTGCTGTCAGTTTATATTCTGGTGTCTTGCCTGTGTGTGTGTGGGTGAGGGCAGTCTTAAGAGATTCATGCAAAAGAGACAGTCAACCAGCCCAAAAGAGAAAAGAACTCCCATCACCTCTCCACCAGCAATCAGCACTCATATCAGCATAGATTAACGCGAAGGTTAACTTCAGACTCACAATCAAGTAAGCAATACCCCATTCAAGAAACTGCAAAAGACCCATCAGTAAAAAAGCCCAACCCAACCCTAAGACCGCCCCTCACCCACACAGACAGGCAAGACACCAGAATATAAACCGACAGCAAACAACACTCCTTAGCTAACACTGATGACGTTACCTAGTTGGGTAATGAAACATCAGCAAGAAAACAAGCAAGCTCAGAGAGCACCAAGGACCCCTTTATTTCGTTTATTTAGGAGACTGATACGGCCACCCATCCTGCAGCTCACAACGCTGGTTTTTACTTTTGGTGGCTACTTGTATATGACCACCCTGCCTCTTTTGACCCTTAAGAGAGCTCTGATGTACCTTCGTAATGCTCAGGACTACGTCGATGGATGTCGCAAGTGAGCTGGCCGATCCGGTCAGTTCACACCCAACCACCTCAGGCAAAGTGAGGGTGATGGGGAGGCCCAGCATGACCGCTTCCGTTTCAATTCCGCCCATACCTAGATGGGGCAAGAAGAGCATCGAACAGCTTATTGAAAGACGGAGGTGTTCCCCTGTGCTGAAATCGTTATCCGCGCTCTCTTTGTTTAAAAGTGTTTAAAATAGGCTGAGCTGAAAATTCAGTATTGTTCTAACTTCATGCCTGGAAGACATGTGTCTTAGATGAAAACAGAAAGAGAGTGAATCTTTAGGTGGGTAAACTTAACGTTTTTCATCATTAGCAAAAGAAATTGTATCTGGATATGATCTTCTTCCTGCATGTGGCTTTTGGCTACGTGCCTAAATAAAGTATACTTTATATATCACCCCAAGGATTTTATTTCAGGCTACATTATATCAATACGCATTTTTACAGTACTTCCCCTCAGGATATAAGCAGGTATATCTCCTCCCAATTTCTACGTATATTTCAGTAGAAAATCACTCTGCACCTGGTGTTCAAGGAACACTGAGATGACAACCCTGGATACCTTCTTTATATCCATTCCTTTTTAAGTTACATTTTGTAGGCTGTTATTTAATTGTAAATAAAGGTAAAGGTTCCCCTCGCACATATGTGCTACTCGTTCCCGACTCTAGGGGGCGGTGCTCATCTCCGTTTCAAAGCCGAAGAGCCAGCGCTGTCCGAAGACGTCTCCGTGGTCATGTGGCTGGCATGACTCAACTCCAAAGGCGCACGGAACGCTGTTCCCTTCTCACCAAAGGTGGTCCCTATTTTTCTACTTGCATTTTTTACCTGCTTTCGAACTGCTAGGTTGGCAGAAACTGGGACAAGTCACGGGAACTCACCCTGTTATGTGGCACTAGGGATTCGAACCGCTGAACTGCCAACCTTTCGATCAACAAGCTCAGCGTCTCAGCCACCGCATCCCTCTAAATTTTACAGAATTTACATTTAATTCTTTAAATTTAAATTTACAGAATTGTAAATACAGGGCCACAATTCTTTAAAGTGCTGCCTAATGAGGCCTAGTGAAACGGATCTAAAGAAGAGGACACAATTGCAAAATATTGACGAGTTCAAGTTTATGCAAAAAAACAAAAAACCCACAACCACTTCCCTTGAAGACAAAGGGAACAACTCTGTGCAGTGTTAATAGCTATACGAAATATTTTTGCCTACAATCCCGCCTGAGCACTGCATGTCCTGTCTTTTGGACTGCAATCAAAAAGCGTTACAATTTAAATAACAGAGACCGTCATGGTGCTGACATTTGAAAATAGCTTGGTGGCCAACCAGCCCTCTCTTTAAAATAACAATCTTTGTACCAATATCACCCCCATTAACCTCTTTAGAAAGACGCTCTACAAGTATTTCAGCCAGAAGATATTCAAAAGCCTCTTGGAGCTACTTACCCCAACCCAGGATTCCCAAGCCGTTCACCATTGTTGTATGAGAATCTGTGCCAATAACACTGTCGGGATAGAGGAAGTTTTTGACATCAAACACAACTCTCGACAGGTGTTCCAGATTCATCTGATGGACCATTCCTGTCCCGGGAGGAATTACCGAGACATTTCTGAAAACTTTGGAACCCCACTAGTTTAATTCATAAAAAGAGAAAGACAGACAGACAGACAGACAGAAAAGGCGTGTTAGTTTCACACTTTCTAAATCAGCAATTCCCACTCTGGCATTTCCCCAATAAATGGCACGGCAAATTCTGAGAGGTGCAGTGCCGAGAGAGGCTGGCTACTTTCCCTCCTCCTAATTTCTTCCCTGTAGCAAGTGGGGATCAATATGAGAAAATTTGCTGTGTCTGTTAATACTGAAATTCCTCCTCTTTATAGTAGGAAAGAAGAGGGGAGATCAGTTCTGATCTTGGCAAATCTTTATCGATCCATTCCTTACTGCCTTTCTTTCAACTTCTCCTGGGTCACGCTGCCTTCAAAGCAACATACCTTAAAAAATTGGAGTCTCTCTTTATTTCTTCCAAATTCTATCTCTTGATTCTTCAATACTGTTTCAGGCCTAAGGAGATGAAAGGGGGGGGGGGGGGACCCATATTAAAACCATTATTTGCAGTGTTTAGAAAAACAGCCCAAAGAAACATTTTTTCTTGCTAACGTTTCAGGAAATATTGCACAAAGGGAAAAAATAGAACGTTACAGGGTTAAAGGGATATTTCCCATGTGTCCTTACATTTTAATGTTTGATTTTAATTGTATGTATGTATGTATGTATGTATGTATGTATATATTTATGGCTATAAGCCACCCAAGTTACCCTGTGGTAACATGGGCGGCCAATAAAATTTATTAATAAATAAGTAAATTAATTTTCCCAGCAGTGAAAATCCTTTGCCCCAAAGGTGGTTTGATATTGGTTCTAGGTAAAGGTAAAGGTTCCCCTCGCACATATGTGCTAGTCGTTCCCGACTCTAGGGGGCGGTGCTCATCTCCGTTTCAAAGCCAAAGAGCCAGCGCTGTCCGAAGACGTCTCCGTGGTCATGTGGCTGGCATGACTCAATGCCAAAGGTGCACGGAATGCTGTTCTCTTCCCACCAAAGGTGGTCCCTATTTTTCTACTTGCATTTTTTACGTGCTTTCGAACTGTTAGGTTGAGAGAAACTGGGATAAGGAACGGGAACTCACCCTGTTACGCAGCGCTAGGGATTTGAACCGCTGAACTGCCGACCTTTCGATCAATAAGTTCAGCGTCTTAGCCACCACATCCCCGTTATTGGTTCTAAAGTAAGCTTAATACATGTGTAGGGTTAAGATCTGGTTAGAAGCCAGTCTCGTTAGCTGTCAGTTTTTGACTGCGGAAGAGGAATGGCCCTCCAAAGCCAGGAGGGAGATTTTAAAAAGGCAAGCTTACTCAGGCACTGGTTGAAGATGAAAAGGACACAAGAGGGGAGTGTTCTCAATCTGCACAGAAAAATGTCCCGTGTTCCGCTTTGATTCTCCGTCACACGGTCCTTTGCAGCTGGACTGGCCTCGGCACGGCAGCTTCCGAGGAGCTTTAAGCGGGGAGAGTTTTGAGGAAGGGGGCCGTGGGGGATCGCCGCCTCCGGGATTCGGAGTGTTCTGTATTGCACTAGGCAAAAATGAAACAGAAAGAATGCAATCCTTTGAATCCTCATTACGCTAAAGTAGAATATATACATACTTTTGATAGGAACATTATAGAGTTTTGTTTTTAGTCTCCAGAGGCAAAAGGGACTTTCACGATTGACCTGTGTCGAATGACCACATTTTCAATTCTGCCCACTTAAGGACAGACATTCCACTATCAAGACAGGGCCCCATCCACCCATCCCCAACAAAACGTAAGGAAGCCGACAATTCATGGATACCATTTGCTGAAGTCAATCTGCAAAGAATGGTCCACGGTAAGATCTGTTGGGCAGACAGGATGGACTCGCGTTGGATCTCCTCCGAGGTTCTTCACCGCTTCCCTCATGGCAGCAAAATCGACCACTGCAGGAATTCCACTGGCAAACAGGAACAATGTTTTCTACTTAGGACTTCTACAAAGCCAGCAGTGTCGATTCAACCCATCTCATCAAGAGCTGATTAACAGCGATTCTAACTATGGTTTAAGTCAGGGGTCTCCAAACTTGGCAACTTTAAAGACTTGTGGACAAAATTCCTCAGCTAGCATGGGAGAATTCTGGGAGTTGCAGTCCACAAATCTTAAAAGTTGCCGATTTTGGAGAGTCCTGGTTTAAGCCACAGCGGCTGAGTTCACACATTGCTCTAAATCAAAGAAGCGATGATGGATGGGGATTGTGCATCATGCAAAGCTTAAACTACGCAGCCGCATTATGGCTGTATTTAAAATGCGAGTCCCATCACAGGTTGACCGAGAAGACAACAAGCTCGGTGATATAGTGGATTACAAATCTATCAATTAGACACACTGGGAAAAAAATTCCGTTTTCTGACTGCCTGTATGGAGCTATCCTGAAACATCCAACTTGCTGCAATGATCTTCCATTATTTCAAACAGACTCTTGCTGGTTATTGCTTAGGAGCCACTGCCAGGATAAACTCATACGATCTCAATTTCTGGCCAGCTAAATACTCGGAAAGACCCACCCAGGACATTTAGAAAAACTCATCAGGTTCTAACTAAAATAGACAAACTCGGGGGGGAAAAGCGGGTCTTACGTGAAATCTTGGAGCAGGACTCTGGCAGGACAAAAGGGCACTTCAACATTGTTCTGTTTGGCTGGCCAGTCCAGGATATTCATCACGTCTCCTTCTTTCACTAGGAAACCATCACAGTTGCGGACAGCAGTTTCCAACATGACCCGTATGGTGTAAGGCAGGAGATCTGCAAATGGACAGAGTAGCTAAATAGCTCGAGGGTAAACCCTGGTGTTGGTATTCGCGCTGTAGGCTTCTTTCTAAATCGGGAAACTTTTGTCATCAGAAAATGCGAGGAAGGCATAGAATAGAACAGGGGTCTCCAAACATGGGAACTTTAAGAGTGTGGAATTCTGGGAGTTGAACTCCACAAGTCCCAAAGTTGTCAAGTTTGGAAACCCCTGGAATACAGGGATTTCTACCTGGGGAGACAGAGCAGTGGTGCAACACAATCTGTACAACTGAGCTAGACCAACAGATTAATTTGACATATGGCAGCTACTATGTCCGGATTACAGATCATCCTCAACTTAGAACAGTTTGTTTAGTGACAGTTCAAAGTTACAATGGAACTGCATTGTAAACAACCGGTAACTGAATTTCCTTTCCTTTTAAGCATCATTTGGAAATATGTGAAACATTAATAAGCATTTGCTGGTTATTCTTGGCATTAGTTTTTTTTACGGCTGAGTATGGGCCAGGAGTTAAGAGTCCACATCTTTTGCTCTTGGATTTTGGAATCTGGCAAGGACATATTCCAATAAACCTATTTAACGTTGCTTACTGAAAAACAGATGACTTATTGCACACAGTAGGGACAGCTGCTAATTAGAGAACCCTTCAAAATTAGATTGCTAACTTTATTAAGGATTGTGGTCCAGGTGAGAGCAATTGCCGAAGAGGTAAAGAAATCACTCTGCAACAATGAATTATGAGAACATTTGTCTAAGGGCACTGGAAATTTCTGCAAGTCTGTGACACGTAAACAAGCTTGCAACCACCACCTTGGAAAGAAAAGACAAGTATTCTTTTTAATAAGCATAAAGCAAGCCAGTGTTAGTAGACCCACATAATAACTTTTCAGGTGGCAAATAACTCTGAAGGTTGCAAACTATTGCTGCAGGCTTCACTAGCTTCATTTAAATTACCCGAGTTTTCTAAGGCAGATGAGATAATTTCTCCCTCATTAAGTGATTCATCAAAGGCTAAATAACCATAGAGAAAAGTGTTTATGAACTGACAAGAGTATTTGCAGTTCGGGCTGTTGAGTAAGAAACAGACATTCCCTAACGTGGTTTCTTATTCCAAAACACACTCAGCGGACTACCAAAACTTTTTTCCAACTACCTTCAAGGTTTTCAATGTGTCAGAGAACCACAAACAGTTCATCAATAACGTAAAGGCTCTGATCTCAACTTTCAATATTCCTATGGGGAGATTTCACAGGTATCAGAGAATCAAATTCATGATTCAATGCACTTCCATTAGGGAAGGAAGGAAGGCAGGATATAAATGAAATGACAAAGACATTTTGAAAGACCAGACGAACAATTCAGCTCCTCTTCCAGAAGACCCTTACAAGTTTGTCTAGTGTAAATTAAAGAACTTCTCGTCCTGGTCACCTTCTGGAAGGAAGGTGAGCAATTTATAGACCCGTCATGCTTTTTAGAGACAGTCTTCTATGGTCAACGACTGTATCTGCTTCTTGAAAAGTACGTATAGCAAGCAGAATTTCTGTTCTTTTTCTAAAAGATAAGGACGACAGCAGAGTGACAACACCCAGCTGAACCAACTGATAAAACAAAGGCTATAATTCTAAGTAAGCTTTTTCTACAGTCCTTTCTGAAATTCACTAAATAGATTCCATTAATTTGAAAATACACCAATACCTTTCAAGCAGAAAGAAAGGAATACATCTGGACTAAGAAAGATCATTCCTGGATGTCCAGTCACCAAAGGAGTTAATTTTATTTTGCAAAACTGTGTTATGAAAGGGGTCCACAGGTTTCTCACAGAACCAAAAAAGAACGACTAGAAGTTAAAGTGAACAAACTTTCTTTAGCATAAAAAACACATTAATGGCCCACTGCAGTTACTTTAAAGGAGGCTGTGTCTACTTCTAACTGGAATTTGAATATCCAGGAAGAAGGAAATTAATAACAAGCCTTAGGCACATTTACTCAAACAGTTTTAATAGAGGAAGCATTTAGGATTACAACTCAGCAGCATAATCCCAAGAATGGTTCAGTAACAAGGCCACCAATCCCCAAATTCATTTTAAGGCTACTTAAGAAAACTTAAAGAGGTTAGTTTTATTAGGTTTATATTAAAAAGACACAACTGAAAAGTATGTTTACCATATTTGGTGCCTCCTAGTTTAGCAATGTTGTAGAACCTTTTGTCTGCATTGTCACTCAGTGTTTCAATTAAGTGCTGGAACAGGTGTCCTGAAAAATAAGTCAAATTATTAAAGTTATTTGATATGTGTTTGTATATGTAGTTGGACAGGAAGGCTGAAATTCTATCCATTTTGACTTGAATAACACCCACTAAATCCACTGGAATTCACCACTAAATTTAAAAAGAAACTAATCAATATTTAGGTTGCAAGACTAAATGTTTTTCTGTATTTTCCTATCAATAATTTGCAGTAGAATGTTATTTTATATGTATTAAATCCTTTTAGTCTAATTTAAATAAAACTTAAATATCTCATAATAGATTCTATATATAAAAAATTAATTTTCTTTACTACACTAAACATACAGGTCTAATTCTACTTTGGTAAATATTGGGCCACATCCAGGTTTAGTCATACTTGGAGACTGAAAACAATAGAGCTTAAATCTTGAGTAACAAATCCCATTGATGTTAATTCTCTCTCAGTACAATTAAACTTAAGACCCAACTCATTGTCTTCATTAATGCATGATAAACTATATTTAATATTCTAAGGACAAAACTTTAACTTTTTTAAAAAATAAAATGTTAAACAGGAATTATAGAGAAAGTTGCCTTTATCTCCACTACACGGAGTGAACTTTACTTAATAAAAGTGGTTTTGGGAGGGATCATACAAGCGTGTTTGTGACTTATCAGCAATGCCATTATTCACAAATGCCCCTATGGTACCCAAGGTTTAATGTTACAAAGGCTTCAGAAAGAAGTCTTGCCCATAACACATGGATATATCCTTGAACCCCAGGAGGAACATTTTTGGTAGATTAAAGATTGTGATCTGCTGGAGGCTACTTTGCTTTTAAATCGACACAGAAAAAAGCACACTTCCCACCCATCTTCACTTTTTCTGCTATGAAAGCACAAACATCTTCTGACACGACCTGGGATCTTTGCTACAGGATGGAGGAATGTATTGCAATTGAAGATTAACAGGAGAAAGAAACCAGTCCCTTATTTTGCTAATCTCTCAATCAATAGGTTTTTTTGGTCCAGCCTCCAATATTCTCATTTGTTGGAGCACCGAAAACGCAGGACTGAATCAAGCCAACATGGATAGGGAGCGTGAAAGTGGGAAGAATGCAGAAGACCTGCAAATGATGGGACATGTAGCTAAGAGACATGGAAGGGGATGATGGGAACTGTCATTTAACAGTTCTGGAATTGGAATGAACTACATAGCGCAAGGGAAAAGGACAAGGGCGATGGGAACCACCATTTAACCGATCTCAGATGAGGTGATGGGAACGATAGCCTAAGGCCCATGGAAGGGGGTGATGGGAACTGTTTAACAGACCTTGAATAAGGATGATGGGAACAATAGCCTAAGGCCTACGGAAGGGGATGATGGGAACTGTTGCTTACAGTCCTGGAATGGCAATGACACTGTAGCCCAAGGGAAACGGACAGGGAAATGATGGGAACTGCTACTTGATAAACCTGGTATGGGGGCGATAGGAATTGTAGTCCAAGGCCCAATGAAGAGGAGGATGAAAATTGTTGTTTCAGAGCTGGAATGGGGATGCCGAGATGAATGGATGATGGGAACTGTGGTTTAACAATATTGACGGGGATGCCAGGAACGGTACCCCAAAGGAAATGGGACAGGGATGATGGGAACTACTGTTTGATAAACCTTGGATGGGGCGATGGGAATTGTAGTCCAAGGCCCAATGAAGAGGATGGATGGAAATGGTTGTTTCAGAGATGCCGAGATGCACAGATGGGGGATGATGGTTTCATAGTCCTGACAGGAGGATGAGGGTAACCCCCACCCCTCCGCAGAGAAACGGACAGGGATGATGGGAGTGGTTGTATCCCAGCCCCTGCAACGGGGGATGATGGGAACTGCACCCCACGGGAAACAGGAACTGGAGCCCAAAGCCCAGGAAGGGGGTGATGGGAACTGTAGTACCCCCCCACATGTGGTATCTTGAGGGGAGGGGGGGCCCTACCAGACTGTGAAAGCCCAAACAAACTGAGGGGGGGAGGAAGGAAAGGCAAGCAAGGGAGAAAGATGGCTGACAGCCCACCCCTCCCTTTTATCCGGGGGGGGGGGGGGAGGCCGGTCCAGGCGGGCACAAAGGGAAAGGGGCCATTTTGCCACCCTCCCCGCCCCCTTCCCTCATCGCCACTGACCTGCCCTGGCCGCCTCCATGTTCCTCTCCCGACGAAAGATGCCACGGGAGTTGTGAGGGGGGTGAGGGGAGAAAAGAAGAACCGGGAGGGGGAGGGGGCGGAGCCCTCCCCTCAGAGACCGCGCGAGAAACGAGGGAGGGAGACAACCGGCGGGCCCCCTCAGCGCCTCCGCCCGGCCCTCCCCGCTCCCTCATTGGGCTCTTGCCGGTTCTCGCGAGAGCTCCGCCGCCCGCAAGAAAGGAAAGCGGCGCGAACTCTCGCGAGGTTTCGGTCCAGCGCGAGGGGCGTTGCGCGTGCGTCAGCGCCCGCCCCTCCTCCTCCTCCTCCTCCTCCGTCTCTGGTCAGGGATAGCGGCTCAGGCAGCGAGACCTCAGGGCGAAGATCTCGCGAGATTTGAGAATCTGAGAACGCTGGTCATCGGGGAAAGTTCGTTTACTCTTCCTTGGCCGCCAGGGGTAGACAAGCGCCTTCGTTCGCCGACGAAAGGGGTGGGGTGGGGGGGAACCCTGTCTTTACTGAGCATGCGCCGTCTTCTCGGCCTATTGCGATGCCTTCTCCCCGCAAGGGTCGGAACCTTTCGTTAACCCTCTGAGGGGGTCCGACGGAATGATTTGGAAGCCGGACCAGAAGGACCAACTTTTGGTGCTGAAGAAGGCATGGCGAGAGCGGGAACCGATTTAAAGTCCTCGGTGCTGAAGCACCGGCGCACGACCTTCGAACGGGCGGAAAAGTTTATTTCGCAGGATTATTTTGTGGATTGTAACCTCCGGGGAAGGTGGGTTGGGGCTGGTCCGTCCGCTAAATCCTTCCCCTGCTTCCCTCCCCCCAAGTACAGATAGTCCTAGATTTACAACAGTTTCCTTTAGTGACCGTTCGAAGTTATAACGGCATTGAATAAAGGGACTTGTGACCGTTTTTTCACAGGGCCGTTGAAGCATCCCCATGGTCCTAACGATCAAAATGCTTGGCAACTGGGTTCAACAGTAAAATTCAGATGATTATGCTGGGATTGACAGCAAAAACAAAAATGATTATACTGGGTTTAACAGTAAAAATAAGGATGATTTTGCTGGGTTCAATAGTAAAAATAAAAACGACTACGTTGGGATTAAAAGTAAAAGATGAGGATGAAGATGATGTGCTGTTATAAACAATTAAAGATGATTATGTTGTGATTACTAGTAAAATTAGGATGATTTTGTTGAGATAAACAGTAATGAAGAGGATTTGCTGTGAGTGATAGTTAAGATATTGTTTATGATAATAGTAATGATTTATATTTTTAAGATTCATCTAAACAAAAAAAGATAATGAAATGATATTGAGTTAGGATTTAAAGATTTAAGTAATGGGTTTTTGGATAAGGGTATTATAAAATAGATAGAATTTAGGGAAACAATTGTGTAAAACATTAAGTTGTGTTATTTGGAAATTAAGATCTGAGGTGAAATAATAGAAAAGTAATTGTTTTGAGCGAGTTATTGTGAGCTGGGTTTTTTTTCCTTCTCTGTTTTATTTATTTTTTATTACTTTTATAAGATGATGATTAGTGGAGATGAGTTGTTGTTAAAGATGAATTTGTGATTGTACCAATTTATGACCGGATCAATGCTTCGTTCTAAAAAGATGTATTTTATGTTTATGTTTCAAAAAAATAAAAAAAAAACTTTTTACAAAAAAAAATATGCTTGGCAACTGGTTCATATTTATGATGGTTGCAGTGTCACGTGATTCCCTTTTGGCGACCTTCTGACAAGCAGTCGAAGGGGAAGCCGGATTCACTTAACAACCGTGTTGCTCATTTAACAAACGCAATGATTCACTTAAGTGTGGCAAGAAAAGTCGTACATTGGGACACAATTCACTTTACAAATGTTTCCCTTGGCAACATAAATTCTGGGCTCGATTGTAGTGGTAACTTGAGGTCCACCTCTACTGTTTCCAAAATGCTGCAATAGTTCTCTTTCAAAGAAAAGGAGAAGAAAACGGGGCAATTTTAATGGTTTACGTAGCAGAGGTTGACTGCCCTACGTTTTACAATTAAAAAATACAGAAGCTCCAATGTCGTTGTCAAACGTTCAGCTTTCTCCTGTGGCTGACTTTTGTTTATTTTTTAATTAGGGGTGATTTTATCTCTTGGGCCACAAAGGAGCTGGCTTTGAACCACGACGCTTGAATCATCTGCGTTGAATTAGAAGGAAGATGTTGGCCGGGAGCGACCTTTATTTGTTTGTGTCCCTTGGAAAGCAGTTTTAACTGCAGCAATTTAGTTGATATTTATGGAGATTCTCAGTCACGGTTGTCCCAAAGGTGCTTTTTTCAAGAGGCAACTGGACTTTCTGGTTTTTCTTTGAAGACGTTTTGTTTCTCATCCAAGAAGCTCTTCTTCAGCTCTGGAGAAGCTTCTTGAATGAGAAGCGAAACATCTTCAAAGAAAAACCAGAAAGTCCAGTTGCCTCTTAAAAAGCATCTTTGGGACAATTTAGTTGATAGTTTTAATTAGTTGCTGCCTATGGAAAGCAACACTTGAGGATTTTTATAGCTCAGGCATCATGCAAAGTCGCGTTTTTTAAACTTGGCAACTTTAAGGTGTGCCGTAGTAGCGCCTTCTCATGCTCTACAGTGGTGATTTTCAACCTCACTAAACATTGAGCTATGTAGACATCAACTGCCAAAATTCCTCATGAA
Organism: Ptyas mucosa; assembly: GCA_012654045.1. Taxonomy (NCBI): domain Eukaryota; kingdom Metazoa; phylum Chordata; class Lepidosauria; order Squamata; family Colubridae; genus Ptyas; species Ptyas mucosa. The sequence goes on along the minus strand of WNWU01000059.1, from coordinate 1,944,342 downwards.
CTCTGGGAGTTGAAGTCCACATATCTTAAAGATTCCAAGTTTGAAAAACACTCATTGAATCTATTGCTTATTAATCATTCTCACAGGATAGAAAGCTGAAATGATGGAAGGAAGGAGAGAAAATCCTTAAATACTTTTAAAAGTGACTGATCAAACATGTTTGTACGCTTAATTAAAGACCAATTAGGATCCTAGGAATTTGCATTATATGCTAATTAATGGTTAATTTTAACTGTTGATGACTTTAACTGAATTGTTGGAATTCACAACACTAACCGTTGCCCAGCTTATCCAGAAACTAGTCAACCCCATTTTAAGTAAGCTATAGACGTTTTCCCTCTCACTAGTGGGTTATAAAAGTTGGAGTTCAACCCACCTTAACACCACTTGTTTGGGAAAAGTTGCTTTTGTGATCAATGTGTTTACTTAATGAATCTGGTCCTTAAAAGGCATCTGTGGATTTAAATCGTGCAGTGTTGAAGAACTGGGACGCTACCCTAGAAGAGTATGACAAGTTTATCAGGGAAGAATATGCTGTCTTCCATCTCGGAGAATATATTATCCTTTGGCGTGCTGTTTCAAAGAGCTAAAATATTCTGTGTCTTTTAACAGACTGTTTGGTGACACGTGTACATTGGCCTCTCTATCTTACTTTGAAACTTCTAAACGAATTCCATACAGTGAAGCTATTCGAGAAGAATTCAGCCCTATTAAAGTTGGAGATAGTTTTGGACAGACGTAAGTATTTCCTTATTCAGAGCTAAATTTCCCATCTCATTTCCTATGGGAACAAAATGAAGGGTTGGTGCTTTAGTTTAGAACCACTTTAGCCTAGCGGCTAAGGCTCCAGGCTAGAAAGCAGGAGATCATGAGTTCAAGTCCCACTTTAGCCATGAAAGCCAGCTGAGTGAATTTTGGACCAGTTATTCTCTCTCAGTTCAATCCATCTCAAAGAGTTATTGTTGCGAGGAAAGTAAGTGGAAATTATTTGTAAAAATAATGCTGGTTGGAGGATTCTGGGAAATGAAGTTCAGGTTGCCAATGTTTAAAGGGTACCACTGTACTTTTTAGTTAATGGGATCTGTGGCATCCTGACAGTTTCAGTGTCACTTTTCTAAGGTGGCACACCTGCTGGTTTAAAGTAGAACTCAACATTCCCAAGAAATGGACTGGAAAAGAAGTGCATCTTCTTTGGGAAAGCGACGGAGAAGGAATGATTTGGAGGGATGCTCAGCCCGTTCAGGTAAGTGACTGTCATGAAATTATCACCAGCTGGATACTTTTTCGGATTATTTTGCTTTCCACGTAAAAAAAAAAAATCACCCTCATGCTAAAAAGGCAAGTACACGATAAATAAAACTGCTTCAAATTGTTGTGGCCTGCCAGCTGTCAGCTGAGCTGGCGGCAGACTCGGACGATGAGGAGGTTGGGGAGGAACTTGGGCCAGTGCTGGATCCTGGAGAAGGCTCTGATGGATGTTCTGCGTCGGAAGCAGAAATAGAGCCAGGGCCATCCAACATTTCCCAGCCACCGGAGAGGCAGCAGCCTTTGGAGGCTGAGATGAGTGAGGAGGAGGAACAGCTGGGGCCTGTTCAAGATGCACGTATGCGCAGAGCAGTTAGGAGAGGAGAACGACGGAGGACAAGGAGTCGACTCGGGAAGCAAAGCACATATGGACGCTGAATGGCCCCTCCCTGGCTGGGGAATAAATAGAAGGAAAGGGGAGTGGTGGTCGTAGGAGACAACAATTCGTATTTCTGAAGATTTTGCTCATGGTGTTTCATGCCACAAAGACTGCTTGCCAGAACTTAATTTGCAGCTTTTCGGCTGGAAGCTCGGCCTTGCAATTATCGCAAAGAACTGATATGCAGTTAACTCTTTGAAGGACTCTTGCCTGATTTTTTTGGTGGGTGAATGCGATTAATTCACAAGAGGTAAATAAAGAGGGCTTTTTCGTGACAAGGAGTCTTGTTTCTTATTTCTGCTAAGGCTGGGTCAGAACACAAATGCTATTCTTTGGGGGAAATGCTGGAGAGAAATATTTTTTTAATAAAAATATGTGATGGACGTAATAATTTAAGGATTACCTGTATTGACAATGCACTCTTCCTGTTCCCCCTGTCCAACTATATATTGTTTGCCATTATCAGAGTTTGACTCGAGAAGGTGAGAAGACCAGTTATATGCTGACGGACAGTCTAAAGGAGACCGACTCTCATGGGTGAGCCAGTATTCTGGGCTGCATTACGGAAATAATACTGTTCTGCTCCAGCAATTCAATTGCGATGAACCTTTCAGTATTTTGACATAAATCTTCGTAATAGAATAAAAGCATTCGAACCGTTTAATCGTCATGGGATAACCATCCTTTTCTGGAAATACCAGGTGTTGAAAATGCACATAGCCTGCAATTCATAATCAGCTGACTTAAAACTAGAACAGGGGTCTGCAACCTTAAGCACTCAAAGAGCCATTTGGACCCGTTTCCCACAGAAAAGAAAACACCAGGAGCCACAAAACCTGGGTGGGCGCAGCCAACTCGATGTCACTCACTTCCACCAATCACATGACCCCCCCCCCCCCCCCAGCTATGCCTAGCCAGCTGATCATTAGGGCAGAGAACCAGTTGTTAAAAAACACCAGGAACCACAAAACCCTTTTGACATATATCTCTCTCTCCTCCCTCCCTCCCCCTTCTCTTCCTCTCTCTCTGTATCTCTCTATGTCTCTCTCTCCCCCTCTCTCTGTATCTCTCTGTGTCTCTTTCTCCCTCCATCTCTGTATCTCTCTCCCTCTCTCTCTGTATCTCTCTATGTCTCTCTCTCTCCCCCTCTCTCTGTATCTCTCTGTGTCTCTGCCCTGGCCGCTTCTTCATCCCCCGTCGCCCTTACCTTCTCAGGCCAGGCGAGGAGTGACTGGGAGGGGAGGGCGAGGGGCGGGGCCAGCCATTGGTGGGATCACCTGACAGGGAGCCACAGCAGAGGGCCAAAGAGCCGCATGTGGCTCCGGAGTCGCAGGGTTGCTGACCCCTGAACTAGAACAATGTAAGTTGCCAAAATTCCAATGGAAAGAAAAAAAATATTTGCCAGGGTGATGAACAGATGATTTGGGATGGAAAATTTTGCAGTGTCAGGGCAATCACTGGGAACATAATCCAGGCCCGTGGATTATATAAACAGAAAAGTAACACCTCTTTCACTTCTGCAGCTTCACCCTCTATCTGGAAGTTGCCTGCAACGGTCTCTTCGGAGCTGGGAAAGGCAGCATGATCGCACCCCCAGATCCGGACAAAACGTTCTCCTTGAATAGAGCAGAGCTGGTGGTTTACAACCGGGATGTCTATGAGCTTCTGGTGGACTTTGAAATCCTCTTGGACATGGCCAAGGTGAAATGTCTCGTTTTTGCCATTTTAATGTACGGGAGGGTTGGGTTATGATTTTATTTCTGTTTTTTAATTTTTGACGCCTAGATATTTTTGGGTTCCAATCTGAAGCAGTTTTTGGTGGTGAAGGCTGGTTTGAGGTGTTCTTCTAAGGCCCCCTGGGTTTTAGTTTATAGCTAGTCCTCAGTTTACGACTGTTATGGAGCTTTCCCATGACAGTCGTTAAGTGGTTGCCTCGCTTAATGATCACAATCCCTGCTCTCTCCATTGCCGGTCATTAATAGCAATAGCACGGACTATTTTGTAGGCGTGGCTTGATGGTCATGTGACTGGGTAGGGGAGTCATAGTTTTTTGACCACGCCCCTTGTTCCTTCCTCTCAGGCCCAGTTTCGACTCAGTCAGATGAGAGAAACATCTCTAGCAGATCTGGCTTTCAGCCATTGTCTGTTCGATTATCTCAGAGTCACTGTGAGTTTTTTGACCAAACAATTCTTTAGGATTTAGCAGAGGTACTGATCTACCAGGCTTTTAACTGCTTGCAGAGCTGTACCGGTCTACCCATTTGTTTTTGGAGCATTCTGGTCTATCCATTTGTTTTTGGACCGTTCCGGTCTACCCATTTGTTTTTGGAGCGCGCTGGTCTACCACCACACTGCCTTCTACCACTGATCAGCTGTAGGGCAGCCCTTTGAAGCCTCACGTCAAGAGTTTAAACAGCTTTTTGCTGCTCTGCCACCACCGAGAGCATCAGAAACCGCTTTCAGGCAGCTTGGCCTCGATTGCCAATCTACCACCACCAAGTGGTTTACAAGGAGCGGATCGGTTCTAACCGATCAGTTGGGAGGCTTCTTGGCTTCTCAATTTAAAGCGACAGCGTCTTGTTTTTTTCCCCCTCTTCTTCGTCAAGTGAGCCCTGATTTTTCTCTTCTATCCGATCAGCTGGGACTCGGGACGCAGCAAATATATTGGGGGAAGGGCCAGGCAGAGGTGGTATTTACTGGTTCTCCGAACTACTCAAAATTTCCACCACCAGTTAGAACCGGTAGCAGCCCACCACTGAAGCACTTGGATTTTGAAAGTTGAGTTCCAGATAACAACCTTATGCCTTCACGAGGTTGGATTTGAGCCAGCGTAAAATTTATATTTCCTTTCCCGCTTAGCTCCTCGGAGAGGAAAACCAGCGGAGCTTCCAAGCGCTTTACGTAGCGAACCAAATGGTGAACCTGTGTGATGTCAACAACCCGGCAACCTTCCCTGCGGTGCATGAACTGGCCCGCTCTGTTTTCTGCCAGAAGAACGGAGATAGCCAGCACATCATCCATGCCATGGGCCATTGCCACATTGATACTGGTAGGAACCGTGCGCGGGGTGGTATATATTCCAGTCTAGGAAAGATCTCCCAGAAGGATGGAGGTCTACTTCCCAGGTCTTCTAATACAGGTAGTCCTCGATTTACAACAGTTTGGTTAGTGACCGTCCAATGTTACTGAAAATAGTGACTTATGATTGTTTTTCATAAAAGGTCGTAAGTGTGAAAGATGGTCATAACTCGCTTTTTTCGGTGCTGCAATGGTCACGTGAAAAGCGACCATAAAGTCACTATTTTCTTCAGCGCCGTTGTAACTTTGAATGGTCACTTAACCGAACTGTTGTAAGTCGAGGACTATGGATATATGCAGGTGCGTGGATTGCAAAGCACTTAACTTGATCCCTAAGGAATGATTTCCAGGCATTGCGCAATCCTACACATGGCTAAAGCAACTGTGAACTTAAAATTAAAATTAAATTAAAATTAAAAGCCATCTTCTACCAATCAATAAAACCTTTATTCTGGTCATAGACCAGCCCGGAGTAATCCTCTTAAGCACCCTATAAAAGTGAAGCAAATGTCTTTGTGAACTGTTTGCCTGCAATTGTTGTCTTAGCTTGGCTGTGGCCTTATGAAGAGACAGTCCGTAAATGTGCACGCAGCTGGGTAACTGTCATACGGCTGATGGAGAAAAACCCGGACTTCATATTTGTCTGTTCACAGGTAATTGATGTATATCAGTGCCCATTTTTAACTGTGTTCATGTGTGTGGATCGGGGTGAAATGCTCCCGGTTCGGACCGGATCGCCCGATCCGGTAGCGATGGAGGTGTGTGGTTCAGAGAACCGGTAGCAAAAATCCCTGCCCCCCCATGCCCAGCTGAGCCACACAATCATCAGAGGCTTTTTTTTTTAACTTTTAAAAGCATTTTTTCTACAACGGCTGAAAAAAATGCTTTTAAAAGTAAAAAAAAAGCCTCTGATGATCGCGCGGCTCAGCTGGGATCGTCTTTTAAAAGAAAAAAAGCCTCTGCCGATCAGGCAACTCAGCTGGGATCGTCAGAGCCTCTTGAAAGCATTTTTTTTACAACCTCTTCAGCCAAAGAGGTTGTAGAAAAAATGGTTTTAAAAGTAAAAAGGAAAAAAAAATGGCCACGCCCATCCAGTCACATTACCCCCACGCCCCCACAGCAAGCCACGCCCACAGAACCGGTAGTAACAAATTTTAGACTTCACCACTGGTGTGGATCGTAATGTGGTTTCTTTGGTTTTGGATGGGGTATGGATCCTATTATTGTGGCTTTATAAACCATGGATTTTGGCTTAGAATGTGTATGAACCCAAACAGTTGTGGCTTATACAGTGAAACACTTAACCATGTTTTAAATCGCTATAATCGTCTAATTTGGTGGCTTAGATCAGGAGACTCTAAACTTGGCAACTTTAAAACTTGCGGGAACTTTAAAACATGTCTGGCTGAGAAATTCTGGGAGTTGAAATCCACCAGTCTTAAAGTTGCCAAATTTGGAGATCCCTGGTGTAGATCAACGAGAAACCGTATGAACTAGCAACTGTGTCCAGATCTTAATACTTAATACGGAGGATCCCGGATCTTCGCGCCTTCCGCCGTGAGCTAAAAACTTTTCTGTTCCATCAGGCGGGCCTGGCCTAATTTTTTCCCCTTCTTTTGTAAAAATTAAAAATTTAAAAATATTTTAATATTTAGGGTTTTAATATTTTATAATTGGGATTTTAAATAGTCGGGGCCATTGTTTAATTTGGTTTTATTTGGCTTTTAAATTTTGTATGTATGTTTTTCACTTTTGGCTGTTCACCGCCCTGAGTCCCCTCGGGGAGAAGGGCGGTATCTAAATCTAAATCTAAATCTAAATCTAAATCTAAATCTAAATCTA